>CAIGQZ010035066.1:4733207-4748322 GCA_903798205.1 Danio tinwini
AGTCGCATACGCCATCGCAGGCACAGTCAGTATAAACCTGGAGACAGAGCCGCTGGGAGTGAACGCAGAGGGCAAAGATGTGTTTCTGTGTGATGTCTGGCCGACCAAAGAGGAAGTGAACCACATAGAAGAGAACATCGTCATCGCCTCCATGTTCACAGAACTGAGGAGCCGGATGGAGGTGAGAAGAGTTTCATTGGACATGTTAAACAGGAAAATACTTCAGTGTGATTCATTTGATTCACTGAGTCTTGAATCATTTCAGGTATCAAATTTTCTAGTCGCGATTACATTGTCATTAAGCAGACGCTTTTGTCCAAAGCGACTTACAATTAAGGAGGCATTCAGCAATTCAACAAGAAGAGGCAATACACACAAGCAGTGCTTTTTTAATATAGAGAAGAGTGTTTCTGCAGGTGGTTTGTCAAGCCTGTTCACCTGTGAGGAACACTCAGAATTGCATGTTGTTTTGAGGTTGTCAATTCTGAATCTGCAATTCATTTTGGAGCTGCTATGATCCACCGGAGATCGCATTTTTGGTTGCGGGTGAGAGCCTTCATGACTAAATTAATAAAATACACTGTTTTCTACCAAGGCAACCCGGGGTGCTGAAATATAATTGGCTCAACTGGGCTGGTTAAAAGAACCAAACCAAAGACAGCTGTTCCAGCATGAACGCATTTTCAAAGCAGAATATCTGACTTTAGCATTGTTTTTCAGATAAACAAGAATGTTCACTTAGCATGATATATATCATATATATATTAACATATTATGCAATTTTTTATGCTTTAGAAGAGTCAAAAACTTATATACAGCACCTTTAAAAAGTAAGAAAGAAAAATTAAACGGAAGAATATTTGTTACTGAATACCTGCAATGTAATGTACCTTGTTTTGACAAAAACACAGTAAAAAGTCACTGTTAAAGTTTAAATAATAAGTAATTATTTACTGTATTTTGAAAGTGACCACAATATCAATATATTGCATGTTCATTATCACAATATATTGAATATCATATGGCATCTTATTCATTTGAATTGTGCGTTTATTTATGTGATTGTCTGCAGAAAGGAAGTTCATTCTGGAATAATTTAGAGTCTGCTGAATCTGCACTCTTTCCATGGGATCCCAAATCCACCTACATACGATGTCCGTCCTTCTTCAGCAAGATGGTGAGTGTCATGATGTACTTTTAGAGAATATATTCATATTTTGAATTTTGCTTAAGAATTGTGTATTATAATTTGTGTATTTTGAAACTTTTGTTGTTTTATTGAAATATAATAAATAAATATAATAATATACTATAAAAAATTATAAAGAAATAAATATAATAATAAAAAATATATTATTTTAATATAATATAATATAATATAATTTCTGTTTATATTAATTATTATTTCAGTTGAAGGTCTAGTAATTGTATATATGTATTTAATTATTACTTTGTATTAATGCTTCTATTTAGCTATTTTTTATTTCTGTAATACATTTTATGTATTGCTTTATTAATTTTATTATAATATAATTTTAAAAGTAACATTTTTTTTGCTTTTTAAAGTATTTCTTTTTAAGTTTAGTTTTAGTTCAATTAATATTTTATTTCAGCTAGTTGTCAAGGCAGAATTTCTCATTTTTATATTTTATTTTCACTTCATGTACCTGTAGGTTAATGCTAATATTTTTTATATTTATAAAAAGATAGATGCACAAACCACTTACAAATTGTGAATTTATGAAAATAATATAATAATAATAATAATAATAATAATAATAATAAAATTATAATAATTAAAATAAATAGACTAATATTTAGTTTCACATTAGTATATTAAAACACAACCCACTTCTATATTTGAAATGATTTATAATTAGAAATTTGAAATATAATAATAATTAGAAATATGGAAAAAAGAATAGATTTGCAGCTTCTGAGAATTCCTATCATAATAATAATAGTAATAATAATCAGTGGTGTGAAGCAACAAATTACAAATACTCAAATTACTTTGAGTAGTTTTTCTCAGGAATTGTAATTTATCAAGCAGTTTTAAAAATGAGTGCTTTTTAAGCCCTTAAGTACATTTTTAGTGCTGTATTTGTTAGAGGTGTGAACTTACACTGGTCTCATGGTTTGGTTCGGTTACAATTATCATGCCATCGATTCGGTTCAATTCGATATCTCTGTGCATCACGGTGCATTGATGATGATTTCCACACATAATTAAACTTTTTCTTCACAACACAAGATTTTTTTTTTTGTATTAAAATCTGTAAATATATTAATATTTATTTACTATTTGTAATAAAATGTTGTCCTTTCATACAAGCAGTAAAATATATGAACTGTACCTTTAATTTGACCTGCTTAAAGAAAAACACTTTGTGAATGTTTTACACAAAACTCCATTACATGCACAGAAGACAGCACGAGCATTTATAGCAAATAAACAAATGTAAATATTATCCCGCTTGCTTTTTGAGCGCTGTCAAACGAGGTCTTTCACCCCTATGACTGGGCATTGTCTTTACCTGCTCAACAGAAAGGGCTGTGATTGGCTTTAAAAATGAAATCGCTGTTCACCGATGATAAGTAGGAAGAACAGCCGCGGTTACAGTCTATATGTGCATAATGCACGGTTTTCACATTTAATCCGTAACAGACACATTGGAGAAAACTCCCACCCCAGGCACGCTCGTATCGCTTTAACAGCCAAGAGGAAAGGAAAAGTTACCTTACAAACACACCAGCGGGTCAAATGTCCAAAGTGAGAGTGAGAGAGGCAGAGATGGATTTTTACAGCATTTCTCCCTAGTAGTGAAATAGCGGCTCGTGTGCTGTGCCTTCTTCAGTGTCAGTGAAAGACTTTCCAGCAAACTTACAAGCAGTTAAACTGTGCATAACCTACCTTTTAAGTAGTTGGAGCGTTGTAAATACTCTCCTTCGCCTCCTTCGCCATAGTATGCTACTGCGACATTGCGCATAGGAGATAAATGACGTCAGTACGTTATAACCGGTTATGATTATTACTGAACCAATACCGAATTGTCCCCGTCTGCATCGCGGTGCACCAAAGAAACAATTAATTTTGACACCCCTAATATCTGTACTTTTACTTCACAATTTTGCTTCAACCGGCAGTCACTTTTTCATTTTTTCTTGTCTATGGGGATGGGTTAAAGTAGAAAAAAAACTGCGATTCCAGTCCAATCAAATAATAGTTTTGCATCCTAATGAACAATTTTAAGACATGTTTGAAAAGTGTCCAGAAAATGTCCAAAATCTTTACACGCAATAACCCTGAGACTAGTTTGGGTCATTTTACTGACTTGGACCTTTGAGTCTTTTTTCAAATCATTTCGTTCAATTTGCCAAAATAACATTATAATGTTACGAGATTGCTTCCAAACACATCTACAACTAGCCCAAGCGTTGATCACACTACAAACAAGTCATAACTAGTACTATACAATGTAATGCTACTAAGAAAGAGAAAATAATCATTCATTGTTTACCTAGAGATTCATCTATAATTAGCTCTGCTCACCTCTTCAGACAGGTCTTCAATTTTGAGTCGTTCATTTACCTGACAGTGACAGTCCCTTATAAGCTTAACCAATGCATACAGTCTGAGCCGGAAACACCCATGATTAGTTCACCTTTTGAGTCTTCGGGTTTTTGAGTTGTTTGTTCGTCACAAGACAGCACGTAAAGAGATGCCTCAAAACCGAAGACTCAGGAAATGAACGGATCAAATCTTTTTCTTGCTTGCATATGACCGGCTTGTGTCTTTCACATAATAAACGAACCTGATAGAGGACTCAAAAAATGAACTAATTATCTCCACCTGCACAAATGTGGGCATGCGCGAATAAACTCCTCGTTCTCGAGTCACATAAAAGATTTGTTCAAAATGAGTGATTCATTCAAGAATGACCCATCACTACCTAAAACTCTTTAGACCGGATGTCACTGATGAAAAGCTGAAGGATGTTTACTGTATGATGACTGAAATCTTTTATTGGCTTTAAACAATGACTAAATGCACTACAGAATGTTACGTTTTCAAACACATGCTCAAATTGAATGTAAACTCATCAGCCTTTCCTATGAGTTCTTTTCAAAGGGCTACTTTTTACTCATGCTTTAAGTAATATTTACAGCAGATACTTTTACTCGTACTACATTTTTGGGCTAGTAATGGTACTTTTGCTTGAGTATGATTTTTCAGTACTCTTTCCACCGATAATAATTCTGAGTTCAGTCCTTTCCCCAGTCCTAACCTTTTGTTATATGTAGCATCTTTCTTTCTCTTCATATGATTTTGACATTAACACAGCCCATATTTCTTTTTTAATCTCAGTCTAAAGAGGTGTGCTCTCCCCAGTCCATTGACGGCGCATATCCGCTCCTCTTTCTGGGTGATAAAGTAACAACCGATCACATTTCTCCAGCTGGAAGCATCGCACGAGTCAGTGCTGCCGCCAAATACCTGCAGAGCAAACGGTGAGAGCGTTCACAGGACATCATGCACTGTTTCTTCCCCAAAATTAATCTTTAAAACCATAATTAGACTTGCTGGAAGAGTGTCAGAACTTTGATTCATTCAAATCATTGATTCATTCGTTAGAATCAATTCTTTAGAATGATTCATTCTATTCGAGTCATCATTCAGTGTTCCCGGAGCTCCTGCATAGCATTATTAGATGATATTTTATTATTACGTGTTATTAAATATTATGATAAAGATCAATAAATGCAAAGTTGAGTTTCTTTCTTTCTGTGTTTGTCTCAGTCTGACCCCTCGTGAGTTCAATTCCTATGGTGCACGCAGAGGAAATGATGCCGTGATGACTCGAGGAACGTTTGCCAGCATAAAGCTTCAAAACCGACTCATCGGGAAAACCGGACCCAAGACACTGCACATTCCTACAGGACAGACGGTCAGTGGCCAGAACAAGCCAAACTTAACACAGTTCATTCTAGAGCTACAAAATGAATCACTTTCACTTGTGATGTTGAAACGGATTCAGCCTTTAGTCTTTTCAACCAGTATTATTATATTACAGAACTATTATTTGTTACAATCATTCAAATTGGTACATAAGTAGTGGAATAATGGTTTATTGTAGGTTAAATACTGATGTCTAGCGACTAAAATAATTGTTTGCAAGCAGCTTGGCACGGTTGTAGCATTACAGTGTTACACTAAAATAAAAAATTTGTCACTTAATAATTGATTAAATAATAAATTATTTACCCAATTAATCTGTGTAAAATAGTTAAATAATTCATTTATTCAGTCATTTTCTTTCGGCTTAGTTCTTTATTTATCAGGGGTTGCTACAGCGGAATGAACCTCCCAACTATTCCAGCATATGTTTTACTCAAGCTGCAACCCAGTATTGGGAAACACCCATACACTCACAGTCACACACACACTCATACACTATGGCCGATTTCAAGAGTTCACACTTAGCTTATGATTGATTATAGAGTGTTTGGCATACCCAGGAGAGAGCCCTGAGCTCATAAGATCCTAGAGCCTGGGGCTCCCTCTCGTTAGCAGGGAGATGGCTCAATAGAGATATACGGCTTACTAAAGCTGGATTTATACTTTTGCCTGGCGCTGCATTGTGCACCTTCGCTGAATGCGTGTGCACCTCACGAAACAGACAAAACTTTTGTACTTGCTGCGTTCGTCGTTGTGATATTCTTTAAAACAACAAAGGGCGGTCAAAAGAAACTGACCCTAAAGTCAGATTGAAAAAAAAAGAAGTAGTAAGTTTCCAGAACTACGTCATCATTAATATCATTCAGTATTTTTAGCTAATTATTTTTATAAATTATTTTAATGATTTTAAGGATTTTTAAAATCATTCAAGATTTTTTTTATCAAACTTTGATGCATCATTTGCCTTTATTAAAATATTACTAACAACAGAACATGAGTTGCTCTACAAATATATATTTTTATCATGGAAAGAATAAAAGCAAAAAAGTACACTTACAAAAAAATACTGATGTTTTTTTTAGACTTTAGCCGACTCTACAATTCACAAATTACATTCTGTCTAGTTTCCGTCCTACACTTATGCTAAAAAGGCAATAATGGTCCAACATTTCTGACCATTATCACCAATAAAGCCTAGAAAAACAGGGCATCAGTATATTGTAAACCAATAGGTTCAAATATTTTTTCCAGTTATCAAAGAAATCATTTGTTCCTTAAATATAGTTTTGTAACTATAACATTTTTTTTTATTCCAAATTGTAATATATACATCAGTGTAAAACCTATAAATGGTGAAAAAACATATAATGTAATTGTGTACCTGCGTCTCCACTTTTGCCATGTCCTCTTTTAACTTTAACAAACTTACCTTTTTCCTTCTTTCCCACAGCTGTTGCAATTTCTAGCCAAGAATTATTGATCATCTGGCTATCCATATGATCATGGATTATAAAGATGTCTGTACAGGCGTACCTGTTTCAGACAAAATCTCTTCAAAGTGTTTCATATCAGTAATCACATCAGTAATCAAATTACTTGCCAAATTATTAATTTGTCGACTTTAACTGCAGTTTGGCACTTTCACTTTTATTCAGAAACATTTCCTGCATGTCCCCAGTGAGAGGAACTGCTGGAGAGTGGAGTTTTAATGGAATGTTTGATACCGCAATGCGTAAAAAAATCCTTCGCATTTCTCCGTAACTTAGATGCACTCAGTAGGTAGCGTCAGAAAGCTGTGTGTGTATAGACTATCCGGTCACAAAATGCAGCGAAAATTCGACACAACAGTAATAGTTTGATTTGTGGTGTTTACATGTTTACATTCGGAGAGCAGCATCTACAGCGGATCTTTCAGTCTATAAAAATGTACTATAATATTGTAGTGACATTACCATACTGTAAACTTAATAATTAAATCATTTTGACTAAGGTATGCTTTTAAAAACTGAAAGAGCACTGCTGACGATACAAACTAACTTGCCATTTGAATGAATAAACAAAGGGCACTGACCACACACACTTACCAAATCTGTAGACAGGACAATCAATACAAATTGGAGCTGTGTCTTTTTTAAAAGGAGACGAGCTGCAAATCCGTATTTCACCATTTCCAGATGCGAAAAGCTCTCAGGTAAACATGTTCCTTACTAACGTATTCTGTCGCGTGCAGTGTAATCCACATGTGAGTCCAGCTGCGCTCTTATAGAGGGGAAATGAAAACAAAACCTTCGTTGCAGCACAATAATAAACGCAACACTGATGACCCATGTCTCCAAATTCTCGTTCTTTCACTTGTTCTTTCACGTGTCTTCGAAACTATCATGCATATTAATGAAGTTGCACTGCATACACAATAGAGAGCGCTGATTGGTTTGAACTAAGTCTTTCTCATGAATTAATGCTGCACACTCAGAGATGTCACTATGTACTCACAGATACAGACATCCACTCTCCACGCTGGACTACATGCAAGTATCTAATCGCCGTGAAGCAGCTTCAAAAATTTGTTTCAAACCAGAAGAACGAATTTGCTCAAAATAACACAAAAACAACCAATTTTCACTTTTTAGTGCAATATATGTGTCCTCATAGTGTTTATAGCAGCGTGGGGCACAAATATATATGACTGTCAACAGCTCAAAAAATATGTTTTGGTGTTTCGTGACTATGGCTCAACTATGGTTAATTAGGGTAATTATGCAAGTCTTTGTATAACAGTGGTTTGTTCTGTAGACCATCAAAAAAAATATTGCTGAAGAGGGCTAATATATCGACCATAAAATGATTATAAAAAAAATTTAAACTTCAAGACAAAATAAAACAAATAAGACTTTCTCCAGAATAAAAGGAAATATGAGGGAGAATCATTTTGACTTTAGCTGTGTGTGTTTTCGCACTGCAGCTGGATGTGTTTGAAGCTGCTGAGCGCTATCAGAGAGATGGAGTTCCTCTCATCATCCTGGCTGGAAAAGAGTATGGCTCGGGCAGCTCACGGGACTGGGCTGCCAAAGGACCTTATTTACTGGTAGGAGACACATATTCCTTTATCCTGAACAAATATTAAGCTGCTTTTTGTTCTGTTTCCTGTGATTCATTCAGCACTCAACACTGTCTTGTTTGTGTTTCTCAGGGTGTGCGTGCAGTGATAGCTGAGAGCTTTGAGAAGATTCATAGGAATCATTTGGTGGGGATGGGAATAGCTCCTCTTCAGTTTTTGCCAGGACAGAATGCAGACTCACTGGAGCTGAGTGGAAAAGAGCGATTCACCATCGACATCCCAGAGAAGCTCACGGCCAGACAGCAGATCACTGTACAGGTAGATGTTTTCACAGACTGCACAAGACAACAGCACAACTGGTGTAGTCTGATGCATGATCCATGAACCAGTTCTGTGTAAACTGATTCACATGTGAACAACTCTTATGAACCAGCTGTTGGAGTGAATCAATAATGCACAGCGGATCACATGCATTCTGCTTCACAAACAAAGGACTGTTATGAATCAGTTCTTAATGGTGAACAATGAACATGTGGCATAACCAGTGCAGTGTGACTCAGAAACTAGTGACTCTTATGAACCAGTTCTTTTTATTGACTTTTATGAACTGTTTTTAGTTAATCAAAAACATAAAGCACAACCAGTTTGCCAGATTTATGTACAAATGACTATTTACAGGGATACTTCTGTAGTCTAAATCATCAGCAAATGACTCTTGTGGACCAGTGCTTTTTTTATTAAAACATAAGCATAATCAATGTAGTTTTTTTCACAAACAAATTACTCTTATTAATCAATTAAATCTTATACAGTTATTTTTACTGAATCAGAAACAGAACACAATCATTGTAGTCTGAGAAACATAAAAATTAATTTACAAATTGATTCTTATTAGTAAATCAGAAGTGTACTACAATCAACATAGTCCAATTTATGATCAAATGACTCTTTAGTGAATCAGAGATATACAGCACCTCCACGACAGTCCCAATCTCAAATAAATGACTCGCATGAACAGGTTCTTTTAGTGAATCAGAAACTTAAAACACATTAGGTGCGTTCGACATGGAGCCGTCAAGCCGGACACTTCGGGGTTAAAAGTTGCTGCAGTCATGATGACCGATCACATGGCGAGATCATTTATTTATTGAAATAACAACAAAAGATTTACAGTACAAATAAAACAAAATACAGTCTCTACAAACTATAGTTCATTTTTAAACAATAAGGGAATTATGAATTATATTTAAGTAGCACATAACAAACGCATGAGAAATAAGGGGGAAACCAGAGGGCACATAAAAAGGAAATAAATACCCACAAATAGGATTATTTTAGATAATGAAAGCATTTTTAAAAAAGCACTTTAATCCAAAAAGATTGAACAAAATGACCAAAATAAATGAGCTACACTTTAAGTAGACATTTCCCAGAAAGAGCAGGTACATCAATGTACATTTCTGCATAAATAGCTCGACAGGAAATAAAATATTTTACAATCATATATTTTTATATTACATATTTTTAATTCTGTAAGAGTTAATATTTAGATTATTTACTAAAATATATAATTTAAATCATCTATGTAGCTGAATACAGTAGTCTGTATAAAAAAGGCAGAATAAACCTGTGCAAATAATCTAGTCTTTATGAACAAATTATTAAACAAAAGATGATACTGCAGTAAAATATTTGTAGTCTTTTAATAAGCATCATGTGTACAAGATAGAAAGGGTATGAAGAGTTAATTGTTTGTTTTGAAATTTGTGAGACGGAATTTGTCCAATAATAAACGCGAAACACACGTGGTTGTTGTCATGCGTTGAACTTGGCCAATCGTGTTATATTGGCGTTGTCATCTTAGCTCCAGCAGGCCCTCTTCAGATGCTGCGCGGGCTAATTCAGTCGTCTGATCTCGGAGCGCTGTCGCAGTACTTTGATGCCACATGTGACAGTCACATGACGTCGGCGCAGCATTAATCCGGACAAAATTTCTAACCGGCATGCACCGCTTTAAGACAGATTTCGATCGATCTGCGCACCGCTGCATGAAGTCGAACGCACCTAATAAGTGTAGTTCAACTCTCAAACGAATGATTCAAATCGACTCGAGTAAATTCAGTTTTTACTGTTAATATTTGGCGCCAGTTAATCAGGAAGGGATGATTTTGTTCGCTTTGACTCGTTGGATGGAAACGCTGCTTTATTCGCACGTCTTTTATGCGATTATCCAGTTTTGTGCATAAAGTTCATTCGCATTTTTGAATGGAAACATAGCTATTGTAGGTCAAGTCTCAAACTAATGACTCACATGAACGATTCTTTTTAACTAATTAAAACATGCAGCATCTCCACAAATGACTCTTACGAACTGATTTTGTTTTGTTTGTTTTTTTCTCTCCAGACGAGCACTGGGAAGAGTTTCATGGTCACGGCTCTCTTCGAGAACGACATGGATGTGGAGTTTTTCCATCACGGAGGCATCCTGAAGTACGTGGCTCGCTCTCTGCTGCCATAAAACATAATCATATGGACCTCTGAACACCACAGCGCCACTTAGAGGCTTTCAAGAGGCCTTAAAAACTCTGAACGCTGTGCCTCTCGTTTGCCCAATCCTCCAGAGGATGTCATTATTTTGCACTTAAAGACATCAAATGTCCGACGTTTCTTTCCAAATGGTCCTCTCCACACTCAGACGACCGGTTTCGGGGTCTGGTTGTGGAGCTTGAGCTTTGGTAGGTTTGATTTGGGCATTTTGTATTGCAGTGCCTGCGACGTGTCAAAAAAAAAACTGTACTGAGCTTTTCCGCTGCGAGAAACTGAGCCGGCGGAGGCTTCGCTCTTCCTTCATGGTGCTGATTTGATGGAGCATTCAAAGCTTTTTCTGCTCTGGTTTCTGTATGAACGTCCACATGTTGCCGTCACGGTGAAGAATAAATCAAAAACGCGCACTCTTGGTTTAATCCGGTCCTGTAGAATATCAGTTTATTTATTATAATCGTCCATTTCATGTCTTCTCTTATTAGGAACGTGACTGAAGGAGTAAAGAAAGTCGCATGTTTAACATCTGATGGAGACGGAGGTTTGTTTTCAGCTCGACACATCACATCCATTATTAATACGAGCGATATTTCTGAGGTGAACGATGGCTGGTTGTGGTACTTTCGCTGTGCTGTTTGCCTTGTTCGGCTTCAGTCTTTGTGTTTCTGTACGTGAAGACAGTATTTTAGCTCCTCAGCACAGGGGGGTGAGAGATGCAGTAGATAAATAAATCATTGTTTTCTTGGATTATGCTGTTATTGTAAATAATTTTTAATAAATAACGAGATCAGCATGTTGGGTTTGTCTTTCTTTTTAGTATTTATAATGCCAAAGGCTGTCACACTGCATCTTAAATAATTTAATCTCTGAAAATAAATAATTTGAGAAATTATTTAAACATTTTGTTTACATTTTAATAATCAATTTTGGCTTTAAAATATATTTGAGGTGGGTGACACGGTAGCACTGTCGCCTCACAGCAAGAAGGTCACTGGTTCGAGACCCAGCTGGGCCAGTTGGCATTTCTGTGTGGAGTTTGCATGTTCTCCCCGTGTTGCCATGGGTTTGCTTTGGGTGCTCCGGTTTCCCTCACAGTCCATAGACAAGCTGTATAGGTGAATTGGGTAAGCTTAATTGGCCGTAGTGTATATGTGTGTGGGTGTTTCCCGGTGCTGGGTTGTGGCTGGAAGGGCATCCGCTGCGTAAAACACATGCTGGATAAGTTAGCGGTTAATTCCGCTGTGGCAACCCCTGATTAATAAAGGGACTCAGCCGAAAAGAAAATTAATGAATATATTTGAGGTGTCTAAAAAGTGTACACCAGGTTAAATTATAAATATTAAGCATTTAATTCTGAAATTATTTTACATTTATTGTCAATGTTATATATAATGTGTTTTTTTTTTGTATATAAAAATGTAAAATAGTTATAAAATGTTGTGATGAAATACTTGGCAATACAACTTCCCTTACACTAGGGGCGCTGTGAGGCTGAGTAAGTTGTTTCTGCAAGGTGTAGAACATTTTCAAGCTAGCTCACCCACTCTTACACATTGAAAGCACTTGAAAGCAGGCAGTTGTGAGAATTTTCTAATTATTCACTTTCCGTCTGTAAACTTCAACAATAAGCTGGTAAATGCTAAATATTAAAACCGCTTCATATTTCAGTGATACATTTGTGTGCTAACAATGTATAGAAGCGGAAATGCATCCATCACAGAAAACAACTTCCTCTTTTACTGTAATTTATTGATGTAAATTATCATGATTAAAATCATTGAAAACATGTACATGATTCAAACATTCTTACTCTTTAATTAGAGTATTGCGGTTTCATTCAAATTACAGGGAGTGCAGAATTATTTGGCAAATGAGTATTTTGACCACATCATCCTCTTTATGCATGTTGTCTTACTCTAAGCTGTATAGGCTCGAAAGCCTACTACCAATTAAGCATATTAGGTGATGTGCATCTCTGTAATGAGAAGGGGTGTGGTCTAATGACATGAACACCCTATATCAGGTGTACTTAATTATTAGGCAACATCCTTTCCTTTGGCAAAATGGGTAAAAAGAAGGACTTGACAGACTCTGAAAAGTCAAAAATAGTGAGATATCTTGCAGAGGGATGCAGCACTCTTAAAATTGCCAAGCTTCTGAAGCGGGATCATCGAACAATCAAGCGTTTCATTCAAAATAGTCAACAGGGTCGCAAGAAGCGTGTGGAAAAACCAAGGCGCAAAATAACTGCCCATGATCTGAGAAAAGTCAAGCGTGCAGCTGCCAAGATGACACTTGCCACCAGTTTTGCCATATTTCAGAGCTGCAACATCACTGGAGTGCCCAAAAGCACAAGGTGTGCAATACTCAGAGACATGGCCAAGGTAAGAAAGGCTGAAAAACAACCACCACTGAACAAGACACACAAGCTGAAACTTCAAGACTGGGCCAAGAAATATCTCAAGACTGATTTTTCTAAGGTTTTATGGACTGATGAAATGAGAGTGAGTCTTGATGGGCCAGATGGATGGGCCCGTGGCTGGATCTGTAAAGGGCAGAGAGCTCCAGTCCGATTCAGTCGCCAGCAAGGTGGAGGTGGAGAACTGGTTTGGGCTGCTATCATCAAAGATGAGCTTGTGGGGCCTTTTCAGGTTGAGGATGGAGTCAAGCTCAACTCCCAGTCCTACTGCCAGTTTCTGGAAGACACCTTCTCCAAGCAGTGGTACAGGAAGAAGTCTGCATCCTTCAAGAAAAACATGATTTTCATGCAGGACAATGCTCCATCACACACGTTCAAGTACTCCACAGCATGGCTGGCAAAAAAAACTAATGACATGGCCTCCTTGTATATCTGATCTGAACCCCATAGAGAACCTGTGGTCCATCATCAAATGTGAGATTTACAAGGAGGGAAAACAGTACACCTCTCTGAACAGTGTCTGGGAGGCTGTGGAAATCTTGAAATCTGAAATGCACTTCCTGTTTGTTTTCAGTTAAATTCTCAGGTTACTGGGCGTGGCTAACACACCCAACATGCTTTTACGTTCCAAAAACGCGAGGTGCAACACACCAAAGACCCTTTAAGGCAAGTCATTTTACTCGGTGGCCATCTTTGAAACGCCTCTCAGGCAGTATGCTCGGGCATTCTGTTTGAATCGGGAAACATCAACTTCTCCAAAATTGCTTGCCAAGATTACGATTGAATTTCATATTAGGAATCACCAATAAAATTAAACCACAACTGTGCCGTCACGCGAAGGGGCTTCCAGGTCCAAGCGCTCTATAAAACTGAACGAGGAGACTCATCAATGCTAATAAAAAACGTTTATAAAGCGATGTAATGCTTTCAAAACACGATCGCAATATATATGTCCATGCCTAATATCTGATGGCCAGAAAGTGATAAATTTTTTATAAATTGTTAAAATTTTGGTATTTGTGATGCAGCAAGCCCAGTGATTGTTGTGTACACTATGACTTTATATGAAATTCACTTTAATGTGTGATATGAATAAAAAGTGATCATAAACAAATATTTTGTCAATTCAAATGAGTGGCGGCTTGGACCTGGAAACAGTAAAACATACGTCACCATCACGTCACCACTTAACAAGCGCATAGTAGGGGTGAAATGGAATCCGTGATCCGTATGGATCACAACTCACGGTTCGGAACGCACGTGACCCGCGGATTAATAATTTTTTTTTTAACTTGACAGTTAATCCAACATTTATAACCACTGCAGAGAGATTGCCTCCCACCTCATTCAAATCGCGTGCATAAAAGCATTTAGGGCTTAATTCGTACTGGAACATTCCCCATTTTACCGATCCCCCTCCTCAACCGCTCTCCTACCAGTCCGCTGTTCACTTTCACTTTCTTCTGCGACTCCCCAACCCTCTTCACTTTCGTCCGCGACACCTCTGCTCCGCTCACTTCCATCTTCGACAGTCCTCCGTCATCCACCGCCCCAACAACCCCAAAGCCCCCCCAAAATCACAGCTTAATGAAACATGACGCTGGTGAATTTTTGACGCAATTACAATTACATTAAAAGCAATTACATTGTGTAATCAACAGATGGCGACAAACAACCATCAAAATTAAGTGACTGAATAGGTTTTCAAAAATAATACACCTACAGTATAATAAAACATGAGGTTTTATGTGTGAGTTGTTGAATCATTAATTGAAGATAAATATGATCTGTTGTAGATGTTAGATTTCTATATTTAGCATTATCAGCAACAGTAGATCATATTTCATATTGAATACTTTTCTTTCTTCAGCTGGTTCTTTCTTGATTGTTATTTTTTATTAACATTACAGGTTCTAAGTTCTGTTTGTTAAAAGCAATGTTTTATGCTGTAATATTTTTATATAAATGGAAAGCAAATTGTCGTCTCACTTTTTTGCTGATCCGAAAAATGGTCCGATCCTTGACTAAAAACCATAGTTTGATTCTAACTGCAGATTTGTGAACCGTTACACCACTAGCGGATAGTGATCGATGATTGGCTCCTGTTCCAGACGGCAGGCTTTTTTTCACCATATAG
>CAIGQZ010035066.1:4748332-4766633 GCA_903798205.1 Danio tinwini
GGCGGGCTTTTTTTCACCATATAGCGATCAATGATTGGCTCCTGTTCTAGTAGGCGGGGCTTTATACACCATATTGACAAGATACGAGTGGCATGTCTTGTGTATTCTAGAGTCTTTGACCACACTGCCTTTTTTGTTGACGGGAAGAAAGAAGCACGGTGCGCTTTTTATCTTCCTAGGCAACGACTGAATCAGCTGCGTATTGTGTGTAAATGTTGCTGTTGATATTGGTATAATTTTAAAATGTAATAATATTGTTAAATCCTCCTGAGACCCAAAGAAAAAAAATGTATTTTTGTGTGTGTGTGTGTGTGTGTGTGTGTGTGTGTGTGTGTGTGTGTGTGTGTGATTTCCTACATCCTTTGTGTTAAAAATTTTTTTAACAATTTAGAATTTTTACGTTTTGTTTTTATTTTTATTTTTACAGCATGTCCACTGTAGCGGACCACAGGACCATTTTAGTTTGAAACGACAACAAAACTGCACAGGATATGGCTGTAAAGAGATATTGATCCAACATTAAAGGGCACCTAGGTTACCACTTTTTCCAAATTTAATATAAGTCTTTTGTGTCTCCAGAATGTGTCTGTAAAGTTTCAGCTCTAAACGCCTGTCAGATTTTTTATTATAGCTTTCATAAGTTACTAATTTATAGCTTTGAGCATCAGGTAGCGTTTTTTGTGTACTGCACCTTTAAGGCTAGCCCTTCACGCTAGGGATGGACGATACCACAATTTTTTAATGCGATACAATACCGATACTTTTTGTTAAAAAAAATCGATACCGATATCGATACCACTTATTATTTAAAATATTAATGTAATTTTTCAAAATAATGTTAATTAAAAAAAATCTTTACTAGTGTGTGTGTGTGTGTGTGTGTGTGTGTGTGTGTGTGTGTGTGTGTTATATACAGTACACACACATCCATATTGTATATACACATTGCATACACATACATACTGTATATACACACTGCACAGATACACACACACATATTTGTTCTTATTCACCTAATGGTAATGAGAGAGAGCTGATTTATTATTCTGATCTATTATATTATTTATTTGTTTATTTTTATTTGTATTTAATTATTAATAATATTATTATTATATTATATATTATAATGTGTGTTATACATATTATGTGTGTGTGTGTGTGTGTGTGTGTGTTCTTTTTAATGTAAACTTTATAAATAAGAGAGAGAGAGAGAGAGAGAGAAAAAAGTTTGCCTCCTTTAAGACTCTCCTATATGGTCTTTTGTCAGACAGAGGGAGACTGAGCAGAGGAACACTGGGCATCTTGTTTTTATTCCGCTTCTTTAGAAGTTTCAGGGTGTGTTGTCTGTACGTGTTTATAAAGGCTGCTTGTATTGTTGCTGTGTACGACTTTCTTATCACAAATAATGCTCGTGCAGCGCTTTCAGCTTAGGAGCACCATAACCAATCAAGCCTTTATTTGTCACATATACCTCCATGTATTCACATACACTGACATATAGTGAAATTGGACCGCCCGACCATACACAAACATCACATTTCAGGGGAAGACAGGTCAACGGGAGGTAGCATTTAGAAAAAGGAAGTAAGATACAATTCAGGAAAGAGAGGCGAAAAAACTCCCTCTCACCTTGCTCTTGAGTTAGAGCAGTGTGAGATCAGGGAGAAAAAAAGCCCCAGCAGTCAAGCACATAAACACATAGACATGACATACATCACAACAGGGGATGGGAAAGGGGGTGTGGATATAGTCCGGCAAGGGCAGGCAGCCGTCAGTTCCTGCGGCCATGGAGGCGCTGGTCACAGACCCGCCTACCCCCTCCAGTGGATGAAAGCACACGAAGGTGTGGGATGAAGGGTTAGGTAGTGAAAGTCTATCTGTAGCTGTGTATGTGTGTGTGTGTCCTTGACAGGGAGCAGGAACTTCAGAGCGTCTCCTTATCTTGCTATCCGGGAGAAGTTAAGCTAAGCTGAGGCCGTCTGGCTGGAAAAACACTGGGAGCCAAAAGAGAAGAAAGTATTCCAAATTTAGGTCAATATCCGCCAATTTCACAGATATTTAATGTCCGTCACTGGTCTCCAGGTCTGGCCAAATCTTGTTGCAAAGCCGCTAATTTCACCCCGATGTTTTCCAATTTGCAGTCTAATACAGCAGTCTGATTAGCAGCATATCTGCCCATTATAGTTTCAATCAAGCCGGCCAGCTTGGTGGGGTTTTGAGCAGCACTGACCGCTTTCATCAATCGTCGATACCCCAGGGCCCTGCATAAGCCCATCAGCAGAAACCCTGTTATCAAAGTTCCGAATAGGTAGATATCTTCAATATCCTCCAGGGACAGAGCAGCCAGGCACACGACACACCACTTCTCCCACCCGTCCATCACATATCCAGCTGCAAACGTCCCGGCAGGACAAGTGGGCTCTCCCGAGCCCAAACTTCTCGTCGAGAAGATGGTGTCAATCGCGTTCAGAGACCAGTTGATCAGATCCATAATTCCTAACACGCCGCGTTACCTCTGCCATCATGTCATTCCGTAATGCAGAAGTGTGCGACTTGTGTGTGTTGAGTACGTAAGTGATCTGAAAGGCACATGATTGCTCACGTCACGTTCCGCCGCAGATTGATTGGTGTAACGTCTCGTATACAAAGCGTCACTGACAGTCCTGTACACATCGCTACACATTTAGTTATGCAGAAATTATTCAATTTAAGTTTAAATATCGATACTCTTAAAAAATATCGATACCAAATTAAAAGCTTCTGAGTATACTCGTACATCAATGTGCACATCCCTACTTCACGCCCACCGTTTCCACGTGCCTGTCAGCGTGCCTTAATCTCCTCCCTCGGCTGCCTCAGACAGCAGACAGACATAAAGGAAGCAGATCTCCATAACATTTGTGAGAAATACTACAGCAAGACCTTTACCAATGAGTGTTTGATGTACTTGTGGAGCTGTGCAAACGCACACACACAGACAGCGCGCGTGTTTAGCTTTGCACTCTTTTTGCATGCAAATGTGACAGGATACAGGTTAATATCCACTGCTGTCTGAATATCTGTTATGTTAATGTACAAAATAAACCTGATTTAACGTCCACAAACCAGGATTGACGCGTCTTCTTCTGACATGTGGCTGTGTTGATGAAGTAAATCTGAAGTAAATCGCTGTAATTCATTACACACATGCACTGTTTTAAAACCTTTTAAACTTGTAAAACTCACTCTTGATCACATTTGATGATGATTGATGATCCTAAACTGAACAGACCTTTTATTGTAGTGTAAGGGCAGGACAGTTAGTTTGGCGTTGTTCTCTCTTCTGGCTCCCGTTATCAGTCCCACACAGATGCTTTCCCTTTTTCTGAAATTCTTTATAACACCATCCTGGAGGTTTTCTCTTATTATTTCAGCAAACAGAATTATAAAAAATAAATAAATTTACTCCTTGAAAAAGAAAAGGGTCCATCTGCGAGCTCACTCGCTACCCTCAAAAAACCTGAGCCAATTAGAGCGCTTGAACTAAGACACGTGACTCATCCTGGAAATGAACTCAGAGTGGACGCGCATCTCGCCGCAGTGAGTTTCTTCAGCGGAGTCGGAGCCGCAACAGTGAACAGGCATCGCGAGCACAAGCATTAGGTATGAAAATTAAAATAGTCTGCTCTATTTTACATTCTACAAATCATGCCTGTGATAATCCCAAATATTTTATGCTTGTGAGAGACGCGGAGTCGGCGTGAGGTGAATTAAACGAAGGATAATTTTAAATGATATGAAAAGTTGCTGCTTCATGCTGTTATGCAGCTGCTAATGCTAAAGCTAAACACATTCATACTGGAGAAACTTGATAGATGCGTTACATTTCACCTTTTATATTTTATTACTTACTGTGTTAAAGTGTTTTTATAGATAAATTAACGTATCCGTTAAGCTGCATTTACGTTTGTAGGTAATTTAGCTATTTTCAGCTACTTTCTGTTTCATTTTGTTGCCCAATGAGTGTTTAAGCGCCCCCGATTGTGACAGTAGCACAATAAACATTTACCTAAAATAAATTGATGTAGTTATTAATTATCATGTGTTTTATTATTATTGTTGAGCTTTTTTTCTTGTTTTGCACTATATGTTATATGTTATTCATAATATATGTATTGACAGCAACACAAATACATTACTGATTAATTAATTTTGTTATCTGTTTGCAGGATTTATTTTATTTAGGGCACAATGGTAAGTAACATAACTTATTTCTTAATTTTTAATGCGTTTTATTGATTCACAACATTCATAATCATAATATTTGGCTTCATTTTTACAGTCTCGGAGATATGATTCAAGAACGACCATCTTTTCCCCAGAAGGTGAGAGTCTTCATAAGCTGTTTTATTAAATTATTGAGTGCTTTATTGTGCTTAATGTTGTTGTTTATTTTTTATTTCTCTTTTGCAGGGCGTCTGTATCAGGTAGAATATGCCATGGAGGCCATCGGTCATGCTGGCACCTGTCTGGGCATCTTAGCCAATGACGGTGTGCTGCTGGCGGCAGAGCGGAGGAACATCCACAAACTGCTGGATGAGGTTTTCTTCTCCGAGAAGATTTACAAACTCAACGAGTGAGTCTGGTTTTTCATATGAGATTTTGAGCATTTTTGTGACTTGAGTATCTTTTGCACAGTTGCATGAACATAAGTAGCATTCTAGCATTTACATTTTTTAGTAATAGTTTCGTAAATGAAGATCTCTTTTTTAAATTATTATTTCTAATATTGGCGGAATAGCTTTAAAATTAAAGGCGTAGATGTATTAGTTTTTTTAACTTGTATATTAATTATTATTGTTGTTACTATTAATAATATTTATAATTTTTTTATCCAAAGCCACTTGATTAAAATTGGGAAGGCATTATGTGCCTGATCATAAAGAGGCAATACACACAAGATGCACTACAAATACAAACATTCTGACATGGTTAGAAAAATAAAAACTAGTTTTTTTTGTTTGTTTGGGATTTTTTTGTAAATCTTTTGGCCTAATTTTTGGACATAAGCTTGAAATTTATTTCAGTTCGATTTTCAGTTATTTTAATATGTTTTTTTGTTTAGTTTTAGCTTCTTTTATTGTAATTTGCAATGTGCATTTGTCATTTGTATATTTCTGTTTATCTTTTTTTATCTTTAGTCTAGTATTTAAAATGTGTTTCAGTTTGTTGACCTATTTAACTTGATTTTAATTAAGTCTGAATAGTAATTTTATCTGTTTTATTCAGTAGTTGTTTTTTTATATATATTTATGCATTTTAAGTATTAGCAATTTACTACTTGAACTTTACATTTATTTCAATTAGTTGTCAACTCTAATTTGACTTTGTTTTTGGTTCCATTTTGATTTATTTCTATTTTTGTTTATGGTTATTGCTAGGTTTTGGTAAAATGTAATGCTTTTTCAGTTAGTTTTAAAAGCTAATTTTAGTTTGCTTTTAAATGCAAGTTTTCATCTAATATTTGTATGTCATTTCAGTTTTCCATTAAATGTTTTAGTCATAAAGTAAGGCATAATGTACATCTAACCAGTTGTTCTTGCAGAATAAAGCCTGACAGGTTTATCAGCAGCTGTTATATAAGACTGAAGCTCTTAATTCTGAGTAAACAACTGCCTAGATGTGCTTCCACTTATTCCTTGTATACTTGCCACACAATTGAACTAATTTAGACTTTAAACACTGATCTGAGTAATAATAATAATAAGTCTTTAGTTAGACATAAAGCATGTAGAAATAAAAACTTCTGAATGCAGCCTGTTCTCATTATTCAGTCACAAGATGGTGACAAGAAAAGCGTATAAAAAGGTAGGTTATACTGGCTATTTTTTTTATTGGACTATAAGTCATATGTTTTATCTTTAATGGGCATAAGCAAAAAATATTTTAAAAGTCAAAAATAGCTTTCAATGTATAACCTCAAAAAATTTCCCCCAGGTTTTTGTCTTATTTTTATTATATTTATATTTTTACTTCCTTTTTTTTGTTTGTTAAAAATGTAAAATGCCTAATCTAACACCATTTCTGTATTTTTCTGATTATTGTTAACTGTTTTTGATATCAATAAAAAAGGTAGGTTATATGAATATTCACACTAACCGTCAAGATGTTTCAACGTTCCTGTATAGGCCAGATGTTATTAATTTAAGCGGTTGTTATCTGGGAAAAACATACCATGAAATCTCACTATTGACTATGCAGAATCAAGTATTCCAGACAGCCGTGTTGTAATTTCCGATACTATATCTCACTGCTGTGTTGATTGTGTGATGCAGAGACATGGCCTGCAGTGTCGCAGGAATCACATCAGATGCAAACGTCCTAACAAACGAGCTGAGACTCATCGCACAGAGGTCAGTCAAAAATCAACAAAACACACGACTTTAAAGTAACACTCTACTTTAAAAAATAAAAATAGGCTCATTTTACAGCGCCCCTTGAGTTAAACAGTTGAATTTTACAAATTTTTGGGTCTGGTGGGAGCACTTTTAGCTTAGCTTAGCATAGATTAAAGAACTTTGTGCCTGCTGCAGTCATTGGCTATTTCTCAATTCCAAGAATTGCGTTCTTGTGGAGACCGGTCTTGCCAGGTGTCCTCGGAAGAACGAACTGCGTTCTTCCTGATGGTCACGTGACCTTCACGCATTTTTATTGGAAAATTATTTCAACATTACATCATTCATACAGCGATTTATTGTTTTTCCCCTTTTCAAAATATATAGTCTGCAAAAAACATTATAAATATGTGTTGCCAATATAAATAAAACAGATTTTAATACGAATTTCAACAAAAAAAACACCCTTAATGTGTTTATTCCTTTATTAAGATGTCCATGGTACTGTTTATATTCACCGTTTCATTTAGGGAAACTCCTGAAATGAATCAGTTATATTTCTGAACTTTAATAATAAATCTAAATAAAATGCTGCTCTTCCCAACTCCAGTCGCAAAGACTTCTGGGACTTCTAGACTTGAGATTTCAAGTCTGCATCGGTGTGTCCTTGATCTCAAGAACATATCCGGGACGTTTCATGCGTCTTCTGTACTTGCGGTCTTGAGTATTGGAACTAAACTTTGGCAGCTGATGATGACGTTACACGAGGACACAAGACCGCTGAAGAACGCATATTGAGAAACAGCCATTCCGAACACAGACCGGAAACATAGGAGAAATTTGAGAGAGAGACCTGAATGTCATTGTTTGGTGCCCTACAACACTGTAGAACAACAGATTTTGGTGTCAGATTGGACCTGCTTTATTAGGGCTGCACAATACATAAACTTTGCAATTTGCTCATCCACAATATGGTCAGTTTTGAGTCAACTTTATTATTTGCATGTGCATTTAAAGTGCCGGAAATAGTCCCCAGCTAGGTAACAGCTCTGCGTAATATCATTGCTCCTGTTGCAGCCATTGTACAGCAGCAAAGGTCCCTGATTATTACGCCAAATGAAAGTATAGTTCCTATAGCCGTGTCAGCGGAGGAAATAGCAACTTTTTAATTTTGTCAGTCGGTACATGATGTAAATACAGAAGAGTCAAACTTTAAATAGGAAAATTATTGAAACTTATTCTTGAGTGAGATGCTAATGGTCTAATCTGATTCAATGATGTATGCTAAGCTATGCTAAAAGTGCTCCTGCCTGACCCAGAAATCAATTCAATTGTTTAAAAAAAAAAGGGAAAACTAAACTGTTTAACTCTACAAGACTAGTAAAATGAGCCTGTTTTCAAAGAGAGTGGAGAGTTCCTTTAAAAATGACCATGCATTAATATGCGAGAGTGAATAGATGAGCATTTATAAATGTGTAATGTTCAGGTACCTGCTGCAGTATCAGGAGCCCATTCCTTGTGAGCAGCTGGTGACGGCTCTGTGTGACATTAAACAGGCCTACACACAGTTTGGAGGTACAACAGTCAGCACTCTTACATTATTAATCCTTTCTGGCAGGATGATGGTGAAGTTTTGTGCAGGTGAATGTAAAGTGTGTGTGTGTGTTTTGTCAGGTAAGAGACCTTTCGGTGTGTCTCTGCTGTATATGGGATGGGACAAACACTACGGTTTCCAGCTCTATCAGAGCGACCCCAGCGGAAACTACGGAGGCTGGAAAGCCACGTGCATCGGAAACAATAGTGCAGTGAGTGAAACTTTTCTTCTGCAAATGTCCTGGGGTTCATTTTTCGTACCTTGCTTAAATGATCTAAGATGATTTGGCAGATTCTGGATCTTTTGATCTTACTAACTGATCTCTGGCTAATTTAGTTCTTCAAACAAGTCTGAAATCAGATTAAAATGTCTGGATGAACTGATCTGAGATCACTGTTTGTGTCGTGAAGGACAGATCTATCGATCCTCGAAATCATGATCAGCAATGCAACGATTGGCTGATGGCACAGCAGCGTAATGACATCATCTGATTAATATTCAATTATCCATGTGAGCAAAATTACATGCAATTCGTAGTACACGGTTTGTTAAATATGATACACAATAACCTTCCACCTTCGTTGTGGGCTGCAGGCTTTACACTTTCATGTGTCAATTTATTTAGCAATTTATTTAGTTTTACATTTAGAGCAGATTTTCTTTATTATAGTCGCCTATTCATGTTTCTTAATCAGTGTAAGGTATAACTGGCTGTTTTGCATCAGAAATATGATATTGTTAAAGGTGACTGCATACATTATTATTCCTTTAAAAAAAGAAAACATTGAATAATGGGCATGTCTATTATGACAAATTGTACTAAAGCTGGATTGGTACCTTAATATAGTGGGCGTTTATATCTAAAAAGTCCATATTAATTAATGTTCTCTTTGATCCCATTGGGGAGAACGACCCCATGACAGTTTTTGTACTTTAATTGTGTAGTGTAGATTGCATTTTTTTTTGTTTGTTTAAACTTAAACTATATATTTTTTTATTTAAATATTTTGTACTATTTTCCCAAGTGTATATAACTACCATTTTAGTATTACCTTTGCTTGAAAAGACCTGATCTGATCTTGTTTATATGGAATAAGCTACTGCTCCAGAGCAGGTTTGGGATTCCAGACCTGTCTCTATGACAACAACTCTCGGATGAGTTTTGAAGAACAAAACGATCCTGGATCATGTCAAATCATAAATAATTAAATCCTACTTTTGCTTGATGTTTTATTTAAACTTTTGGTAACTTAAAGCATTTTAGTTAGGTATGAATGTTAATTAATTTTTTATGTTATTTAAATGTTTACATTCAATTTCTGTTTTATTTATTTTTTGAACATTATGTTTATTGTTTTGCCCCCCCCCAAGTTAAACACAGAGTACAACAAAATACAGAAGTCAAACCAGATCTTTCATCCCCACATATACTGCCCTATACATGTCAATTTCTGTTTTATATAATTTTTTATATTTATTTTCTACTTTATTTGTTTGTCATTTTAGTACTTAATTATTTGTCTATTTTTAATACTTGTATTAGAACATAGCAGTTAGTTGTCAATGTATATTTAATATTTTTAATTTACTTTTTTTTTTTTTTAGTAATGTGCTTATGGATTTTTTTAAATGAACTTCTCTATTGTAATATTTGAGTCATTTTTGTGTGTACGCTCATTTTAGTTAGTTGTCATGGCTAATTTAGATTTAATACCATTTTTATTGCGTTTATGGGATTTTTTTTTTTTTTTTTTTTTTGTAGTTGTGTCACCACAACATTTGAGTTCTCATTTGTTCAAATTTTTTTATAACACAAGACACTGATATATTCTCTGTAATAATATTGTGATTAAACCAGTAGATGGCGACAACAGACCTGTCCTAAATTCACAGTTTCTGATGTCACCTAATAAACAAATGCTGTCAAAACAAGTGTGTGTGTGTGTGTGTGTGTGTGTGTGTGTGTGTGTGTGTGTGTGTTCAGGCTGCTGTGTCAATGCTGAAGCAGGACTATAAAGAGGGAGAGATGACTCTGTCTGCGGCCCTCGCTCTCGCCGTCAAAGTGCTGAACAAGACCATGGATGTCAGCAAGCTCTCGGCAGAGAAAGGTGTGTGGTTGGCAGACATGGAGGTGGAATAAATGTTTTAGCGTGCAGACGATGCTGCTAGTTTGGGGAAGAGAGCATACTTGTGCATTATGAATGATCATGACACTATATACAGACACACAGTCCGTCTGAGCACTCAGCGTAATGCAGATGCTCACGTGTCAGACGAAAAACACTGCAAAGTTGTCATGCAGCTTCTCTTTTTACAGTAAAATATAGTGTGACGTGATCAATTTTATGTGCATGAAGAAATACTATTCAATTTTGGAACTTTTGTATTTACATTGCACATTTAACTGCAAGGTGAATTGCCCAAAGTGCTTCACATAAGACGTAGAAATTTAAAATATTTATACACTCACCGGCCACTTTATAAGGTACACCTTACTAGTACGGGTTGGACCTCTTTTTGCCTTCAGAACCACCTTAATTCTTTGTAGCATAGATTCAACAAGGTACTAGAAATATTCCTTCGAGATTATGGTCCATATTGACATGATAGCATCACGCAGTTGCTGCAGATTTGACGGCTGCACATCCATGATGCAAATCTCCCGTTCCACCACATCTCAATGGTGCTCTATTGGATTGAGTCTGGTGACTGTGGAGGCCATTTGAGTACAGTGAACTCATTGTCATGTTCAAGAAACCAGTCCGAGATGATTCATGCTTTGACATGGTGTGCATGGTCTCTTTTTCGGACCATTCTCTGTAAACCCTAGAGATGGTTGTGTGTGAAAATCCCAGTAGATCAGCAGTTTCTGAAATACTCAGACCAGCCAGTCTGGCAACAACAACCATGCCACGTTCAAAGTCACTTAAATCGCCTTTCTTCCCCATTCTGATGCTCAGTTTGAACTGCAGCAGATCGTCTTGACCATGCCTAAATGCATTGAGTTGCTGCCATGTGATTGACTGATTAGAAATTTGCATTAAGGAGCAGTTGTACCTAATAAAGTGGCCAGTGAGTGTATAATTTTTATATCAATGCAGGCATACATCAAAATAACAAATATTTATAATTAATATGCATTTTATTTATTTATTATTTTAATTAAGGTATTATTTTTATTGAAATAGGCTTCATATATGGGTATGCAGAGTCTTAAAAATATACTTTAAAAAATTATAATTTAAATATCTAAAATTTAGGCTTTAATAATTCACAGAATAATTGTGTTCTGGGTATTAAATAACTTTAAACAGGCCTTAATTGTTCTGTCCATATACTCATTGAAATGCTCCAGCAGTGATTTAGATTGTATTCCTACGTTTTGTGTTTTTTTTCCTTGTTTTTTTTTTGTGGTCGTGTAGTTCTTTCGCTAGTCAAAATATGGGTTGTATTACTGCTAAAAATGAGACCAATGTTATTATAAAGGTCCTAATTTAATTCATGATGAACTTAGAAGTCATAAGCATTTGCATAAACCATGATAAATGATGCCAAAATTGTTTGCAATTGAACTTTTTCAGGGACAAAATGGCTTGATCTGACTTTATTCCCTTTTTTTCCCTGTTCATTTTTGCAGTTGAGATCGCTACACTGACACGCGAGAACGGCAAGACCAAAATTAAAGTCCTCAAGCAGAAAGAAGTGGAAGAACTCATCAAGAAACACGAAGCAGAAGAAGCCAAAGCAGAGAAGGACAAGAAAGAGAAAGAACAGAAGGAGAAAGACAAATAAAACGCCTGCACTTGTTTTCTATTGAAATGCAAACGCCCGCTGGGATTCGTTAAAAAAATTCATATTGCTCTGTCTGTCCATCTGTCGATTTCTTTATTAAACACAAAACGAAAAGATAAATGTGGTGTTTTGTTTCTGATGATCTAATGTATGTCCTGAGTGCATCACTTAACATCCTACAGCTGGTGGATTAATGTTGAATAATGGATATGTTAAAGCGTTCATCTGGAAATGTCTGCCACTAATGTGTGTTGTGTAACCGAGAGTTTTCAGGCTGCTGTGTGTTGAGAATACTTTGTTGCCCAGATGACCATAAAATAACATATATTAGTCATTTGTAGTACTGTAGTTAAAATATGGGTACTTGTTTAAACATTCAAAACTTATTATTATTATTAGTGTTGTCAATTTTGTTCATGAGTGATACTTTTTAAAACCTTTAAACCCTACTGAAAAAAGCTGGTTAGCTGGTTTTAGCTGGTAGACCAGCTTGGTTTTAGAGGGGTTTTGGCATTTTCCAGGCTGGTTTCCAGCCATTTCCAGCCTGGTCAGCCCAACCAGAACCAGCTATGTCTAGCTTAAACCAGGCTAGTCAAGCTGGTTTTAGCTGGTCATTTTCCAGTGATTTAATTCAAGTCCAGTAATTTAAAACAGCTACTTTTGACTGTTAGCAAATACATCCTTAAAGCAGTTACTGCAGGTTACCATAGTAAATTGTGGCAATAATACTTTAAGGAAAACCATTTTCAGTGTTTTATATAAGACTCTCATAACCAAATATATTTATTTAGGTCTTTATCTAATCTTTGACTGAGGTGTTGTATTCTGCGCGCTTTCCAAAAAGCGCGGGAATATTATGCACGTGTTGCGTAAGCGCGCGAAAAGATTACCCTCCGAGGTCAGACCTGCTCGCACAGTAACCGGACAACACACAAATGTTAACGTTTTACACACTGAGAGAATTTAGGTCATTTTTAAATACGAGTTTGTCGTGATGTAACCCAGCACGGATCGTTAAGTGCTTATGGCCTGCAGGTCTGTTAATGTTTACAGCAACAGACGCTCTTCAGTCCAGCTTGTCAACAGAAGTCAGCCAGCGTTTGAATGGAGGTAGATCTGGGTTTCAGAGCGTTTCATAACCATTACTATTTCGTCTAATGATAGATAACGAATTCAAGTGATCTTGGCATATTTTGCAATCAAATTGTAGTCTGCGCTAGCTGTTAAGCTGATTAATATGCTAGTGTAACATTACGAACTGGTTTTTGCTGACAATAAGTACAAACAATGGTAACAACAACATAACTATGGCTTTGCTACATTAATTATCGTTACCCATGGTGTATGTAGTAAAACTGGTTATAAAAGTAAAACCTTATTTTTCTTGACGTAACTTAAGCAGAGACAGTATTGTTTACTTATATTAAAGTTTAGCATACAAAACAGCTCATTATGCTGCTTAATGTTAGTCTTATTAATTTACTTTCAATGTATTGCCAGAGGTGACGTGGTGGCACAGTAGGTAGTGCTTTCGCCTCAAAGCAAGAAGGTCGCTGGTTCGAGCCTTGGCTGGGTCAGTGGCGTTTCTGTGTGGAGTTTGCATGTTCTCCCCGCGTTCGCGTGGGTTTCCTCCGGGTTTTCCGGTTTCCCCCACAGTCCAAAGACAGTACAGTACAGTGAATTGGCTAAATTGTCCGTAGTGAATGAGTGTGTGTGTGGATGTTTCCCAGAGATGGGTTGCAGCTGGAAGGGCATCCGCTATGTAAAAGCATGCTGGATAAGTTGGCGGTTCATTCCGTTGTGGCGACCCCAGATTAATAAAGGGACTAAGCCGAATAGAAAATGAATGAATGTATTGCCAGAAACATGGCTTGTAGCGCAAGTAGTTTGACCCTTTATTGCCGTTTGAGTCATTTACCCACATTCACAGAAAAAGAGCTTCCACATTGTCAAACAAGGTGGATAAATGTTAGTCAAGTGAAATTAAATAATGGGTCATTTTTAAAATGGTTAATGTCAAAATATTAAGATGTGAACGCATGAAAAATTTGCTTAAGCATATGACTTTCCTATAGTAAACATATGAATGAACTAAATGAGCACCGTCTCTAGTCTAAAACAATACACAAAAAGCTTAATGTGTTTATTAGCAATTTCATTTTAATAATGCTCATATTTTTAAAACATTCACTGATTTCTGTCTTTAAACAATCGAAAATGTATATTTTATCATAAATGGCATTTGAGAGCTACAGCCGAGAAGAATGTAAAACAAAGACCCAAAAGAGGGTGAGTATATTTACCACACTTACTGTACTTTTAGTAGTGAAATATCAAATTTGGACTACTGAAAGAGTTTTTAAACCTACTTATTAAACATTTTATTTGATCTTTCAGCTCGTTTATGGGAAAACTGGTTTATTGGTGGACCAAAATTAAAGGCAAGTCATGAGGTTTATATTTTTATTTGTGTTTTATTTGGACATAAGGAAAAAAAGCTCTCAAGGTATACATGTGTAGATTGTCATTTAATGATTTCACTCTAAACCCTACACTACAAAAAAAAATCAATCAATCAATATAGACAAAATAATATCGTAGATAAAAATAAAATTTAAGTGAATGAACAAACAACAAAAACAAACATTCTCTAAAAGCTTACTGTCACAGCCCATGAGGAAAGGTAAGATCTATTTACACATGCAAAACCTAAAGGCCACCCTGCCGAGAAGTCTGAATTCACTGAACACCTATCATTTCCACAGAGATGACCCAGAATGGAGGAAACAGAGGCTTCTGATCCAGGGAATGTTTTTGCATGTTTTACCTGACTGCGTCGGGATTTACCGAGCCTGCTAATCTGAAGGTGCTGCTACCGGTCTTATCTGAGTGAAACTTGAGGCGGCGTTCACGTTGAATGGAGCCCATTATCTTTGGCAAGTATACGTCAAGTTCGCTAAACACTGCAAGACATCTTAAACGGCTCAAAGTACATCTCTGCAATGCGCCACAGACTGAATTGCTTGTGTTTTCCTAAAGTGCTTGTGTTAAACCCCTGAGGGGCAGAGGGTGGGGTTGGTTTACTCTCATGAATTGTCAAGACAAATGGTGTAATGGACTATGGTAAGACTCAGAGCATCTTCCTAAATAAAAACGAGGACTTATTGACCTTATTCTTCACGTATGAGCGGCCGCCTCCATATGAATATTTTTGGCTGAAGACTCACTTTGATTTTTTCATAATTGATTTTTAGCCATTAAAACAGCTGCTTGATGTTGCAAACGTATCATATTATTCTACTTTTTATGTAGTCATGAATACACTACCTGACAAAAGTCTTGTCGCCTATCCAAGTTTTAAGAGCAACAAGTAATAACTTGTCTTCTAGTTGATCATTTGGTATCAGAAGTGGTTTATATGAAAGGCAAAGGCCTCTAGATTACGCTTTTTTTTAGCAGAATAAAATATGATCATGCCTTGATTTTTAATTATCTAATTAGGACAGTACGGTAAATCTGACAAAAGTCTTGTCACTTAACAGAAAGAATGTCCAGTATAGAATATAAAGTCATGCTGCAGTGGGAAAAGAATGAATATTGTGTATGACTCCCATGAGCTTGGAGGACTGCATCCATACATCTCTGCAGTGACTCAAATCACTTATTAATGAAGTCATCTGGAATGACAAAGAAAGTGTTCTTGCAGGACTCTCAGAGTTCATCAGGATTCTTTGGATTCATCTTCAATACCTCCTCCTCCATCTAACCCATACATGCTCAATAATCTTCATGTCTGGTGACTGGGCTGACCAATCCTGGAGCACCTTGACCTTCTTTGCTTTCAGGAACTTTGATGTGGAGGCTGAAGTATGAGGAGCGCTATCCTGCTGGAGAATTTGCCCTCTCCTGTGGTTTGTAATGTATTGGGTAGCACAAATGTCTTGATACCTCAGGCTGTTGATGTTGTCATCCACTCTGCAGATCTCTCGCACGCCTCTATACTGAAACCATGATTTTTCCAAACTGGACTGACTTCTGTGAGAATCTTGGGTCCATGCTGGTTCCAGTAGGTCTTCTGCAGTATTTGTGATGATTGCAGTTCAACAGATGATTCATCTGAAAAATCGACCTTCTGCCACTTTTCCAAATGATCAACTGGAAGTCAAGTTATTACTTGTTGCTCTTACAACTGGGATCAACGACAAGACTTTTGTCAGGTAGTGACGTTTATTATTCCTCCCATAGGCAACTTAATCGAAATTTATAAAACAATCTCAAAAAATGAGTGCACTTCCGCACCGCAGAATAAGGTCAATAGGTTTTTAACTAGAATGGTTCATCACAAACATGCTCATGCATCTAGAAGCGTTCAAGTCTGGTCTTATTTTAAAGAATAAAGAGACTTGCCTGATCGACTTCTATTTAAAGGATTTGCAAACCTCACAACCAGACTAATATAAACGTCAGCTAAATTTACACTTGTGCATTGTTGGGGTCTGGAATGATGCGATGGTGTTTTTATTAAACTCAAACTAGAATGCTGCGTTACATCCAGTGTTTTCGACTTCTGAGAATAAAGCCATTGGCTGGGTGATGATGGGAGGATATAAACACGCTCTTATTTGTTCTAATTTTTATTATATGTGGGAACTTTTACTTAAAGTTGAAGTCAAAATGATTAGCCCTCCAGTAAAAATTTAACTCTCCGGAGATGAGATTTTTAAACATTCTAGTTTTAATAATTCATTTCTAATAACATTTTTTGGAGTTTGCTATAATGACAGTACGTCATATTATTTTAACTGTTATTTTGTAAGAGTCTACTGTTTTGCTTAAAATGCTATTTAAAGGTCTAACTAGGCAAGTTAGATTATTTAGACAAGTTATTGGACAACAGTGGTTTTGTTTGGTAGCCAATCAAAAAAAAAAAAAAAAATATATATATATATATTCTTAAGGGGGCTAATAATATTGATCTTAAAACCATATATCAGGCAAAACTTAAAAAAAAAACTTTCTACAGAAGAAAATATATAGGAATTACTATGAAAATCTCTTTCGCCTTTTAAACATCACCTGAGAAATATTTAAATTTCACAGGAGGGCTAATAATTTTGCCTTTAACTGTATGTTTTAGTAACTTTTTTGAACTTGTTTTGCATTTACTCCTGTGGCGTTCCAGACTGAAATCACAATTTCCGTAGACCTTTCCAAGTTGGACATCCAACTTCAAGTGCACTCAAACTGTGGAAAGTTGGACGTTCAAAGAGCTGAATGGAACGTAGCATAAATCCTAATGAGCGTCTGAAGGACTAATTGTGCTGTTGAAGAGTCGAGTCTTAGTTACTAAAAGCTGAGCGCTTTTCAGCTTGTTGAATGATTAACTAGCTGAAACTCCTAGAGAAGAGTAAAACCAGAGGACCGACAAACTGAAACACACGTAAATCGCCAACAAAAAGCAGTTTACAGTCGATTACAAATGCATTCCCTTCTGTAAAACGTATCACTACCATCTCAGCCGTCTAAATCTGCTGTTCTATACATGACTGTTTTTGATAAATGGTGTAAATTAACAGAAAGGATATGCTGGATTCTGGTTTAGCACCAACCCACCTCCTGCTGATGGAGCGACCAATCAGAACGGATCGGTGAGATAATAACCCGAAGCTGAACCAATCAGAGTGTTAGTCGGCGCAGCTACGCCCCTCCCCCTGTCTTTAAAGTCACTTTGATGCAGAGGATTAGAGAGGGGGAGGATGAGGGGTGGGGGGGCATCTTAAGAAAGACCGAGAGAGTGGTGGTTACTCTTCATCTGAACTGCTGCTGTCCATAGAATAGACCATGAAGAGGAGATCGGGCCGAGCTGGCACCAGCGGGTGACCCGGTTTCACCACTTCAAAACCCATGTAGTGGAAGGTCTTCATGATTGACACTAAAAGTGGAGGGAAAATATGGTTAATTATTTATTGATTTATGGTAACTACCAGACCAGGTAGTTTAAAGACCAGGGTTCCCGCGGGTCTTTAAAAAGTCTTAAAAAGTCTTAAATTAAAATCAGAGAAATTAAGGTCTTAAATTGTCTTAAATCTATGGTAAAGTTGCTGTAGGTATTACATTTTCAGCTGGTCTGCTTAATGACGATAGGGAAACACGGTGGTCCACCGTAAAACATCTAATAGTTCATCAATTTAGTATGTATGAAACAGGAGTGAAATGACAGTCTCCGTGATTTATTAGCTTACTATGCTAAGTCGGCTACAGACGCTGACATCGGTCTGCACCTGCATGCTGCCGTTACGCGGTTGTTGAGGTGAGGTGAGGTGAGCATGGGTAACACATGAAAGGAGAAAAGCACCAGCGGTACATTGCAGCAGTTAGTCATAGCGGGTCCAGGTAAATCCTTGCATTGTTTGCAGCTCGACCTAACGATGTTACTAGTTCAGACACAGTCGGCTATAACAAGTTTAATTTTACCGCCAGACACCCAAAATTCAGAGGTACTGTGGGTTCTCCATACCAGGGGTTTTCACACTTTTAGGAC
>CAIGQZ010035066.1:4767033-4794895 GCA_903798205.1 Danio tinwini
CAAGTTTTGATTTCCATTGTAGGAGGCAATAAATTGAGTAACCTATTCCAAAGAAATTATGACATTTTTGGCTCTTAAATTATGTTTGTTGAGGTCTTAAAAAGCATTAAATTTTACTTTTAAAATGGTGCAAGAACCCTGTACGGTTTTAAAACCACAAAAGCAAGTTCTGTCATCAATTAGGATTAAGGTATTGGCTAGGATTAGGGATGTAGAATAAGATCATGCAGAATATGTAGTACTTATAAACAGCTGATATCTTAATAATAGGCCAGTAATAAAACACTAGTTAATAGTGAGAATTGGTACTTAAACTAAAGAGTTTAAATGTATCTTACGTCGATCGTCTCTGTTTTTGTGAAGCCACAGGAACACATAGCTGACTTTCAACTGCTCCTCTGCAAACTCCAGCAGCCGGGTGAAACTGCAGCGTAACGAGAGAGAGAGAGAGAGAGAGAGAGAGAGAGAGAGAGAGACAGAGGTGGTGACGCACTGCTGCTTTTTACATAATGTCCATCTTATGTAATAATGCAGATGTACTAGCCACAGAACAACTTTAGTCACACACACACACACACACACTTAACGCTTTCTGACAGTCCAGCACCTGCTCGCTGAAGGTAAAACACTCTGTACTAATGCGTACAGTGATCTACCTGACAGCACGGCACTGATCCAAATGAGAATTGACTATCATGCTTCTTTCACAGCCTCATACCACTGATGAAACGTCACATGAAAAACTAACTTCAGCTGCTTTGGGCTAAAATTAAACCAGCTGTTTGTCCGGCTGTGACCTAAAACTGTCTGTTAAAGTCAGAGACTGACATCCTGCTTTAAACTTTACACTTTTTTTAGCCACACATTGGCAGATTATAAACCCAATTTACCCTTCTCTGCTGCCATTGTGAAGAGCACCAGCAGGGATTTCCAGATAGAGAGCGTCGTCTGACAGAACAGTGTCCCAGGAGGAGATCCGTCGCTCGCTCAGCTGGTACTGGAAGTGCAGGACAGGGGGCGCTCCACTTACCGACCCTGCCTGGGTCACCGTCAACTTTTCGTCCTGGGGTAAACATAGACATATAATGTTAAGACACATATGAACGCCATTTATAGCAGACTAAAACTAAATATTATAGTCTAAAAATTGCAATTTTTTTTACCTAAGAGACTTAATCAGACTCCCTAGTTTTTCAAGATTTTTTAGCCATAAAAATGACTGACTGTGTGGTGGTAATTCCTAGAAATTTGCAGAAGATTTTGTGATAAAAAATGTGTATGTATACATATATATATTTATATATGTATATATATGATATCTTATTAGGTAGCCTACTATGTTAGGTGTGCAATCTGACACAATAACAATGACACAATCTTAAAAATAAAGCTTCTTTTATTTTAAGACAAGATCCAAAACAGATCTAAATAGGTAGGGATTAAGCCAAAGGAAGGTTGTATAACTCTTATTTTTATCCACGATCCTACTTTCTCTCAGATTTCACTCCTCAGAGCACCTTACATCATGCACATCACTCAGGACACGCATTAGGATTTCCCTTACCGTAACACACCTACAAAACGGATTGCCGTAAAACTCGTCAATGGCAGGGAAGCGTTTTCTCTCGTCAACGTCAGGGAAAGAGTTAAACAAAATAATTTATCGATTTGACGCACATCATAATACCAGCCATACATGTAAAGCACAAATAACGTCCTTCAATTCGGTCACGTCCAGCGGTCATAATTCTTTAACCAATCTCCATCATTGTAAGCTGCTTGCTTTTCTGCGCGTTTCATTGCTCCAATTGTTAGATGTTTGCTTACACTTTCTTTTGCAGTCTGAAGCGCGTCAAACGCACAAAACTACCAATTCGCGCTGTGTTATTCACTCGATTTGCGTCACAGGATGTCTAATCTTTGCATTGACTTCACATGTAAATCTCTCGCGATTCATCCGCGTCAGCTTACTGCATGGGCGGCAAAACAATTCCCCCACACTTCCATGTACTGTAATGATTGTCATTCCTGCCCCGTATATTAACACATGAACTGCTTTCTGTTAGTTTATTAAAGTATGCATGTTTGATATGTAACCGCAACACGTCCTTAACCCAGATTTAAGTGCGTTCAGCACTTTCACCACAACCTCAAATGCTTTCTAGACCCAAAGAATTATAAAAATAAGTTCTCATCTTAAATGAGAGTGTGTATGGGTGTTTCCTAGTACTGGGTTGCAGCTGGAAGGGCATCCGCTGCGTAAAACATATGCTGAAATAGTTGGCGGATCATTCTGCTGTGGTGATAAATCAGCGACTAAGCCGAAGGAAAATAAATGAATGTTCTTATGATACTCAGCAGACATAGAACATGTACAATGATGCATCCTGAGGTGTATAATATTAATGCGATATTTAGCATGACATAAATTAAGATGCACAAATTTGTACGTTTTGATCTCACTAAGGGTAAATAAATTGATCTACTAATAAAGTCTTGTAAAACATAATTGACTTGCAATAACCAGGAACATTGAATATTTTAATATGTCTGATTACTAATTTAAAATGAGCTGAAACGACACAATTTTCAGTCCTTTGTGGGACAACTTAATTGTTTTATGTTTAATCCACTTAAATTTGTACAAACTAATAAGCTAACTTAATTCCTTTATGTTGTCGCAACACAAATTGATTGTGTGGAACCCAGCTATTTTGTGATGTTTTATAAACAAATTTCGGGAGGAGCACGGTCAGTCTTTGACGAGGCTAATTCATCACACACAATCATTCTATTATCCAATCAGCACAAGACCAAACCTCTATAAATAGTCAAACACGTCATACCTGTTTTCTCTGGACTTCAGCATCCCTCCACCACCCCAACTCCACACTATTAAACCAGATACTTAAGTATGAAGGGGGAGCGTTCTGGAGCGGGGCTAGACACTGCGCTCGGACCCTATCTCTCTCTATCCTGATAAGGGGATTAACACGAGTTAGGGTGTCTTCCCGAGCTCAGAGCCCTCTCCCCAGACAGCACGCCAAACATGCTTATTCTATTCAGTCAAATATCTGGGAGTGTGAACTCGTGAAAACAGTGTATTGGTGCGAATGTAAACATGCTCAGTTACTTTGACAAAGGATCAAGTTTGTAGATGTTCCTCTTATCAATCCAACTGAGACCATTGTTGAGAATCAGGGGTGGATAATATTAATGATTTATTTAGCATGACATAACTTAAGTACTCAGTGTAAGATGCACAAATTAATGCGTTTTGATCACACTAAAGGGTAAATAAAACTTGTAATAAATAATTGACTTGCATTAACTAAGAAAATAAGATATCGTAATAAGATGATTTTGAGATATCAGCCTACACTAAAAAATATATGTTTGGTGTTTGTTTAATTAAAATGAGCTGAAACAACACAATTTCCAGTTCTTTGTGGGACAACTTAGTTGTTTTATGTTTAATCCACTTAAATTTGTACAAACTAATAAGCTAACTTAATTCCTTCATGTTGTCGCAACACAAATTGATTGTGTGGAACCCAGCTATTTTAACAGTGTATTGGTGCGAATGTAAACATGCTTAGTTACTTTGACAAAGGATCAACTGTGTAGATGTTTCTCCTACAAATCCAAATGAGACCATTGTTGAAATTCAATACAGTTTATAAGAGATTTTAGTGAAAACTATGCAATATTACCTCCTAATTGCAAATCAATCCAAATGTGATGCACTCATTTGCGGCATCTGTATTTGGGACATTGTTGATGTACATGGAAATTCCCTTTAGAGCAATTGCTCTATTGAACTCACAACAGATTTTCGATCGATTTCCGTCTAAATATTACCCAGAGTGGCTTTGTAGACAAATCAATGGTTATAAATGAGCTCAGTAGCTTGCACAACAGGTGTAAGCGATCCAAAACCTCTTAACCTTTTGAGACGGTCACATGTCTGTGCACAGACAGTGCTGACATCTATAGTCTCGCGCGCAGATGATCAGGTGTATGCCGAGTTCAAGTGCCAGCACCACGCATATGTAGGGCAGATGGAAACTTTAGCGGTAAATATGGCACGGAGCTACGTGACAAAAAAACAAGCTCTGGAGATCTCGGCAGCCTCCCTCCCTCAGGCTGTTTGTGTGTATGGTTTATTTTGGACTGCTCCAGCATTTTATCGATTAAACTATTCATTTACTGGTCAAAGTTTTCAGGATCATGCAGGGATAGTAAACTGAGATGGCTTGTGTCTCATTTGGCATACTCTCTACACTAGATTATTGATTCTATTTTGATTATAATAATTCATTCATTCATTTTCCTTCGGCTTAGTCCCTTATTTCTCAGGGGTCGCCACAGCGGAATGAACCACCAACTATTCCAGCATATGTTTTATGCAGCGGATGCCCTTCCAGCCGCAACCCACTACTGGGAAACACCCATACACACTCATCCACACACACTACGGCCCAATTTTGTTTATCCAATTCGCCTATAGCGCATTTGTTTGGACTGTGGGGGAAACCAGAGCACCTGGAGGAAACTTGGAAGAACATGCAAACTCCACACAGAAATGCCAGCTGTCCCAGCCTTGACTCGAACCACTGACCTTCTTGCTGTGAGGCCACAGTGCTTTTATCGTGTTGCTTAACTACTGTACCAGATTTGCTAATTGCTCACCGATTTAAGGATTAATGAACTATTCTGGGTTTTTACCCAAAAGGTCATCCTGTGACGGAAACGGTAAACCAAGATGGGCTACTATATCCCAATTTGCATGCAATCGTGCGATTTGCTTATGTTTAACAAAATATAAAATCTTGTCATAGTCAAAGCATATTAGTATACAGTATATAGTATACAGCATTAAATATTAGTATATTCAGATTAAGGACCTGTTCCTGTCACATTTAAAACATGCATACTTTAATGAAGCAACTGAAAGCAGTTCATGTGTTTATATACAGGGTGAAATTTGTAGAAATCTAGCCATGACAGATTGTTTATTTTGAGTTAATAAAGGTATAGTTTACGCCAAAATTATAGGTTTACATCATAATTTCATTAGTTTAGTATTAAATATATGGGCAGTATCAGTGTGGTGCTATTTGGTATGTAAAAGTAAATATATTTTAACCTGTTAGCAGCACTCACCTTTGGGAATTTACACCTACCTAATTTTAAATACAGTAGTATTAGTTCTTGACCCCAGTGAGCTAAAAAGTTATACATTATGAAGTCATGAGGAAAAAATTTGATTGCGTTTAATACTTGTTTCTCCATATACAAACACAGGAGAACATTAACGTAATAACCTAAAAAAAAATATGCCTTGAAAGCCAAGTGTCTCATGAGTATATATTTCAGATTTGATGAATGTAGCATGCAAAATGAGATTTCTGCAAAAAGTTTTCCGAGGTTATATCAGTGTCCTTCCCTCCCTCACCATCAAAGGCACTTTCTCAAAACCGATCTCCCCAAACTAAAACAGTAACAGTTGCTGAATTATTTGGTCTACATTCACAGTTCATGTATCTTTGGAAAGAAGATACTTTGGGCGCTATTATCCATCATCTAGAGTTTATAATGCTCAAAATGAAAAAAAGTTATAGATGCTTAAGTGTAATGCATAAAAATGATATCTGCATTTCTTCATCTCTACTGTGACACTTATTTCAATGAAATAGTCTTAATTGAAATAGAAATGCGAAGGGAGAATTGATTTGATTGTTGAGGTTTGGTATTTAAGGATGTCAAATATGTAAATAAAGATTGTGATGACACATTTTTTTAAATAATTATGTGCACAATAGCCCAGTGGTAGCCCTTTTCAGTACGCAATCTTCGCCTCTATCCCCCTACACTTCAGTTTGCGATCTCATTCACCCCCTCCGCTCTTCAGTTTGTGATCTCCCCCCGATCTTCAATTTAGTTTGTTCGCGTTATTGCCATGTTGTGCCCTTATCCTCAATACTGCACATGCCCTTTTGAAAGACTCTGCACGGGCCTGGTTAGCGTGCTGGCATATGGTGCGGAAGTACTCCAGGTGTCGCGAGTCGAATCCTGGCTTGTATACCTTGTAAACCTACTCTCCTGTCAAATAAAGGCAAAAATGCCAAAAAATAAATCTTTAAATAATAATAATAACAACAATTATGTGTGCAGATTAATCATTTATACCCAACAATAATTTTCTATAAATAAACCCCCCAATTGTCAAATATTATTTCATGGTAACTTTAAATCTCCCAAAAATGGACATTTATTGTTAGTTGTAACAGTCATGAAAAATATACATCTACTTGCCTAGATGAAATCGGTTGTTCACATCGTTTAAAATCAATAAGTATGTTTGACGAGTTTTAAAATGAGATATTTTCAGCTGCATATAATAATCATTACCTTTTTGTACCCAAATAATGCAACATATCCTGGGGGATACAACATATAAATCCTAAATAAATAAAACATCTCAAAATTTTGGGTCTAGATGCTAAAAAAATTGACATGAAATGATTTGTTGCTTTTCTTTTTTCACTCTTGCTTGTTTAAAATGCAAATTAAATCAAAACTAACCATATTGGTTTTGTTTGCTCACATTGCTAGTTTTGTGGTGAACAATTCTTCTGTGCATGGCATTAAGACAAAAATAGTTGGCCCTTGTAATCTTTAATTGAAATTGAAAATGCACGTCCTGTTTGTTTTCTGTTAAATTCTCAAATTAGGTCTGTCTGAGGTATTGGGCATGGCTAACACCTAACCACGCCCCTCTAACTGTCAGTTTGACTACAAACAGAAATGGTGAGCAGGAGGCGTGTGTTAGGTTGTGATAACTCTCCCGAAACTTATTTCCCAATCTTTCTGAATGAAATGCCTACTTTACCGCATCCAATCAGCTCACAGTGGGAAAAAACAAGCCACGCCCACTGTTTTCCCATTTATATTACGTTTCTCTAGGAACTGAAAAATTTAAAAAAAAATGGTCGCAGCTTCTAGTTCATGTGGACTTTAAGGGCTAAAATGTTTGATCCAAAGACTATATAATAAATAAATGTGTGTTTTCACCTTGTGCAGAACACTGTGAGGGAGATCCCTGCCCGTCCCTCGCCCACCCGGGATCTTCGTTAGTGGGAGAGGGGCATCAGGAGCACCACAGAGGCCCTGGAGCCCGCTGCCTCGAGCCCAGCACAGCACAACTGCAAGACAGAGACAAAGAAAACATCTCATATCACTGTGAGAGATTAACACAACATTCCTCGAGTGCTTTGACAAAAAACTGCTATGTGTTTCCAAAAACGATCTTCTCTCTCTCTCTCTTGGCATCATGAGTCAAATGCATGATGCAGCTTGGCACAGGACTGAGGATGCCAGCTGATAATAGAGATAGCCATCCTGCCAGCAGCAGAAAAACAGTCGGGCTGTCTGCTGAAATGTTGCCTCTTTTAGCTGCTCTGTTTTTAGTTTTATGCATTATCACTGTTATCTTTACAGAAAAACCACACGAGCGTCACATGTTAAATTCAGTTGTGGAACACTCATGGAAACGCATGAAATGTGGTTTATGGGTTTTTTTCAACATGAAAATATTCCAAAACCACACATTTCATCTGTGTTTCTTAAGTTATTTTAACATGTGATGCTCGTGTAGTTTTTTCGTAAGGATTTTTTTTTGTTCCCCATGTGTAAATCTGATATATGGCCATATACGAACATGTACAGCATGTACAACATATTTTAACATTTAAGTACATATTTGTAAATCCCATAATTGAAAAATATGTTTTTGTAATATTTTGACAAGTCTTGCCTGTAACATATCTTTTATATATGTGAAATCCAAACACGGACTTCTATGTCATATATGTAATTTGCATATGATGCCACATATCAGATTTTTAGCTCTTTTTTCCCCCCTACATTTCCACTTAAGCAGAAAGTTAGCACTGTCACCTCATAGCAAGAAGGTCGCTGTTTGAGTCCCGGCTGGGTCAGTTGGCATTTCTGTGTGGAGTTTGCATGTTCTCCCTGTGTTGGTGTGGGTTTCCTCCGGGTGATCAGGTTTCCCCCACAGTCCAAACGCATGCGCTATAGGTGAATTGAATTAACTAAATTGGCTATAGTGTGTGAATGTGAGAGTGTACGGGTGTTTCCCAGTACTGGTTTGTGGCTGGAAGGGCATTTGCTGCGTAAAACATATGCTGGAATAGTTGGCAGTTCATTCCACTGTGGCGATCTTTGATAATTCAGAGACTAAGCCGAAGGAGAATGAATGAATGAATGAATAAATTTCACTTAATGTTTAACTTGCATTACCACCCGTTCTTTTAACCTACAACATTGTCAATGTTAACGTTTCTTATTTACTTTAAATGGAGTGACATGTCAAATGTTGCCAAACTAAATTACTGGTCCATTGAGCATACCTGTCAACATTGGGATGTGAAAATATGGGATACCCCCCCCAACTGGCCCACCTGGGACTCGAACCAGGAACCTTCTTGCTGTGAGGCGACAGTGCTAACCACTGAGCCACTGTGATAAACACATTTCAAACATATTTTATTAAATACTAAATAAATAAAACTTAATTCTGGCGTATGTTCACCTTTAGGAAAGATTCTACGCACACTATAAATCAGACCTCAGGATTATTGTACTGATTTTGCATCGGGTCACTATGGAGAAGCATTAGCTGACCTAGCGCCAGGTTTGCAACGGTAAGCAGAGATATTTGGGTTCTCCAAGACAGATGTTTCATTTTCCACTTGACAGAAGAGAGGCAGCTTGCACGGATCACAAACAAGCACATGACGTGAAAACAAGTCTGTAAATAGCAGCTTGGCTGAGAACATTTCGCATCCCAAAGGGCTTGAGTTACAGCGCTGGCGTTTAGAGACGGTAATAACAGACATTTATGTCCCCGTGACATGCTGGGAGATCTTTGGATCTGACGAAGTCAAGCCACATGCTGTCAGCAAAAATCTCTCATTACGATCGAAGGCATGCTAGAAAACACCCACTTTTCATAAACAACCCTGTTTACAACACACTCTACTGAAGAACAGAAGCTCTTTAAACTGATCTAGAAACAGAACATTGATACTTCATGCCGTTATCAGCTGATGTGCATCCATGACAGCACAAATGAAACGGCTGTTCAAGTCCTGGGCGCTTTGCTTTCTAGTCTCATGAGCCAGATTACCCAGCAGGCATATGAGAGAAGGCAGGCGTAGTGTGGTTTTCTTGCCCTGGCAACCAAATATGTCACCTTGGCTACAATTTTGCATTGTGACCACATCAAACAGGTGAAGCTATAACTGGGGATGTTTAGTTTCATTTTTGGTTACTTTACAGACCATTTCTACTTGTATGACAGATTCAAGGCTTTTGACTCCTCTTCTAGTCTCTATATAGAGCGTTGGGACTCTGCGAGTGAAATGTCAGCTTGTTTTGAAAGCCGACACTTTCACTCTCTGACATTCAAGCACCTTCCTCCCTTTCGCCGTCTCTGATTATACGCTCTGAACAGATTCAGGCCAACGGAAAAAAAAGAAACTGAAACTGGGGGTCTTTCTGGGATTCGTTTCACATGGAGCAAACTTGTTTTGTGTTTACACTTTCTTAGTTTGCCAGTGCAAACGTCTCTATCGCAATGATGTTGTCAGTGTTTGCGCAAGACTTTTGGATTGTTTTTAGCATCATAGCAATGCTATGTCGAATATTTTGTTGAGCTTGCCTGTGTAATAATGGGATGCCTGGATTTTGTGATTCATCTGTTTTGCAGTTATTTAAATTCAATTTTGGGATCATGGCAACTTTTAATCATGAACAGTTCAACATTGTGAGTGTTATTGATATTTTAGCAGACTGAACTGATATTTTTTTCATGGTTAATTGTGTAAACAAAGCTATTAATGAATAATAAGTCACTTTGTTAATCTGCAGATTTAAAATTTAAGGAGATTTTTGAGATTAAGGTCCCATAATGCAATTCAAATGCATAAATAAACAATGTTAATAAAAGCATAGGGCAATTGAAAACTGTAAGTTCGAAAAGGACACATTTACAAGAAAATATGCATATTATAGGTACAAATGAACTAATTAATTCTAATCATACATCATCACAATGTATTCATTTAATTCCTTATGTGGCCATGTTGTAATAAATTACTTTCTTGTTGCAATTAAATGAAAACGAGGGAATAATTTAGTTGGTCACAATTGGCTAAAATCATTATTTTGTGGGAATGTATTGTTGGCCATGATCTGACTACACTACTACACTTGATTATCATCTGTCCTGCTGGTTTGCAACCTATTTGCTCTGCTTTTTGTGCTGTTTTGTACATTATTTCTGACAACTATTTGTCTACTTCCAGCAATGCTTTCTATGCTTCTATTAATGCTTTTACTCTTTGCCTAATTACTAATTTGCCCTGTTTATTGAATTCATTCATTTTCCTTTAGCTTAGTCCCTTATTTATCAGGGGTCACCAAAGCGGAATGAACCACCAACTATTCCGGCATATCTTTTACGCAGCGGACGCCCTTCCAACCGCAACCCAATACTGGGAAACACCCACACAGTCTCGCATTCACACACACTCATATACTATAGCCAATTCCGTTTACCTAATTCACCTACAGACCACTTTAAGGGGGCGTAAACAATAACAATAGTCCTAACCTATTTCCTGTTTTTCTATAGCTTCCGAGAATCCAAAAAGGTCCACATATTGATAAATAATGTTATGATAGCTGTTTTCATGTTAGGTCATGATTGAATTGCCTCTTGTTATAGTTATGGAAGCAGAAAATGTTCATGGGCCAATGATCTTGCCATATTGAAATGGTCTATAGTGCATGTCTTTGGGCTATTGGGGAAACCAGAGCACCCCGGAGGAAACCCACGCCAACACGGGGAACACATGCAAAGTACACACAGAAATGCCAACTGGCCTAGCCAGGACTCAAACCAGTGACGTTCTTGCTATGAGGTGAAAGTGCTTACCACTGAGCTACCATGTTACCCTGTTTATTAAATTTCACATCCCAACTATGAGCAACAGCTAAGGATACTATATGATTCCTAGAATCCAAAGCATGATCTATTCCCAAAATGATTCCAAAGCTCCTCTTTTGTTACTAAGAAAGTAGTTTGATTCTACAGAAAGCCTTTCAAATAAAACAAACAAGATCATTCCTGATCTGCAGGACCAGCACAGGGTTACAGTCCGGATCTGCTGGGATTCAGGTTAATCTTTAGTGCAGTAATTACTGGCTCCACTGAGTGTTTGGAAAAGGACCAGGAAACAGTCAAAAACCAAAACAGGATACCGCGGGTCTTCCAGGAAAACAGTTATCATTTGGCTACAGAGGGGCATAAAGTGTGATGTCTGACCTGTGGCTCACAGCGAACGTGTTTTTTGGACCAGGAGAGGTGGAAGGTTTGTGTTTTTCACGTATCAGATTACAAAGTCTCAGCAAGCAATTGGCCTTCTCTCACAACAAGTCTGACATGTTTCTGTTTTGTCAGAGATTTGGAGTTGCTGCGCTCTTCCTTAACACTGCTTCTCTTTTTGAGCGCTGCAGGTCTGGATCAATTCCAAGTCAAACAACGAAAACACAAACCGAACATGAAACCGAGAAACAGGACGTCGCATGAAATGTGAGTGTGGATAGATTGTGACCTGCGAGGAAAACGTGTTCATAGAAAATGCAATGAATTTAACATGATTGTGAACTGTTAAAGGTCTACACTCTAATCTGGGCCACTGCAAAGATGTAAAGCTGAACAACAGAGCTTTCTAGGAAGTATATCTTATGTAAGGTTTATCTAACGCTCTATCCCTGTACCTTATCTCAGGTTTAAAAATGGTTTATCAGCTTCTCACCAGGACCTGTGCTAATCGTGGCACAAAAACAAAGACGTTTCACTGAAAACAACTGCTGGAAGGGTTTCAAATAGGATCCTTGCTAGGGTTTCCATCCTCAGTCCAGCTTAGGAAATGTCAAAGTACACAATTAGATTGATTTGAAGAAATGAATTATCTTTTAGGAAGAGCGAGTTAGTCAGGATCGACAAGCTTGTGAGTTGACAGGGTTATGGATGAAATATTTATAGCATCAGTCTCCTGCACTCATCTGTCTGCTCGACATTAAATCCGCTTTGATAACAGACAGCGTGACTCTGATCCTTCAGCACAACACAATCAACCCTGCCCATTCTTAATTTACCTCACACTTATACGTCCGTACAAAATGCTCAATGTATTTGTAATTGAAATTACATTTTATGACATCAAAAAATATTATACAGTATTAAATATACAGGCATGTATTGAAAAATATTGCAGCAGAGAGCACTTAACTATTTATTTATCTCTCTTTTCTGTATCTAAGTCTGTCTATCTCAATAATTAGCTGTGTGTATTAGTGTATATGTGTGTATTTAAGTGTGTGTATCTATATACATACATATATACACACATCTGGCTACAGTGCATGTTCTACATTATCATTTAAATACATTTTAAGAAGTATACAGATGTGTTGATGGAGACTTAAAACTAAACAACACAATAGCCAGCTGCAAGAACTTAAGCTGTATGTGCATGGAAATAATATTTTGTATGTCTGTAAAGCATAATCGTGTATTCTCTCACCTCTCCTCTGTGTTGCACATGTTTTCCTCGTAAGCTGCCTTACTCTGATAACCCAAAGAGTGACTGTTGTGCAGAAAGTCCACGGAGAAATGCACCATTGATCTAATAATTCTCTCTGATGTGTTCTGCTGTACGCGCTCCGTGCTTTGACACCGAGCACTGACTGCGCGGTGACGTTTAAGAACTGCTTCTGAATATTAATGAGTCTACGTTCATGTCTACCAATCGAAACCGGGCACAAAAGGACGCCTCATTAATATTAATTGACGTGTCGCGTGGAGATTCATGGGAAACAGACGTATTACAAGGAAGTGACAGGGAAGCGAGATATATTAATGCGGTTTTAAATTTCGAGGTGGTCGGTATTTTGTGTTTTTTATTATATTCAACATAAATATATAATATTTACATTATATTTAATATATAATGTACATTAATATATAATGTATAAAACATTATATTATATATAAACGGAGATGCAGAAGCAAAACGTTTAAACGTGACGTTATTCACCCGAGAGATTCTGGGAAATGAAGTTCGCATCTTTGAACATTCCAGAAGAGTTTCTAACGTGTACGTTTAAAGTACGAATGAAATCAAAACTAACCATATTGATTTTGTTTGCTAGCATTGCTAGTTTTGTGGTGACCAATTCACCTGTGGATGTCATTAAGAAAAAAACTTAATAGTTTGCCCTTGTAATTCAAAACTAAAATCTGAAAATGCACTTCCTTTCAGTTTTCAGTTAAATTATCAGATTAGACAAAGAGCTTAGAATGACCAAGAGGCGACACTCAATTGCATTGCAACAGCAGCGCCCAGCAACAGCCCCGCGATTCTGCCATTTTGGAGTGAAAACGATCGGCTGCCCATTGGATCTTATTGCTGTCGCGATGGCAAGCAGCTGCTTTCTTTATTTATTTAAAAAGCGCATTAAAGCTGAGATACAACGTGGAAGACAACAATACAACACTTACTATCACAATCATCAGCACTTTTAATAGTTTATTTTACAGACTTATAATATGCTGTTGTGCTATAGAGTTTTCATTCCAAAATGGCCACCATCTAGTGTCTGTTTGCCAAATCGTACTAGAGTGTCGCCTCTTGCTGATTCTATGCCCTTTGGATTAGGTATGTTTGAGATATTGGGCGTGGCTAGCATATTTAACCACGTCTCTCCAACTGTAAGAAACAAACAGAATGGTGAGGAGGAGGTTTCTGTTAGGCTGTAATAGACTGATTTCACATGGCCGCCATTTTAAGAGCGAAATCGAGGCTACGGTGGGAAGAAACCCGGAAGTATCGCCTGAGTCACTCAGGAACGTTGTGTACCTGGCTGTATATCTTATCAGTGAAGAGAAAGTGACACAAATTCATCATTTCACCGCCTTCAGGATGACCCGAAGGTCCGTTCTGAATGCATAATGAAAATAAAAAGGGATCAGATCTCTTTTTCAGCTAAGTTAAGGGAAATGACACTAGTTAGCTAATGTTTTCTTTCCCAAACGCACATTTTAGATGCCATTTATCAAAGTCAACCTAATGAACTGATTCTTTTACTGTATTAGACCTGTCACGACATTGAATTTTGGAACTAAAATTTATTAAAAAAAACGTTGATTTCCCGCTAACATTAAAGCACTGTTGATGGCGTTCTTGAACAGCGCTGATTTGTGTATTCACCAGTGCTCAACAGAAATGAATGTGATTGGCCGTGAAGGTCATTAGTTCACCGCACTTTACCGATGTTTACAGAGTGCAAACATAGATGAGCAATCGACTGATCTTCGTGGTTTTAAAACACTCCAATGTCCCTGTATCTGTGTTTGCTCAGTTATTTCTGTTGAGCACATACCTGCCAACACTCCCGTTTTTCCCGGGAGTCTCCCGTATTTCAGACCCACCTCCCGGTTTGTCATTTCTCCTGGAAAACTCCCCGATTTTCAACCCCTTCGCCCAGTCTGCAGGTGATTGGTACAATCTGTAACACCCCATTCACAAGGGGCTTCAGCGTCAGCTTGACAGAGGGCGTGTCTGATGTTGGGGCTGACGCGATCATCATAGCAGCCTCAGCCAACGAAATTAGTCAGCAATCGGCTACTGTCTGAGCTGGTGTATTTGCATACAGCGATCTGATTGGCTGCCGCTTCCATCGGCACTTGAAAAGTTGAGAAAGTTCCAACTTCTGCAGCGATCAACGCCACTGAATCGGGGCCAATGGATCCACAATGCAGTTCGGCAACGCCTGACGTCACCCATTCAAAGTGAATGGGAAACCATTAAAGCTGACGCCCCCTGTAAATGGGGCATAACACCCCCGGATCGCCGACAGACCACACCCCCTCATCCCCCCCCAGCCCCGTCTCCCAGATTTTCAGAGACAAATGTTGGCAGGTATGGTTGAGCACTGGTGAATACATGGCAAATCAGCTGTTTAAGAATGCGCTCAGCAGCACTTAAATGTTAGCGGGAAATGGATGTTTTTAGAATTTCAATATCGTGACAACACTATTACAGACAACACAAGGGTGTGCTACAAAGGACTGCACTGCATTGTTTTATCGCTCACTGGGTTACATAGACTGAAGCAGGAAAGCATCCCTACGGTGTTTACCTGGTGCCATGAACTGAATTCTATAGGAGGACACTTAAGCGTATTACTCTTAAAGAGATTGTGATTTTGTTTGATGCCTAATATGCTTTGAATTGTTTGAATTAAACTTAACTGAATGATATTAAATTGATGTTTACACCATATCTGCACTTTAAAATCATGGCAGCAGCTGGGGTCCACGGCATGTTGTTGCAATGTTAAACAGTGCTAATCCTCTACTTCCAGGTTTCTTCCCACCGCAGTCTCGCTTTCGTGAAAAATACACGTATAACTCTCCCCAAACCCTTTTCCCGATCTTTCCCGAATGAAATGCCTACTTTACTACATCCAATCAGCTCGCAGTAGAAAAACAAGCCACGCCCACTGTTTTCTCAGTTAATAAACGGTCGCAACTTCTGGTTCATGCAGACTTTAATTTACGTATGAATTGAAAACCTACAAATAGTCCAACTAAAGTTTTTAGAGATCAAATAAATGTAATAAAGTCATCTATTAATATTCTTACTCTTCCTTTTAGATTTATTTTCAAGACTTCTGCAGGACGTTTGGTGCAGCGGGAACAGGACTTATGTAAGAGCTGATAATGGAAACAACCCTGGGCCAAAAGATTAAAGGATTAGAAACCGGACACCAGGCGCTGTGATCGTTACATGGCACTAGGTGAAGATCAGTCTCCATGCGTGAAGCGTATGACCTCCAGAGAGAAGTTACCCACAACACAGGTGATATCTTATAGGCTTCAACTCTGCAAGGCACTGGGGTTGAATGTTAGTAGCAATGGATCCTCAGCAGGATCTTAAATCAGAATGACAGTGAATCTAAATAGGGTAGAGCAGAGGTTTTCAGTAAAGTTACCTACAGTTTATATTCCATTTATTCATCAGGGGTCGCCACAGCGTAATGAACCACCAACTATTCCAGCATATGTTTTATGCAGCGGATGCCTGACTGTGAGGGAAACCGGAGCACCCGGAGGAAACAAACACCAACATATGTTGTTTTGAAGTCATACTTGCATGCGATTTCAGACCCAATATTCAAACTATAAAGGTAAACAATATAGGGGCCGCTAAATGAACAAATATAGGAATATAAATCTCAGTAGAAACCATGGAAGTGAAAAACAATACTTTCTGTCTATTATTTGTGGTTTGGTATTGCTTTCCATTTGTTATTGTTGGCTTTTGGTTCCATCTATCATGCGTTTGGTTCATTGTCTTGAGGTGTGGTGTTGGCAACCTGATTTAGTGACTGTCTTTTAAAAAATGGTAAACAAGTTTGCTGAACTAAACTTACATCAGCTCAGATCCTGTCACACACTCCTCACTGTGGTTTCTGTCAAACTTTCGAGCTACCACTAGGCTTTTTGAATCATTCAGGGCTAAACAAACAACAAGATTATATTCCCTCTTCTATAATTATGCTCTGTAATGATTCATGTTGCCTGGAGCTGACCAATGAATAACAATAATTATAAAACAATTAAATGTTTGATGATTAATTATTGATGACAGGATTCAAGAGCAGAGATGTATAAAGTACTAGAGACCCAGACTTAAGTAAAAGTACAAGTGATCTATCAAAAAAGTGACTTGAGTAGAAGTTGAAGTGCTCTTTAAGCACAATACTTAAGTGGAAGTACTAAAGTATTCAACATTTTTTGTACTTAAGTATTGCAAGTAGTTTATTATAAAATTTTACTACTCAAGTACTGAAAGTAAAAGTACAAGTATTGTGTTATGTAGCTATTAAAGAAAGCAGTCAAAAGAAATATTGTTTTGTTTATTTTAAATATCGTTTTTGGGGCATGTGATTAAGCAGAACAAAAAGAACCATGGATTATGACTTATAATATAATATAATATATATGTGACAGAGCCATCTGCTGCTCTGGCAGTGATAATGTGGGTTTGGAGTGATTCAAAACATTTTTATAATCGTAACGAGTAACGATGCAGCACATAAAATAATTATCGGAGTAAAAGTATTAAACTCATCGAAAATATGTACTGAAGTAAAAGTAGAAGTAGGAGAAAAAAAACAATACTCCAGTGGAGTACAGATACAACCTTTTAGTACTTAAGTACAGTAGTGAAGTAGTTCTACTTCGTTACTATACATCTCTGTTCAAGAGTACAGTTGGGATGTTTTTTTAGGGTACATTTTCACTGCAACAATGGACATTAAACCATTTTGCAACAATTGTGGTTAAAGGGATAGTTCACCCCAAAATGAAAATTTACTCACTATTTACTGTCCCTCAAGTGCTTCCAAACCTTTAATGAGTTTCTTTTTTTTTGTTAAACAAAAAAGAATGTTTGAAGACAGCTGAAAACCTGTAAAAACTGACTTCCATACACATAGGTGTACACTACCTGGCAAAAGTCTTCAATCCCAGTTGTAAGAGCATCAAAAAATAACTTGACTTCTAGTTGATTATTTGGAAAAGTGGCAGAAAGTAGATTTTTCTGATGAATGATCTGTTGAACTGCATCCCATCATCACAAATACTGCAGAAGACCTATTGGAACCCGCAAGGACTCAAGATTCTCACAGAAATCAGTCAAGTTTGGTGAAGGAAAAATCATGGTTTGGTGTTACATTCAGTATGGGGTCATGCGAGAGATCTGCAGAGTGGATGACAACATCAACAGCCTGAGTTACCAAGACATTTGTGCTGCCCATTACATTACAAACCACAGGAAAGGGCAGATTCTTCAGCAGGATAGCGCTCCTTCTCATACTTCAGCCTCCACATCAAAGTTCCTGAAAGCAATGAAGGACAAGGTGCTCCAGGATTGGCCAGCCCAGTCACCAAACATGAACATTATTGAGGTAAGATGAAGAAGGAGGCATTGAAGATGAATCCAAAGAATCTTAATGAACTCTGGGAGTCCTGCAAGAATGCTTTCTTTGCCATTCCAGATGACTTTATTAATAAGTTATTTGAGTTATTGCAAAGATGTATGGATGCAGACGTCTAAGCTAAACACAATATTCATTCTTTTCCCACTGCAGCATGACTTTATATTCTATATTGTACATTATTTCTGTTAAGTGTCAAGACTTTTGTCTAAGCAAAGTCAGACCTTACTGTCCTAATTAAATAATTAAAAATCAAGGCATGATCATATTTTATTTTGGTAAAATAAGTTTAATCTAGAGGCCTTTGCCTTTTATATAAGCCCCTTCTGATACCTAAGGATCAACTAGAAGTCAAGTTATTATTTGTTGTTCCTAAAACTTGGATAGGCGACTGGACTTTTGTCAGGTAGTGTACTTTACAGATTTTCAGGAAATCAATGGAGCAATAAATTGACTCGAGTTTCGTTACAATTAAGGATGTTTACTAAATTCTCATACAGTATAACAATAAACTCTGGTAAAAATATATATTTCTTTCTTTCACTTTTGCATCTTATAACTTAAAACAGTCCAATAAAGGCAGAGCGAACATCACAAACAAAGCAGTAGGGGTGAAATTAGCGAATGTACACAACTAAACATATTGAAATATGTAAACTGTACATTTATTTGAGCACTATTAATAAAATATATTAAAATAAATTATGGCTTACAGCAGGAAAAACAAATACTATGGAAATCAGTAGTTACAGGTGTCCAGCTTTCTCCAAAGTATTTTCTTTTGTGTTCAACAGAATAAAGAAACTCATAAAGGGTTGGAACAAGTGAAGGGTGAGTAAACATCATTCATTCATTCATTTGCCTTAGTCCCTTATTTATCAGGGGTCTCCACAGCGGAATAAACCACCAACTTATCCAGCATATGTTTTACACAGCAGAAGTCCTACCAGCTGCAACCCAGTACTGGGAAACACCCATACACTCTCACATTCACACACCACGGCCAATTTAGTTAATTCAATTCACCTATTTGTGTTTGGACTGTGGGGGAAACCTACACCGACACAGGAAGAACATGCAAACTCCAACCAGAAATGCCATCTGACCCAGCCGGGACTCAAACCAGCAACCTTCTTGCTCTGAAGTGACACTGCTAACTACTGAGCCACTGTGTTGCCGGTGAGTAAACAATGATTTTAAATTTTCAGGCCCATAAAATGTATTTGTCTTGTAAACGAATGGAAAGATTTAATATTTTAAGTTGAAAACAGTGTCATTAAAAGAGACATACGCACACAAACGCATACAGGACAGGCCGTCCTGATGAGCAGTGGGAACGGCGAGTTTGTTTTATTCCGTGGACTAATGCTGATCTATTAAAAGCTCTATTGTATCTCTTCCTCTTTGGCGCTCTTGTACATCCAGGAAATGCTTGTTTACTGAATCAGGTAATCAGCTCAGACCCAAACAGAGTTTCTCTCTGTGCCTGGAAACTGCTTAAGACTTCTGCTTCATTCATACAGTTTTTAGTGGTATTTGATTAAAAATAGTTTTACCTGCTGAGAAGATCCAAAATACCCTAGAAATGTTCTAGTAGCCATCTAAAATACCCTAGCTGTTACTCACAACATTCTAGTAATGACCCCTAATAAACAGCCAGAACATTCTAGCAACCATGTAAAACATGCTTTAGTTAAAGGGATATATTGAACACACAAAAATCTAGGTGCTTTCACACCTAGACTTTTATTCCAGAACCTGGCGCGTTTGCCCAGTTAGCGCGGTTCGTTTGGCATATGTGAACAGGGCTATCGCGCTCGGATCCGCACCAAAGCAATCGCTCGGAGACCGCCTGAATGAGGTGGTCTCGGCTCGATTGAAACGAACCCTGGAGCAGATTGATTGTAGTGAGAAAGCGATACGATCTGAGCCCGGCTATATCACAGTGTTTTATGGATATAGGCAAACGGCTATATGAAGAGAGAATTATGAGTAGGGCGGGAGGTCATTCCAGACATCCCAAGTCTCCCGGAAGTTCTGGGAGTCTCCCGCAAATGCACAGAGACTCCCTGATGCCCGCAAACGTGTGATAATCTCCCGGAAATCACGCGTCTCCCTTCCGGTCCTCAAATACAACGCGCACCCTTCTCATCACCCCTCCCCACCGCATCCCTCCTCGTTCTTAAACGACCCCCTCGACAGCTAAGCGCGACTCTGCAAAATAAACAGTGAAACTCTGACCAATGTGAGGAGAGTTTAATCAGACGTGACTTATTTTGGTCCGTTTAGAAACTTTGCCATGTGAAAGCTAACCGCACCAAGAACAAAGAGCAACAATGTAACAATTTTAATCCCTGTTTCGGAACAAATGAATCAATTCACAGGTGTGAAAGCACCCTAATTCTATCACCAAGCAAGGATTAAGAATTCAGAGGCCCCTGGGCACAATGTCTTGTAGGGCCCCCTACAAGTCCGCACCCCTATAATTTAATTAAAAAATATTAATATAATATTTTTTAAATAAAGTTAATCTATAATGTTTTGCCCACATTTTTTATATAAATGACATAGTATATATATATACCTATAGTCAACAAAGATTTATCTGATTTTAAAAGCATTTAAAGCACACTTTGATAAAATAAAAATACTAATATAACTAGTGAAAATTAATGGTTTTTAATAAACTTGTTCAAGTTCACTGAAGCAGAACTAAACATTTATATTTAAGGGTATTTTTAATGTATAACTTCTACAAATTTATAATGCATATGATTTGGATATAACACCTCTCCAAGCCAGTTCTATGAATCTGAGTCTTCCATAATACACACACTGATTAATGATTCCTACTGTCTCCCTCGTGATGAAGAAGAGTAGGCAAAAAGCACTTGATTATAAAGCTGAAAGTGTCCGAAATCACACACACTGTACCAGTTCTCTCCTGTCTCTCCTCTTCAGGGGCTTTTTCTATCTCTCTCTCTCTCTCTCTCTCTCTCTCTCCATGAGGTCAGAGAATATGGGTGAAGCAGGGCGACTAACATTGTAAGTACAGATTAATTATATTAAGATGTCGCTAACATTTAACACCAGGTGGAAAATAACTGTTTATAGAATATTTATTATTATTATTATCCTTATTAAATACATTTTATATACTTTATTTAAAATTTTAAACAAAAACATTTCCTTTCTATTGAAAATAAATGTATTTCCAATCTGATATGTAACGGGGGAAAAAAGAAGAACGTGTTCATCAAACGCTGGATTCGAACCGGGTTCATGATCGATCGCCTCAAAACATTTTACCATGCTCTTTACGAGCTACACCACTCCCACCTGCTGTCTACTGCACTCTTTAGTTATGTTGTCTCTGTCAATTTAACGGTGCTGGCGGGAAGCACACAATTAGCTTATTCCAACGAGGTGCACTATTTGCACTTGGCCTAAATAGACACTCCAAAATCAGCATTTTTTCCCCCCTTGCAGGGGCCCTAAGTGCGCACTTACCCCTGGGCCTGTGCCCATAATGCCCATTGGTTAATCCAGCCCTGTCTATCACTTAGTATACACCCTCATGTCTTAAAATTAACACATTTTCTCACAACACAAGTTCTCTGTATGAGTTCTCTGACCCTTCAAGACTCTTTCAAAGTCCAGAAAAGTTCCAAGTAAATCCTCAAAACAGACCTTATGCCTTCAGTGGTTCACTCAGAATATTATCAAGTTGAATGAAAATAATAACTTTATTCACAAAAATAATGACTTTATACAACTTTTCTTTCCTAAAGTACTAACGTAATACTTACATGTAACTGTATTTGTTTGAAACAAAGCCACATTCGTATACACCAGCAGCAGCTCTCATGAACATGCACCCTATACTGACACTGAGAAGAAGAAACGATTAAATAACAGGGCTTTCAAAATGATTTGTTTCTTCGGTGCAGACGCGGACAAGTCAGTATCGTTCAGTAATAATCATAAGCGGTTATTATGTACTGACGCCATTTATCTCATATGCTCTATATTATGGTAGCTTACTATGGCGAGGGAGGAGACCGCAAGTAAATAAAACACTCCAACTACTTAAAAACACAGAAACTCTGCACAATTTGACTGTGTGTGTGTTTGCTGGACAGTCTTTCACTGACACTGAAGCAGAAGCCCCTATTTCACTGCGATTGGGAAAATGAAAGTAAACTCTGTTAATCTCTCTTGTGCATTCACTGTGGACATTTGACCTGCTGGAGTGAGGTAACTGTTCCTCTCCTCTCGGCTGTTACAGCGATACTTGTAGATCCAGACACGAGCGTGTGTCTGCAGAGAGAGTTTTTTCCACCACGTCTATCATGGATTAGCTGTGATCACCGCTGCCGTTTATAAGCGTCACTCATCGGTGAACAGCGCCAGAGCATTAGAGTCAATCGCAGCCCTTTCTGTTGACTAATCATAGCGGTGTAAGAAATCGCTAGACAACGTTCAGAAAGCAAGCGGGATAATATTTACGTTTGTTTATTTGCTATAAATGCTCATGTTCTGTGCATGTACTTGAGTTTTTAAAGGTATAGTTCATATATCTGACTGCTTGTTTTAAAGGACAAAATTGTATTACAAATAATATAGCAATATATTTATACATTTTAGGACAAGAATTGTTGTGCTGTGAAGAAAATATAAAACTGTGTATGCAAAGCATCGTCAATGCACAGTGATGCACTGAGATATCAAATTAAACCAAATCGATGGCATGATAATCGTAAAGGAACCGAACCGTGAGACCAGTGTAGGTTCACACCTCTATTAAATAAACTCATTATATTTGTTTTATGTGCACACAAAAATATTCTCATAGCTTGATGATATTCTGATTGAACGACGGAATCCTATGGTCTGTTTTGACAATTTATAATTATTTATAATTATTAATATTTTTATGAGTTGTAATTGTTGCTGTTTATGGATGACTAGAGAGCTCCTGGATTTCATCATAAATATCTTTATTTGGGTTCTGAAGATGAACGCAGGCCTCTGGGGTTTGTAATGACATGTGGGTGAGTTAGGCCCAATCCCAATTTTATTTTTGTACCCCTACCCCGGCAGGCCTCGGTTGTAAGGGCCAAGGGGAAGGGCTTCAAAACTTACCCCTAAGAATTGGGACAGCACTTCAACACCTGCACACGTCATCATATGTCATCGCGATCTCTTGCCTTATATGAGATCAGATGATCACGACTGCTGTAGTTATTCCAGTTGTGATATTTTTTGGTGTTTATCTTCAGGAAATCACTGAAGGCATATATTATGTTATCATAACGATCTAATGTGGCAATAAGATCGTAACTGTACTGTGTATTTACACAGTGGCCATATTCATCTATGTAAACACACGAAAACAGCATTAACATTATAGCAGACACTGTAAAAAGCTCATTTTCAGCCACTTGACTGCTCTGACAGGATGTTCGAGTGTTAGAATGTTGTGTGACTGCTGTACAGGAGTTATTATTAGGAATTATAGATCGCGAAATTTAGCGTTTTTTTTTTTTTTTTTTTAAGTATGTTTTTTAAGTTATGAATATATTAAAATGTGTTTGTTTGTCGTAAAAATTCGTAATAATGACCAAAAAAATACTAATTTGTGGATCTCCTTACTTCCGGGTTCAGCACTACTGCCGTTGTGGCAGGTGTATTCTGGGAAATTTTCTTTACCCCTCCGTTTTGAGCGTTGAAAAATCTTCATTCGAAGGGGTGTATAACCCTTGCCCTTAACACTACGCCTTCAAGCTAAAGAGAATTGGGACACCCCTACCTCTTGACGAGAATGCGCAAAACGAGGGGTAGGGGTAAGGTGAAGGGCTAAGGGGTAGAATTGGGATTGGGCCTTAATTTTCAGAATTTTCATTATGGGTGAATTATGGCTGCAACAGAAATCACATACCTCCCTACTATATAGTATGTTAAAAACAGTATGCGAGTTGACTAGTATGTATGTATGAATTGATAGTATTCGAAAAATAGTATGCGAGAAGTACTCAAATGACCTACTACTTCTTGTGAGATTCTGAAGTGCGCATCCAATGGACGCTACACTATCCTATGATGTCATGCAAGGGAATTCATGGATGGCAGAAAAGCAACGCAACTGATATATGGGTGTAGCAGGTGCCCCCCCAAATTTGGACGCGTTGCGCGTATTTTTGTGCACGCCACGGAGAAGCGGGTACAGCCATCGATGGCAGACTGCGGAGATATGACTGAGGCCTCTCTCACGCGCTCGCGGTGTTGCACGCACTAGCTCTCCCTGTCAGTGATGGTGCTGCCCGCATCAGTTCCCCGCATTTGTCAAAAGTTAACCCCCAAATTTAGACAGGTAATAGCAAGATTCAGTCATGTTCATGTTGAATGTTCATGTCATCAAAATATCCACTGTTGATTATGTTAGACTTCTGTTTTTTTTTTGTTTTTTTTTTGCGATTATAAAACTTTTAATAGAGGAAGTTCTCGGCTATGCAGAGGCTATTATTAATCAGAAATGTGTACTTAGTGTAGTGTACTAAGTGTACATAGTTTTACATTAGGAAATGCAGTCTTGAATTTACAAACAGTCGGCAAATACCGGAGCACAGATGTAACACATTGATCAAGTTTAGTTTTCGGTCACGCTCATGTAAAAGTAATATTCAACTCGTTTAGTTGTGCCTTCATTAATTTTTTTTTTTAGTCGTGACATAAAGCACGAGTCTTCAAACACATGATTTACTTACAACACGTTTTTTAACATAATAGTTTAATTTCTAATAACTACTTTTTATCTTTTTTTTATGGTGACAGTCAAGATTTTGCAAGTTGTATTCAGACTAAGAAGCTTTGTATTCTATAGTCTTTGGTTCAGATTAAAGTGTAATTTAAAGACTTGTTAACTAGGAAAGTTGGAATAATTAGTCAAGTTATTGTATAACTGATTTGTTGTGTAGACAATCAAAAAATATACAGTAATATTTCTGAAGGAGGCTAATAAATAGTTTTTTTAAAGATTGAAAACTTTTTTTTATTCAAGAAATAAACTTTAATAAAGACTTATTATGACTCCAGAAGAATTATTTGTGCTTTATAGGAAATACTGTGAAAATTTCCTTGACTTGTTAAAGATCACTTGGAAAAAATATTTTAAATTATTGGAGGGCAAAAAAATGTATCTGTTAAAGTTTACAGGTGCAAAAATGTGCCTTGATGTACTTGAATGTTAGAAATGTGTTATCCTGCTACAATACAAAGTTACTTGTCAAGTAAATTAGCAAAGATTATCTTGAGTTTGTTATTTAATTGGCTTGTTTAAGAAGACTGCAAATGGATGCATGAAAAAAAAGACTTTGAATAATTGTTTAAGTATTTAGTGATGTATTGTAGTGGCAATTTTCTTTAAAAAGGCTCTCTCAATGGTCAAGAAGACAAATTCTTACCCAAAGTGTCTTCCAAGGTTTTATTCTTTGCAAAGAAGGTCAGACAATCATACAGCACCGCAGGTTTCTGCAGAGAGTGAGACGCCGAAACAGAGTGCATTCTCTGTTTACCTAGTTTATAATGCCCACAAGGTCATCAGTGACATACAGGATGAATCACAGTTACATCAGCGCTCAACTTCATTTTTGACCATCTATATTTCAGTCTTACATCCCATCTGAACATATAGTTTGTTAAATCACCATGTACTTATCCAGATCTTATTTGGTGATAAACAGATGTTAAAGTGGTCTAACTTAAACAGTATACCCATGGAATAATAAAAGAACAGACCTTTATAATGTATATAAATTAATATATAAATGAATATAAGATAAATAAAATGAATTTCCACCACATGTATGTTAAAGTGTGCCCCCTAAAAGTACAAGTGGCCCCTGAACTGCCACTGGTAGTACGTCTGAGCAGGGTCTACAAAAATAGATTCACAGTGAAAAGTCAAGGATCTCGGGACTCAGGGCAGTAAATATGCATGACATGAGCTATTATGTTCTTAAGAACAGTTTTATATTAAATATAACACAATTTAAACCACACTTTCTGAATAAATTACCTACTCTGCTACATCCAATCAGCTTGCAGTTGAAAAAACAAGCCACGCCCACTGTCTTATCATTTACTATACTGTTTCTCAAGGAACTGCGTCGAAATACAAAAAATATGTTCCGGTTCATGTGGACTTTAACCGCGAGTTGATTTCTGACCCAGTTTCTGTGATATGAGCTGCTAAGCAACACTGAAATGCCTCAATCCAGCCTAATGAACTTTGGGAAGTTCAGGCTGTCCCTCACGCAGGCTCACCTGGGGATGTTCTGTCCTCACTGACGGATCAGTGTCTAACCTACACTGACACACACGCACACACACTTAAGTGAAAGACATTATTGTGCTCAGTGATGATGACCCCTGACCCTTGATGGATGCTCAGGGATGTTGGCGTGTGTATGGCATTAAGCTGAGCTTGTTCAAGTGACTGTGTGTGTGTGTGCTGCATGTCAGGGGTTTTGTGGTGTGCACCATTAAGCTGATTGGCTCTAATACTTTCTGTTCTGGCTTTGAGTTTCCATTGCGGCGTTCCACCTGATTAAACACGCATGTGTGTGTGCCATCTGATTAACCTTCGAGAACACAGCACACACAGCTTCCACTTCCTGTCCATTCGTCCATCATCCATACACATGTTCCTGACAGGCTGGAGGTCAGTAAATGAGCATTTAGATTAGACCAAAGGTGTCATCTAGACTTTACGATATTGCATTCCAGTCTTAACAGATGTTGTTTAAATATTGAAGACTAACATCAAGGCACAGAATTGTGTTTATATATATGTATTACTATTGTTTTGCATACATTAACATGCCATTTAAATATTCATTGATATTAATGTTTAATAAAAAGTATTCAAATTAATCATATTAATATTGTATGTGTTAAAAATATATAATATTAATATGATAAATTTAAATAATGCTTATTAAATATTAATCGTCAACTTAGAATTATTAGGTTCTATCTGACATTTTTGTCAAAAATGAGTTATTGACATATTCTTATTAAATGACAACTTATTTACATTATGGGAAGTTGTTTACATTTTTACACACATACTGTTTGCTATATGGGATGCAAAAACTTTGAAGCTCAATATCTCCAAATCATTCAGAACGCAGATAGAACCTTATAATTCCAAGGTGACGCAATATCAATGAATATTTTAATGACATTCTAATGTATGCATAAGGATAGTAATACATTTGAATTAATTTATGTATATAATGTACAAATTGTGTATATATTATATTTTAGCTATAGCTATATTTTAAATATTTAAATGTAAAAAAAAATTTCAATATAATATATTACAATTATTATAAATAATTATAAAGTATTATTAAATTATAAATATAATATAAATTGATCATAAATTTATTTGTTCTGTGTGTGTGTGTATATATATATAAAATAAAATTCATTCATTCATTCATTTTTTTTTCAGCTTAGTCCCTTCAGTAATCCGGAGTCGCCACAGCGGAATGAACCGCCAACTTATCCAGCATGTGTTTTACGCAGCGGATGCCCTTCCAGCCGCAACCCATCTCTGGGAAACATTCACACACACTCATTCAGACTCATACACTACGGACAATTTAGCCTACCCAATTCACCTTTACAGCAT
>CAIGQZ010035066.1:4795295-4827887 GCA_903798205.1 Danio tinwini
ATATATATATATATATATATATAGTTTAATATAAAAGTGTTTTTGAAAACATAATAATAATACTTCAGGTCATGTATATTTACTGTGCTGAGTCCTGAGATCCTTGACTTTTAACCGTTCCCATCTGAATCTATTTTTGCAGACCCTGCCTGGAGAAAAAAAAAAGAAATCGGACGATCTTTTAGTGGTGTGTGAGTAGGAAGGGCAGCGGGTCGTGGGAATCGGTTCAGCGCTGCAGTCTGAGACTCACTTCCACCAAAAGCATCAGAAGTGCAGTAAATGAACAACGGAGGAAGTCCAGAAACAATGTACGAGTCTGACCAAACACACACACACAAACACACATATTGGAGCTGATCAGGGTGTGGGACTGCAGTGAGGTGACAACCGTTTCTCTGAAACCCAGAAGCCCAGAGAGAAAAGAAATTTCTGTTTCCCATAATTCAGCTTACGTTTCCTCTGGCTACAGTTCCCACAGTGACTATTCTTCTTCTTTATTAAAGATATAGTTCACCCAAAACTGAAAATTCTGTCATCATTAGCTCAGCATGTTTCATATCTTTATGAGTGTCTTTCTTCTATTAAACATGAAAGAAGCTTTTTTGAAGAATGTTGGAAACCTGTAGCCATTGACATCCATAGTATTTGTTTGTCCTGCTAGGAAAGTCAATGGTTTTTCCAGACTTGCTCAAAATATATTCTTTTGTGTTCAACCTCAAAATGGTTTGGGAGCACATAAGGGGGAGTAGTGAGTTCATTTTAATTTTAGGTGATTGTTTTTGGTTGAACTATCCCTTTAAGGCAAGAGACTGCAGGTAAATAGGGTAAAATAAAAGTAAACTGATTTTCTCCATATATATATATGCCCCTCCTGTCAGCAATGAACAGGAAGCTGAGGCTACAATTAGCACAGGCTCACCAAAATTGGACAATAGAAGATGTTGCCTGGTCTGATGAGTCCCGCCATGTCTTAAAGTGCAAGTCATCTCAGACTGCTTTCTTGAACATGACAATGAGTTAACTGTACTCAAATGGCCTCCACAGTCACCAGATATCAATCCAATAGAGCACAGGAGATTCCCTTCATAGATGTGCAGCTGACAAATCTGCAGCAACTGCGTGATGCTATCATGTCAATATGGACCAAATTCTCTAAGGAATATTTCCAGTACCTTGTTGAATCTATGCCACGAAGCATTAAGGCAGTTCTGAAAGCAAAAGGGGGTCCAACCCGGTACTACTAAGGTGTACCTAATAAAGTGGCCGGTGAGTGTAAATAGCCTGCAGTGTCTTGCCTCAAACCATATCCTTTTCCTGCTAAACAAACTGTAAAACGTGTCATATAGGACAGGGGTTCCCGCAACCCCCAAAATAACAATGCCAGTGACCTGTGACCCCCAATATCTTCCGAGGTGATTACAAATCTATAAACCTTGCACACAATGGCAAACACATAAGTCTATTTATCGTTTAATTTTGGAGAACATCACTCGGAGAACATCCTTCATGTTCAGTAGTGGCCTGTATTTATTTTTAATGTACATGAGTGCCGTAAAGGTCATCAGAAAGTTTCACCTGGTGCTATAAAATGTCTTTAATATAATGTAATCACCCCAGGGGGCTGATGGCTTTTTATTTGCATGTTGTTTTTTTAATGTGACAATTAACTACTATTTTTTCTTCTGTAGGTTATGGATAAAACATGGTAATTCTAATAGTTTAATAAAATGAATTAGATTTTTGGTAATGCAACCCCTCCTATCCCCCCACACCCACCCTAATGTTCCCGCGAGCCCCAATTTGGGATCCACTGATGTAGGAGAGTGTTTATTAATTTTTCTGTGTGGGTGTGTGTGTGTGTGTATTTGTGTGCAACTTCAAAAGTCTCCAGGCTGGAAATGAAGCATGCTGACCGGTAATGTCAGTTTTAGTGTGTTGTTTATCAAAGCGACTCCCGGTAGGAAGCTAGAACGTGACCAGTGCAGTGGCGCGAGCCATGAAAACGTGAATGATTGTGAGTGTGCTTTGTTCCTGTCTTACACAACGCCCAGCCTCTGCTCTCATTAAACAGAAAGCTACCATCAACCCGGTAACCGAGTCCCACTTCTCTCACATTAATCATTCTCTCCACTTGTTTATCTGTTACTGGAAATGCCCGGGTGAACCAGACACGGCTCTTTGAGCTGGTTCAAGCAGTTTGCACTTTTGGTTGGAAGCTTTATTATGTCTGCAGTTCATTTAGGTCAGGTTTACACAACATTTAAGATGTGCTTTTATCAATGTGGTTAAAAGTCTAAATGCAGACTGAATTATTTGAGCTTTAGTCCACCTTCAATAAGTTCATTTCAACACACATTTGCATATTTTATTGTAATAAGGTCATTTGCACGCCATGATTTTGCTAAATACAATGCAATGCTGGATTCACACCTATGTTGACCCTGAAACATCATTCTTGTTGGAAAATTTAATCCATACCTATTCCCTACCCCTAAACCCAACCATAACGGTCATTTATTCCCAAAATCAGAGGGGAATAATAGTTGGATAACAATCATGTTGGAGTGCATAAATCTAACCGTAGGCCAAAATGTAACATAACGATAATCGTATCCCTTAATTCTGATTGGCTGATTGGAATTTTGTTCCAGGATCAACATAGATGTTAATCCAGGAACATGTCCTACTTGGTGAAATCAGGTTGGCGTAAAGTATATGCCTGATAATAGTCCCTAGCTAGTTAACTTCCAACATGACCACCTGCTTGCAAAGGCAATCATTTTGTGTAATATCATTGTGCCGGCTTCAGCCATGGTATAGCAGCAAAGTTCCTCGTTTATTACGCTGGAATAAGAGTATATTTTCTAAACATATCGGCCTAGAAAAGACAAAACTTTATTTTCCATTGGTTCTAGTAGCTAGATGGTATATCTACAGAAGAGTCAAGATTTAAATAGAAAATTTATCAAAACTTTTTTTTTGGTGATCTATGCTAATCTTAGAGTTCTCCCTCCAGACTCAGAGATCTGTAATATGGAGCCAGATCTGTCTCAAAAATGATACATTTAAAACTATGGTTCATACATCCGCAACACAAATCAAATTTACAAAATCCAATTCGTATAAAAAAAATATGATTCAAAAATACACAAATCCAATTCGTAAATTTAAAACATGATTAAAAAATACACAAATCCAATTCGTAAACTTAAAACATGATTCAAAAATACACAAATCCAATTCATAAACTTAAAACATGATTCAAAAATACACAAATTCAATTCGTAAATTCAAAACACGATTCATGAATACACAAATCCGATTAGTAAATTCAAAACACGATTCGTAAATACACAAATACTATTAGTAAATTTAAAAACCGATTTGTAATTACACAAATCCAATTAGTAAATTTAAAACATGATTCAAAAATACACAAATCTAATTCGTAAATTCAAAACACGATTCGTAAATACACAAATCCAATTTGCAAATTCAAAACACGATTCAAAAATACACAAATCTAATTCGTAAATTTAAAACATGATTCAAAAATACACAATTCTAACTAGTAAATTCAAAACACAATTTATAAATACACATCCAATTCACTTGGCGAAAATATTTATGATTTTTACTTGTGAAATCATCGGTTATTTTTAAGCAGGGCTGAGCCTGGTCAGTACCTCGATAGGAGACCACGTGGGAAAGCTAGGTTGCTGTTGGAAGTGGTGTTAGTGAGGCCAGCAGGAGGCGCTCAACCTGTGGCTTGTGTGAGTCCTAATGCCCCAGTATAGTGAAGGGGACACTATACTGTCAGTGGGCGCCGTCTTTCGGATGAGACGTTAAACCGAGGTCCTGACTTGTATAACCCTGGTGTCCTGGCCAAATACCCTCAATCGACCCTTACCCATCATGGCCTCCCAATCATCCCCATCCACCGAATTGTTGGTGTGTGGTGAGCGCACTAGCGCCATTGTCCTGTGGCTGCCGTCGCATCATCCAAGTGGATGCTGCACACTGGTGGTGGTGTGGAGAGACCCCCGCTCATGATTGTAATAATAAATACACTACATTACATACACTACATTACATTACATTTTTGTTGCATGTGCCTTTAATGCTAGTTCTCTGCGCCCACCAATCCCAGAGTGTGCTTCAATCTCCGGCTGCGTCAGATAAACAGCACAGTGACAGACATGAAGGAAGCAGTGTTTGTGAGAAAACGTAATGTTTGTGAGGACAGTAAGACATTAGAGTTTTAAGAATTAAGAGTTAATTCAAGCCTTTTTGCAGCGATGAGTCACACACAATGTCGTTACAAAGTTCACACTTTACTCCATAGTAACGTGTATAAGCATATCAACAAGACAGGATGTGCACAAAACAACTGGGTTTAAAAGATCTGTTTAGCTGTCTGTGATCATCAGTCATCATCAAATGTGATCAACAATCAGTTGTACAAGTTTAAAGCGTTTTTTAAACAGTGCATGTTTGTAATGAATCATAAAGTGATTTTACTTTATCACCACAGCCGCGTGTCAGTACAATTACAAAAAGAAGATACTTCAATCCCGGTTTGTGGGCGTTATATCAGGTTTATTTTGTACATTAACATAACGGATATCTATACAGCAGTGGATATTAACATGTATCATGTCACATTTGCCGTGCAAAAGCAATGCAAATTTAAACGTGTCCTCTGTGTGTGTGCGTGAACTTTATAACGACATTGTGTGTGACTTATCGACTTAACTCCACAACAAATACATCAAATAATCATTGGGAAAGTTCTTACTGTAGTATTTCTCACAAACGTTAAGTGAGATGTGCTTCCTTATTGTCTGTCACTGATTATCTGACGCAGCCAAGGCAGAAATTGGGGCACACCCTGACAGGCACATGGGACGGTGGGCGGGGAGAACTAGCATTAAAGGCACAAGCAACAAAGAAAATTCCAATATTCTGATATAATAAATAATCTGATGTGTGTTTTGAGCTGAAGCTTTACAGACACATTCTGGAGACACAAAAGACTTATCTTAAATCTTGAAAAAGGGCTAAAATATGTGCCCATTAAAATAATAGCTTTGCAACTGAAAAATGTAGTTAAGCTAGTAGTGTCCCTACTAGGGACGCTACTGCCCAGCATTGCAACCAGTTATTAACATTCTTTAAAATATCTTCTTTTCTGTTCAACAGAAAATATTTCACAAAGATTCCAAAATACTTTCACTGTTTAAAAAAAATCTGGGTTCTGCACAATCAATTTGTGTTGGAACAACATGAAGGAATCAAGCTAACTTGTCAGATTTGACCAATTTAAGGGTGCTTTCACACCTAGACTTTTGTTCCGGAACCTGGTGCGTTTGCCCAGTTAGCACGGTTCGTTTGGCATATGGGAACAGGCCAATCGCGCTCGGATCCGCGCCAAAGCAATCGATTCGAGAATGCCTGAATGAGGTGGTCTCGGCTCGATTGAAACGAACCCTAGAGCAGATCGATTGTAGTGAGAAAGCGATACGATCCGAGCCCGGCTATATCACAGTGTTTTATGGATATAGGCATACGGCTATATGAAGAGAGAATTATGAGTAGGGCGGAGCTCATTCCAGACATCCCAAGTCTCCCGGAAATCACGCGTCTCCCTCCCGGTCCTCAAAATACGTTGCGCACCCTTCTCATCACCCCTCCCCACCGCATCCCTCTTCGCTCTTCAGACATGTCGCGCGCACCCTGTCAAACACCACCAAACCACCCCCGACAGCTTAGCGGGATTCTTCAAAATAAACCGTGAAAGGAGAGTTTAATCACACGTGACTTATTTTGGTCCGTTTAGAAACTTTGCCATGTGAAAGCGAACCGCACCAAGAACAAAGAGCAACAATGTAACAATTTTAATCCCTGTTTCGGAACAAATGAATCGATTCACAGGTGTAAAAGCACCCTAAGTGTATTAAACATAAAACAATTAAATTGTCCCCAAAAAACTTAAGAATTGAGTTGCTTCAGCTCATTTTAAATAAGTACTTTAAAAAGCAGCTAACACAATGTTTCTAAATGTAGTAAATGGTGAACAAATGTTCATTTTTGCGTGAACTATCCCTTGCAGGAGCCCCCAAAATCTCCAAACTGAGCAGAAAAGCAATGGTGATTCCTTCTGGTTTATTCATATGTTTAAGCCCATGTATAAGTGCTGAGCTCTTCCCGCTTCTTGTTTTGCAGCGATTCAGTCACGCAGAATCTGTGAAATATGGGAGGAATTCTCTGGACTCGGCATAAATGTGCCCCCCTAAAGCCCCGCTGTGCAGTTTGGCCTACATCAGGCCGTGTGGACAGAGCAGGCCCAGAATGCTGTTATTACACAGATGTTTACTGGAAGAGCATAGAGGCCCGGACATACCCCGAATATCTGTCCTCTCCAATCGCTCGGTGTTTAAACACAGAGATTAAGGAAAGCAGGGCAGTAACAACACGCCGATTAAGTGCTCAACAGTGTTTTAGTGTCAGAACGTCACGCATTTACTGGCCCTGTTTACTGGAAGCTCTTTGTGTTCATATAGATCTTTAATACTGCAAAACAAGAGGCCCTTTAGCACGAGGGAATTCCTGCAGCGCTTGACCCAGAAGATTAGCACTATATGTTTTTAAAAAGGGTCATGCTAAACAAATATATATATATATTTTAGATTGTGCTATATAATTAAATAGGGCAGTGCTGTCGGCTCACAGCAAGAAAGGTCGAGTCCCGAGTGCAACTAAAGATTTTTTAATGATGGACGTATCACATTAACAGGTGAATATCTGATCTGTCTGCTCACATTGCAGACATAACTACACATATTTCATTCATATCAGATTTATTACCACATACTGTTTGAACGAAGCTCGAGTCTGATCTGAAAACATTGGAATTCATCTGCTTTTTTCCTCTTTACATGATCATAGCCTCATGGGAGGAAGAAAAAAATGGAATTGGGTCACTCGAGCCACGCAGTGTAAATGAATGGAGGTGCTCCAATAACGTACAGCACATTTTTACAGGAAAGCATGTTAATCTATTCTAGTACACCCATAATAATAGCCTTTTGCAATATACAAATACAGGCCACATTATTAGGTACACCTGTCCAACGCAAATTTCTAATCAGCCATTCACATGGCAGCAACTCAGTGTATTTAGGCTTGTAGACATGGTCAAGACGATCTGCTGCAGTTCAAACCAAGCATCAGAATGGGGAAGTAAGGTGATTTAAGTGACTTTGAATGTGGCATGGTTTTTAGTGCCAGATGGGCTGATCTGAGTATTTCAGAAACTGCTGATCTACTGGGAGTTTCATTGCCAACCATCTCTAGGGTTTACAGAGAATGGTCAAAAAAAGAGAAAATATCAAGTGAGCGGCAGTTCTGTGGGCGTAAATTTCTTGTTGATGCCAGAGGAGAATGGCCAGACTTGGCATCAAGGAACTTCAAGCTGATAGAAAGGCAACAGTAACTCAAATAACCACTCATTACTTACAACCGAGGTCTGCAGAGGAGCATCTCTGAACGCACAACACATCCAACCTTGAGGCGGATGGGCTACAGCAGCAGAAGACCACACCGGGTGCCACTCCTGTCAGCTAAGAATAGGAAACTGAGTCTACAATCTGCACAGGCTCACCAAAATTGGACAATAGAAGATTGGAGAAACGTTGCCTGGTCTGATGAGTCTTGATTTCTGCTGTAAAATTCAGAGGGTAGGGTCAGAATTTGGTGTCAACAACAAGAAAGCATGGATCCATCCTGCCTTGTATCAACAGTTCAGGCTAGTGGTGGTGGTGTAATGGTGTGGGGATACTTTTTTGGCACACTTTGGGCCCATTAGTACCAATTGAGCATCGTGTCAACGCCACTGCCTACCTGAATATTGTTGCTGACCATGTCCATCCCTTCATGAACACAGTGTTCCCACCTTCTAGTGGCTACTTCCAGCAGGATAACGCGCCATGTCATAAATCGCGAATCATCTCAAACTGGTTCCTTGAACATGACGATGAGTTCATTGTACTCAAATGGCCTCCACAGTCACAAGACCTCAATCCAATAGAGCACCTTTGGGATGTGATGGAACAAGAGATTCGCATTATGGATGTGCAGCCCACAAATCTTCAGCAACTGTGTGATGCTATCATGTCCATATGGACCAAAGTCTCCATATTTCCAGTACCTTGTTGAATCTATGCTACGAAGGATTAAGGCAGTTCTGAAGGCAAAAGGGGGTTCAACCCAGTGCTAGTAAGGTGTAAAGTGACCAGTGAGTGTATACTTTACACTCACTGATCAAAAAGATGGCTTTTTTAAATATGCAAAGCTTGTACATAAATGACACTTGCATAACACTTGCATTAAATGAATGTATTTTTTTTCTCTGGCTTTTATTTTTTTGAGTAAACAAATACTGTTGCATGTTGTGCATTCTAGTTGAATGTTGTTTGCTGTTGTTGTGATGCTTGGAAAGCACTGTTGAGAAAGAGGAAAGCATGTGCTTTGTGGTTTATAATGTGATTTTTATCTCTCAGTGTTTGGTTAGAGTGTCTTTGACCCCTCAGTAGTGCGTGCTGAGAAACATGTATCCCGGAAACGTCTTGCTTAAGGAGGAAACCTTAGATCAGTGTTATGAACAGAAAGAGACGCACACACTAAGAAAGCTGGATCTATTTTGTATCAAAAATGACTTATGGAAATTTGAAATATCAGTGGTATTATTGTTAGCGGTGTTTGTTAAAGGAGTCCTATTATTAGCCTATTATTGGAACCGGCAGCTAGCTCTCTGCAACTTTAACATGGTTGCCCAATGAAGCTAAGCAGGGCTGCGCCCGGTCACTACCTGGATGGGAGAACACATAAGAAAGCTAGGTTGCTGCCGGAAGTGGTGTTAGTGAGGCCAGCAGGGGGTGCTCAACCTGCAGTTTGTGTGGGTCCTAACGCTCCAGTATAGTGAAGGGCACTCTATACTGCTCAGTGAGCGCTGTCATTTGGATGAGACGTTAAACTGAGGTTGTTAAAAATCCCACGATGTCCGTTGTAAAAGAATAGAGGTTTAACCCTGGCCAAATTTGCCATCATAGCCTCCTAACCATCCCCATATGATAATTTCCATTCATTAATGACCAAGCAGCTGGTGTGTGGTGTGCAATCTGGCATCATCCTACTGAATGCTGCACATATATTATACTATATAAATGTAAGGAATTATTATTATTATTATAGTAATAGGTTATTAAAGTGTGTTAAAGTAGGTTATTAAAAATGTGCCTGTGAGGTTTCAAATTAAAATAACTTACAGATCACTTGTTAAACCTGAATTTAAATGCCATTTTTGGGTAAAGGAAAAACACAATTTTTGTGTGTGTCTTTAAATTCAAATGAGCTGCTGGTCCCTGCCCCCTTTTGCAGAACAGGGTGGAGCCTTTACACCTTAAGCTTCAGATACTCCATCAAAAACAAACATTATCTGCATGCTTTTTAAAGCCTTTTCATTATATGACCCTAGATTTTTTTAAAACATTTTATTCACACAATGTCTTGTCATTACAAACCACACTTTTTGTTTTTGAATGTGTTTGCGCTGATGCAGAACATTTGGCCTAGTTGAATCACTTGACTCTTAGTGCCTGCAGCACTGCAAATAAAACCCTCACAATGCAGCAGCTGATGAGAGATAAGCTGTCATCCGCTGCCTATAATCAACCATCTTTTTGTATTCAAAGGGACTGGTGTTACAATATGTCTGTACTATATTTGTCATATGATGATATAGTTCTAGTTGTGTCACGCTCTATGTAATTATTTGAATAATACTTGAAAAAAAATTATCACAAACAACTACAAATGTTATGTAAAATCACTGTAAGAGTATAAATCTTCCCATTTTTAATCAGCTTTAAAATTAAACAAAAATAGCATTATCTTGTTTGATTATTGTTATATCATCACTCATAGTATCTAAATTAAACTCAAAGGTTAAAAGAGCAGCTGTGTCATACTGAAGTAGATTGTACTTCTGTAGTGGGCCTTTAGATACCATTTTTTGTGTCAGAAAGGGCTTTTGTTTTAAAAAAATTCTGTAGAGGGAAAATATTTGTGAATTACTCTAATACATCTACTGCTTTAATAAGACTCTTCATTGGGGAAAACAGACCTGCAGTCAGCGTGTCTGGTTGAAATCCAGTTCGACCAAAAGAAAAACCTGCAGCTAAACATCTGTGCTGCTGGAGCGTTTAGTATTTTTGTGAAGGACACACACACACACACACACACACACACACACACACACACACACACAGGATTGAGGAGTTTAGCAGCACTGGTGTATGACATAATGCTGTTATGAAGATCCTCTCACACTCTGGTATGAACTCACACACACACATTTGCTCACAAACACGTAAGCTTGCAGATGCTTTGCATCCTATTATCTGGACAGTTGAAATGCATGATTTAGAGGAAAAACTCTCAAATTCTGGGTGAAAATTTGTCTCTGAAGGCTTAAATTAAGCAACAGCCAAGCCCTGACCTAAATACACATACACATGGTTCAAACTCACAACTGTCCAGAGATAAGTTATTGATTTGTCCAGACACACATAGAGAACTGTGTTACCAAACAATCGTTCGGTAACTGGCATTATATCATTGAATTTGACTGACAAAATGTAATTGATTCAAAATACAGTCCATTGCATAAGAGGATCTGCAGGCGTTAACTGTGTGAAAGGAAAGAAGCAAATGACTAATAGAAATAACTAATAATGTGTATTTTGTTCAAATAGCGCCATCTGCTGTTTGTGGATGAACATTACATCAAGGAATTAAGTTGCTGTTATAAAGCGAAGACGCTGATAAAACACAGTAGGCTAATTGTCAATATATCTATTTGTTTTAAAAACATAAATAAAATGTATTAAAATATTTTCAGTTAAATAAATGCCGCGACGAACAGAGGCGTAAAGTTAAGCGCGCGAATTTTAAATTTTGTCAGTTACTGGATCCAGTTAGTTGAAGTCATTGGTTGAAGTGCGTCTCGGGTAAGTCTTAAATGTTTTTAACAAAAACACGTTTTGAACATACATAATACCTTGAACATGTACAGTATTAAAGTTTTTTTAATCGATTCTCTATTGTCTGATACAGTTTGAGAGATTTACCGTTTCCGAATTGGTAGCTAAACATCCGATGTGTAAGTTAGACAGTACACGATTGTCTTAAAACTCTATTTGCACAAGTTTACACAATATATTGATGATAATAACTAAAGACCACACGCTGTATGAAAGAGATATGCCCAACGTTAAAGTTAGTGTACTGTAGATCTAGGTCTGCTGTTTGAAATGTTTACCTTTTTTAACGCTGTAATGAAAATATGTCCACAAGGGGACGCTATTGTTTAATAAGTGCTACAATACGCACCAATAAATTATCATGTTTCACCAGGATCCTTTCCAGTAGGATGAAAAGTTGCTTTTGTGGTGCCATATCCTTTTTTTTATATGAGCTATGTCACAAATCAAAGATGTGGAGGTTAGTAGGCCTACCAAAAAGCTGCAGTTTTATTGCATACTATATGCAAGTAACAATCAATTATTGGAGAATTAAAGCTGAATTTGATGTAAAAAAAAGAATAGCAAGTTTTAAGTCTTATAAAAGTTCAGAAACGTGAAGTTCAAAATGAAAAATCATCTTCTGCCTCACACATACACGCGGCTCCAGAGCTAACAGCTGGACACAATAAGCAAAATCTCCTGTCTTTCTTTCGACTGTTTTTCCACAGTATTGCGTTTCACGAAGCATGCCGGTCATGTGAAACCTGTTTGGATGTATTAGTAGATCTGACAAAAAGAAAGCTAGAAATATTAGTGATTAAACGATCCAAACACTTCAGGACAGAACATCACCTGCGCCAGAAATTCACAAAATCCTCTGAATTTTTCCGTTGTGTGAGAATGTGAAACTTTCAGACCTTATTCAGAGATGAACACATAACACAGGTATTTTTCATAACTCCATATTCTATAAATCTGACCAAAAAAAGAGAGGAAGAACTATTGGGAAGCTTAGAAAATTTGACCTTTGGCAATGAGATTTATCCAAATTATTTCAGTTGCTACTTTGGTGTTATTGTTGACAGTTACATTTATTTAGTTGAATATGTTTGTTCATTCACTTATTGTTGTATTAGTTTTATTGCTCAAAAGAATTTAGAAACTTGCGCAATGCATGATATTGGAGGTTTTGCACACAATTGAATGGCTCATGCATCATATTTTTTCCCTTCCTTTCTCACTCTTTCGATGAACATACCTTCACCGATCAGAGGAAAGAGAATTTATGCCATAGGAATCTGATTTGTAGAAAAGGGTCTGTCATTATGATGTCACTGCACTGGAATGTGGCGTGGTTGATGAATAACGAGTGGAATTCCAGCAGGGAAAGCGCTCGTTATCCCAGCATGGAGGAGTTTGCTTTTCTTTAAGGATTGCATCATGATATAAGCACGAAATCTGTCCAGCATCACACAACACCTCAGATTGCCCCAATCAAAGGTCACAGCAAAATTGAAAGAACACATTTGCCCAAATTTAATGAACCGCGTAGTATTGTGATCAGATTTGGCAAAGTGCTAAAAATGAATCACACCTGTATTTTTTTATTTTTGCATTATCAACAACAAAACAACTAATAATTTATGGGAACAATGTGTACATTGTTAGTCAAACTGTTGTATCTGGCCGTGTGTAACACCTGCTACTCTGCAGATTTAGAAAGTTCCTGTTTCTTTTACTAAAATATTAACAGTTTTTATTTTAGGACAAATTTTTTTGAAGAACAATGTGGTTATATACTGAAAACACAAAAGTTTATTAGGAGGAGGCACCAAAAACATTGAAAGCTTCATTCACCCATGAAAATTACAATGGAAGCTAGGATAATCATTTCAAGAGTCACAGCAAGAAGGTCACTGGTTTGAGTCCTGGTTGGACGAGTTGGCATTTCTTTGTGGAGTTTGCATGTTTTTCCTGTGATCACGTGGGTTTTCTTCGGGTACTCCGATTTCCCCCACAATCCAAAGACATGCGCTATAGGTGAACTGAATAAACTAAATTGGCCGTAGTGTATGTGTGTGAATGAGGTGTGTGGTTGTGGCTGGAAGGGCATCCGCTGTGTAAAACATATTCTGGAATAGTTGTCGGTTCATTCCACTGTGGCAAACTCTGAAATAAAGACTAAGCTGAAGGAAAATTAATGAATGAGTTCACACTTAGATATTGCTTGATACTAATTGCAGGCTGTCCCGGGAGAGAATCCTGAGCTCTGAGATACTAGAGCCCAGGGCTCCTGCCTGGTTATTTACCATAGAAGGGGGTCCGAGATCAGGTATGTCTCAAGAGCTCCCCATGGTAAAGGAGGAAGTCGAGGAAATTGGGTGGATGGGATGATTCTTCAAAAATGAAGATAATAGGGTAGACACGATGGGCTATTTATTGTAGGCTTGATTCATCTGAATCCTTGGTTTATCGATGGTTTATCATCTTGGTTTATCAATGATTGTTAATGTGAGACCACCAGCGATCAATTATAGCATGTGATCCTCTCAAAAATTAGTTTATAAAAACTAAAAAGGTGTGTTCTGAAAAAAAAGGTTAGAAATAGAGCTGCTAAATGATGCAGGGTGTGTGAAGTTTAGAGCTGCGGGCAACTGCTCCTCGTCTGTATCTCTGAACTCAAAGTGGCAGTTCGGTGCGAGCATGAAATATTTAACCTGTTAAGTGGAGCTCAACGTGATGATCTGATCTAAAATGAAGCCTGGAGAGACCGGCGGGATAACCACACATATGTGGCTCCATCTCTGTGATCTACACTGAACACAATACGACTTTATAATTCATCAGGAGTTTTTAGACTTTTAGCCATTACTAAAAGTACACTCCTAAAATAAAGGTTCCGTACAGGGGGTGTTTTGCAGCGCAGTCAAAAAAAGAACCATTTTGGGTTTCCCAAAAAAACATCTTTTCTTTTCCTGCAGTTCAGTGCATTTGGGCTATGAACAGGAATCTAAGGCTATATTTCACACAAGCTCATAAAATTTGGACAACTGAAGCTGGAAGATTCTTAATTTCTGCTGCAACATTCTGATGGTAGGGTTGAAAATTGGTGTAAATGGCATCCATCTTGCTTGTATTAGATGTCTGATTGCTGGTGATGTAGTGTTGTTGAATATTATTCTTGGCAGACTTTGGGCCACTTATAATCAATTATGCATCATTTAAAAAATTACTACCTGAGATGCTGACCATGTCCTTTTTCTTTATGACCACAGTCAACCATCTTGTGATGGCATTTCCAGCAGGACTACATGCTATGTTACAGCTCAAATCACTCAAAATATACCAAAATGGCCATTAGAGATCAATCTGAAATTCAATGCCTCTTGCGTGTGGTGGACAAATCTGCAGAAACCATGTGATGCCATCAAGTCAATTTGGACCAGAATTGGTTTCCAGCACCAGCACTGTTTGTAGCTCTATTCCAATCTAGGCTAAAAGAAATCAAACCTGGTATTAGCAAGGTGTACCTAATAAAGTGGCCAGCAGTGTGAATAAATAAAAATGCCACTTGATGTAAGGCCAACAGCAAGAAACCTCACTTCCTGTGGTAATTTTCTGTGCTAAATTTTAGCAGTGGGAAAAAAAAATCCTTCTCTAGCAGTCCAGAGGTCAAACAGAAGCGTGAAAGGTCACAGGTTTTGCAGTTAAAAAAGCTTGAAAGTAATCGACAGACTGAAACTGAAATTGGTAAACTAAACTGTACAGTCACTAGCCCCTCTCTCTCTCTCTCTCCCTGCATTCCTCTGGCATTAAGTAAGAATCGTTCTTGCCAACCCAAGTAAAATGATGTATTTAAATTTCCATGATTCAACTTCCTCATCCTGGTCACTGACTCCATATACGGCTAATTTCCATTTTCTTGATGTAATCTGCCTCAGCTTGTTGTAATTGGTGTTCAAAGATTCAGATGTATATCGCACGGGTAAATAACTGCACTTTTAAAATAACTGTGGCATTTGTGACGTGTTCTGTTGTGTTTGTTTGTATGATATTGAGAAGGATATACTTAAAGACCATAGCAACATTTGTGGTTTCTTTCTTATTTATTTATTTGCTGAATTAGATGTTATCTTGGTTGGCTGGTTTGTGTGTGCCCACTTGTCTTCTGTTCATCTTATGATTCTTCAGAATTCATTTGGATAAATTGATGTAATGCTCAAAAAACATTTCTTCTTCTTATCAATGTTGTTATTTTTGTGATATGTATACTATTTACATGGAAACAGTGGAATTGTTTCATGATTCTTTTATAAATAGTAAGTTCAAGAGAACATTTTTGCAACATTATAAAGGTATGAACTGTCATTTTTAATCACTTTAACGCGTTCTTGATAAATAAAGTAAAATAATTATTTTTTAAATGAGAGTTAGAAACTCACATTGTTTATGTTCTAAAGAAAAAAACATATTTATATATATATATATATATTGAATTTTATTATATATTTTAATTTTGCTTTCCTAAAACTCAAGTTTAAGTCACAGGTTTTGAGTTTTTTAAAGATGTTTTAGTCACAGCAGACTGTAGAGACTCTCAGAAAGAATCAGCAGGTATTTCCTGTTGATTGGGAAGGTCATTTCAAGTTCTTATTTGTCAAGTGGGATGTCCGTCATCTAAACCCTGCCTCCTCTGTCTGTCCAAACAGTGCTACACGATTACGTCAAACTCACTCAGAGATCTCGCAACTCTCCAGAGAAGCGTGTTGAGATTTATGAACTGCTTAACCATTTACACACACATGCACACCAACCTTCAGTAACCTCTCCTCTTTTTCTCACTCCCTCTTTCTTTCCTCAATTCACTGGAAGTTCTTTCATATTTAATGAGATTAGTTCCACCCACTGCCTGCGCTGCACTTGAGAGAAACACAAAGAGATGGACAGAGGAACAGACCACATGACTGAAAAACAGAGATGACTGTGAGAGAAAAGTTTCATTCTCATGAGTCAGTCATTAGTGTGTGATGGGCAAACCTGACCTCAGATCAGATCTCCTGACCCATCTGCTGCAACAGACCCATAGATGGTGCTGTTTTAAAGAGGTCAAGTGTGTGTTTGTATGTGGACTTTCTATGAACCCTGTAGGAAATTTAATGAGAAAATTATTATATTAGTGCTGTTTCCTAAAGCAAACATTGCTGGTTAAAAATAGTGCTTTTATATTTTAAACAAACTGCTTAACATTGACTTGTAACTTGTGCAATAACATGAATGAAACATACAGTTGTGTGGTTTGTAGATAAGAGTTGAGCTATTTATTTCTTTGAAGTACTTCTTTGAAGAGCCCCTATTATAAGTTTTTGAAAATTACCTTCCATGCAGTGTGTAACACAGCTCTTAGTGAATGAAAACATCCAGCTGAGATTTAAATCTGAAAATGCACCTTAAAAATATATATTTTTAAATAAAAGATTTGACTCATTCATTCACTTATTTTATTTTCAGCTTAGTCCCTTTATTAATCAGGGGTCGCCACAGCGGAATGAACAGCCAACTTATCCAGCATATGTTTTATGCAGCGGATGCCCTTCGAGCTGCAACCCATCACTGGGAAATATCCATACACACTCATTCACACACATACACTTTGGACAATTTAGCCTACCCAATTCACCTATAGCACATGTCTTTGGACTTGTGGGGGAAAAAGGAGCACCCAAGGGAAACCCACACGAACACGAGGAAAACATGCAAACTCCACACAGAAATGCCAACTGAACTAGCCGAAGCTCGAAGCAGCGATCTTCGTGTTGTGAGGTGAGAGCCCTACCCACTGCGCCAACGTGTTGCCCAAGATTCGACTCAGAGTTGTTTAAATGATTCGTTGTTCGTCTGGATCTTTTGCCTGTTCTTATCGACATTGACACACAGCAATACCAAATATGAACCAGAGCTCGAAATTAACCTTTTTGCTTGGTAGCACTGGTGCTCCTAACTTTAAAAATGTAGGCGCACCAGGCAAAATTTAGTCGCACCCACCAATTACGAGCTAAGTTTTATATAAACAGATTTATTGCATTTGAAACCAACACTAATCAAAACTAACACGCAAAAAATATATAAGCTTGCGTGAGGAAAATATGTCTCAACGAAATCTCGTTATCACAAGAAAATATATTTTTATAACATAATTAAGTGACCAAAAGATACACGGACGGACCGCTCACCGGCCCTGCACCACTAGTTGACATGAATGAATCTGTTAACGTGCTGTGTTCTCACGGGTGATGTCTGATATTGCACAGATGCTTTTGACATATACCTTATTATCTGTATACGTCATTTTAATAGCAATACCGGTCTTTTCATGAGCTGCAATATTAGTTTAATCTTAGTCAATGCAAGCCCTTTTGCGATTGTGTACGTGGTGTTAACTTTTACTTATAGCTGCACGGCTGACAGCATCTGGCGATTAAATAAAGGATTAAACAGAACGTAGATGTGGCAAACAGTTAGCTGAAAACTCCATCCCACAGACTTTACAGTAAATGCTTTAGTTATTTTCATAGCGGACTTGAAGCCAATGGAAGTCTTTTATCCACTCTTCGACAAATGTAGATTGTGGATTAACATTCACCACGATCTGTAATCAGATGTGCCATTATTTGTTGCTTTAGGTGGTTTTCAAAAACAAAATCTGACCGTGTTGTTGTCATTCTCATCTTCAGCTCTTTACATTTTAGCGGTTGTAGCTCTCCTGTCATCTGAAGGCAGACGGCGTGTACTGAGTGATTGACAGCTGATTTTGACCAATCCATTCGCGATCAGTTCTAGCGAAGTGGGCCAATTAAAAGAGCGCGAAGGCGGGGCAAGCTTTGCAGGCTTTGTTTACTGCAACAAGTAGACATGGCAACAGTTTTAAACTGTTTGTGAGCGCTGCGTTTCAAGTGCAAAGATGCATTCACCGTGAATGTGGCCTAAATCCGTGCATGTGATGGACATTTTGCAGTGAAAACCAGTCGCACGCAACAATTTTATGCACTCGCACAAATGCTCCCAAATATATTTTAAGGTCGCATAGATAAAATTTCGGGCGCATATGCGACCAAAATGGTCCCAATTTCGAGCCCTGTGAACTGCCAGATCCGGTAAAACGTGAACGTGCCTTTCCCTTCAGACACTAGAGGAGTGCAAGGGATCATGGGATTGATCATAACACGAAGATGACGATCACTGAGAGATGGCCAGACATGCGGCTGTGGAAAATAAAGGGTTAAAATTAAAGTTCATTTTCACAACATCACAGTATAGCCAACCGTGTGCTGTTTATTCCTGTCCTACACGACGTGAAGTGTGATTAAAATAGTTGCCTCGTTTTCTGTAGTTTGAAAAATAAGTATTTAATTGTGTGTTGTAACTTGTAATTGTGTCCGCACGGCTTGTGATCACGTATCTGTTATAGATCAGTGCTTGTAATGTATCTCTCAGGTTAAATCTTTATGGGCTATTTTACATATCGTGCTAAAACCACATTGCAAACACGATGCGTGCTTCTTCCTTTAGCGATTTAAATGTGTTTTGTGCTCGCAATCTCCTGCTGTTTGTTGTTATGGCCACCATCAGATGTTCCTCACACGTGTGACCAATCAGCGCAGTTTAGCCTCACGCAAAGGTGGGGTTTGGGAACAAATGAATTGCTGAACAAATCATATTGGAGTCGTTGGGATAATTAGGTAAAAATAAATGCATATTCTAAGACAATGAATGTGTTTTTTGATCTTGCATGCATATCGGCCTGCTGTTGGAGACCCCCAGCCCAAAACCAAAATATGACTTTTTATAATGCATAATAGGGGCTCTTTAAAATACCAGAACAACTGCACAGAAACATACTGTCGACTCAGGACATCCAACCCAACACCTTAGTAAGAGTACTGGAATGCACTGGCACCCTTATAGTTGTGCACTTAAAAATTCAGGACACCCAGCAACCAAAAAGAACTCCATAACAACCATATTAAACACTGAGAACACATTAGCAACCACCTAACATAACCATGGTAACCACATAGCAATGTCCTGGCAACAATCAACAACACAAAAATCAAAAAAAGAATAAATAAAGATGGCTCCAAAAATACTTTTTCATTTGCATAGCAATGACTTGGCAATCCCAGAAACTTGGCAACACAAAGTAACCTTAACAACACTCTGAATACACACCAAGAATAAAAAAAGAGAATTTGCATCCACATAGAAACTTAATAGAAAACCAACACAGGCTCATTCTGAAAACGTAGTCCAATGTATGTTTCTGGAGGCCGTAAAATTATGTAGCCGGAGGTACGTATGGCTGCAATTCATTTTTTTAATCGAATGCTACGGGGTGGCGCGACGTCGTTCTTTTTCACACTTACCAGCTGACCGCTTACCTCCAACGAGCAAATAACAGGGTAAGAATGTAGTAAAATTTGAAAATGTAAAAATCAGACGAGGGTTTTTCTTTTTTCTGAATTGTTTTTGAAACTTGTTGGTTGGGTTTAGGGAAGTGGGTGAGTGGGCGGGCGGGTCAATCGATAAAATTGATTAGGTTTAGAGAAGGAGGAGGGTGGGTCAGTCAACTGGTCAGTCAGTCAATCAACAGTGGTCTCTGGTGGGTTTACACGAGAACAGCAGGCACACACAGCACTCGTGAGAGAAATTTGAGATCGCAAAAAGCGTACAAAGTGGCCTCTCGTGGATTCGCGAAAACAAAAACTGCAAAAATACATACCTTCGGTGACGTATTTCACGGCCTCCAGAAACGTGTGTAGAGGTACGTTTTCAGAATGAGCCAGGGTTGCAGAAAACATTCATAACAGCTTAGCAACAACATAAAAACATGCTAAAACACTTACAACACCATAGCATCATCATCACAATGCCACGGTTCACCTTAGCAACTCTAGAAACAATCAAACTGCAAAGCAACATGTTAAAACACAAGAAGACTTAAAAAGCTATTGGAACAACCTGGCAACCACTTAGTAAACGACACAACAAAGTAAAGAGTATAAAACTGTAAAAAGGGATTATTTGACTTTATTTCAAAATTTAAGGAAAAATTATTATTATAAAAATTAAGTTAAATCAACTTAATAGTTCCAAGTTACTCACTTTTTTTGCTTTTAAGGCAATGAGTTTACCCTCGTTTTTAAACTAATGCAACTTTACAGCCACAGAAGAAGAAGATCGGGTGATCAAAACCTTCTCTGTGTATTTGTTTTTATCAGGGATTTCAGTATTATGACAAACATTTGAGTTGCATCTGATGTTGTAGCCAATTATTTAGTTTTATTCTGATTTTGTTGCAATTTCACAGACACCGAATAGTTTGGAAACTCAGACCGGGGGTTATCTAAACATGCAGAGTAGAGAGGAGAGAGTTGTTTGGGGCTGGGATATTTTCAGGTGGGCCTGTGGTTTATCACTGACAGCTCATAGACGTAATCCAGATGACAGCAGGAAGAGCACGAGAGAGACAGAGAGATATAAACAGAGATGGCATGTGTTATGGTTTCGCATCCCTGATTGATGATCTTTAAGTTAGGGTTGGCTCTTGTGAATGAGCTCTCGTGTTGATCAGGAGAGCAGGAAGTTTTAACATCTCCTGAAGTGCAATGACCTAATGAAAGAGTCAGGTTATATTAGAACATTAGTGAGAGTATTGAGTATTTTTCTGCCCTGTTAGAGTTTATAAATAGTTAGCTGCAGCTCACAGTTGGGAGTGGGCGTCCTACTCTGAGATATCTTATCGTAAAGAGCTTCAAAAGGAAACCCAAAGCCTGAGAAACAATGACTAATCTGAAGATGTTAGCAGTTCTGTAAGTTTGTATTTATATTACACAAAGATGAAACAGTTTTTCCCGAAATCAAGCTCAAATTAACTTTATTTACAAGCCTGCCCCTTTAGTACCAGGAACCATGAAGTCTAGCAGAGTATCTGAATAAATTCCGGGTACTTTAAAAGGACAGTTCACCCAAAAAGGAAAATTTACTTACCATTTACTCACCCTCAAGTGGTTTCAAACCTTTATGAGTTTCTTTTCTTTTGTAAAACACAAAAGAAGATTTCTTGAAGAAAAAGAGTGGTAGCTGCATGTTACTGACGATATATAATTAGCCAGTTAGACTTTATGCCAGACATGGTTGCTGGTATCAGACAGGCTGGTCTAAGTATTTCGGAAACTGCTAGTCTACCAGGATTTTCATGCACAACCTTCTCTGGGGTTTACAGAGAATGATCCCAAAAAGTGAAAAAAAAAATTGAGTTGAATTTCTGTGGGCAAAAATGCCTTGTTCATTCCAGATGGACTGATTTTAGCTGATCTAAAGACAATAGTAACTCAGATAAGCACTCATTATACCAGAGGCTGTGTGACATCATGTCAGTATGGACCATTAAAGAATTAAGAATTAACCCTTTGTCTATTGTTCAAATTGACTTCAATTCAATTCATCTTTATTTGTATAGCGCTTATACAATGTAGATTGTGTCAAAGCAGCTTCACATGGAAGTTTATAGTGAATTGAAACAGTGTCAGTTCAGTTTTCAGTGTTTAAGTTCAGTTTAGTTTAGCTCAGGTCAGTGTGGGTTAATATTAGAGTCCAAACTTAGAGTCCAAACACTAAAGAGCAATATCATCGATTCGCAGCTCTACAGATCCCGAACCATGCAAGCCAGTGGCTACAGCAGCGAGGAAAAAACTTCACCAATTGACGAAAGTGAAGATTTAAAAATCCTCGAGAGAAACCAGGCTCAGTTGGGCATGACCATTTCTCCTGTGGCCAAACGTCTTGTGCAGAGCTGCAGTCTAGGCGCAGGAAGCTGGACCTCAGCGAAGACTCGTCTGTCCCTGGGGCATCACAGGAATCAGTCTCGTGCTCTCCACTCCACCATGGCATCACAGCAGCTGCTCAGGATACGGTCTGGTCCAGGATGATGAAACCTTGGGATCGTCTCGTCGCTGGTCTTTGATTGCATCAGTGGCGCTGCATAGTCTAAGGGCCTCGGGATGAGTACCCCCAGGTGGAAATACAGAATAAAGAGAATAATTAGCGCAGCTGCTGTTCATAGTGTATATAAACAAGAAGCAAAAACCAGCGTGGGGCACACTCATGTGTCATACTGCTATGTAATTCACTAAGTGTATGCTTTGCTAAAAAGATAGGTCTTTAATCTACTTTTGAAGATTGAGAGTGTGTCTGAGCCTCGGACATTATCAGGAAGGCTATTCCAGAGTTTAGGGGCCATAAATGAGAAGGCTCGACCTCCTTTACTCGATTTAGCTATTCTAGGTACTACTAGAAGCCCTGAGTTTTGAGATCTTAAAGAGCAGGTTGGATTGTAGCGAGACAGGAGGTTGGTTAGATAAACAGGAGCTTGATTATTTAAGGCTTTATAGGTAAGAAGTAATATTTTGTAATCAATACGAAACTTAATAGGCAGCAAGTGTAAGGAGCATAAAATTGGGGTGATATGATCATATTTTTTAGACCTGTAAGAACTCTGGCAGCTGCATTTTGTACTAGCTGAAGTGTGTTAATAGAGGATGCTGGGCAACCAGCAAACAGAGCATTACAGTAATCCAGCCTAGAAGTCATAAATGCATGAACTAGCTTTTCTGCATCTGAGATGAATAGCATACTTCGCAATTTAGCGATATTTCTCAGATGAAAGAAAGCAGTTTTTGTCACATGGGATATATGATTTTCAAAAGTTAAATTGCTGTCTAATATGACACCCAGATCTTTTACAGTAGAGCTAACGCTAACATTGACTACTCAAAAAAAATTATGCAAAATTGACTACTCTTTCGTTATGTTCGGGGCTGTTTTTACCTCATTGACTTTCATTATAACCACATTTTTTGATTGCAAAGCCATGACACTATATAATAATTCATTCTTTATTGTTGGTGGTTTTCCTTGTTGGGAAGAGGTTAAATGTGTCATTTTTACTGTTGATCATTAGTTGGCACCATTAACCCTTTAGATAGACCTGTGCAAAAACAACGCAATCTCACGGCAATTCGTAACTTTTTGATTTAGTGGCTAATTCGTATGAATTCGTACAATCTAATTCATACAAATTAGTATGATTTGCTCATCACCCAATGATGGTTGGGGTTAGGGGTGGGGTTAGATGCCACGCCTCCTTTTTAAACTCGTACATTTTCGTATGACTAAACTCGTAAGAATTTGTACGAATTAGACACTAAACTGACAAAACGTGAAATACTTACGTTTCCTCGTGAGATCAGGCTGGCAAAAATGTTTCTTGCTTTTATGTGGAGTTCTGTGGAGTAAAACAGCTAATTATAGTGTGCGTCCATAAATACACTTACTATGTTTACTATGTTCTGAGAGATGAGCTGCTTTTTTATTTTCTCAGACATATTAAGGTAGGTGCACAAAGGTCTCTCACACACTATACTCCATACAAAAGCAAGAAACTAAGCTTTCTCTGCACTGCAACTGATGATCATCAGTAAAAATGACAAATTCTCCTCTTCCCAACAGGGAAAACCACCAATAATCAAGAAGGTATGATAATATGGTGTCATGGCAAACATTGAAGTCAATGGGGCAAAAACAGCCACCAACATAACGAAAGAGTAGTGAATTCGCCCAGTGTGTATTGTTGAGTTTTTAGAAATTATCAAAGCATTTTTCCAATATATGTGTCAAAATATGATTTATCATCAAAAATCACTCAATTTGCTGAAACACAGAGAAAGTTTTGAGTTAAGACTCAAAATCACCTCAGAATGGATGAAAACATTCCCAACAGCACACAAGGGTTGGTAGTTATAAAGAAAAGGTGGTTCTAGTGAGGTGTACTTTACCTGTAGTGAACTGCATCTTCACAAGTTTAAATCTGGATTTATAACTGTTCCTTTATGTGGTAGGTAAACTTAAATATAAGCTTGAGAACAAAGTGGTGTGGTCAACGATATCTGCTAACTGCAACTCATTCATGCACATTAAATTACCCTAAAAGAGCTCAAGATTTGAGACCAGAACACATCTGGAATATTCAAAGATTCAAAGAAAACAAATCCAGCAACTAGTTCACACATGTAAATCCACAGTGCCCAGAAAACACTGGTGGAAACCATGCTGTAGGACTGTTTTCAGTACAAAGTCTAAATTTATCCTGAGATGTTGGGATTCCCACGCTATGTGTGTGTGTGTGTGGGTCAGATCACCGTAAATGGGGATAACGGGTTACAGAGGAAGGCAGAACATTTGTGGGTGGACCCCCAGCAGCACCTCCTGCTTAGGCTTTGTGGGTTCAGCCTCACTGGGGACGCGTGGAGGTCATGATGTTGTCAGTCATGTGGTCACATGATCATGGGAAAACTGGAGATGAATCTGACAACACAGTTACAGCAGGAAACTGACCTCAGGCGTACAGACCCACGGAGAGAGAAACGAAAGATCTGAATCTTGAATGACTGATTCATCTTATATACAGTGTTGGGGGTAACGCATTCCAAATAAAACGAGTTGCATAATAATATCACTTTTCGAAGTAATGAGTAAAGTAACGCATTACTTAAAAAAATTAAGTAATAATATTTGAGTTTTTAAAATGTAATGCCAGTTACTTTTTTGTTTAATTGATTAGTTTTTAAAGATAAATTTCTAAATTAAAATGTGTCTTCACGTTGAATCAGGCACGTAATGAGAGAATGCACTCCACACGGGAACAGACAGAAATCAAGATGGCAGAGCCTTACATTTATGCGATGAAAGTATTCTTATTATTTTGAACACATTGAAGAAAAGGAAAAGGGATTGTCTCAATGGACAGTGATTTTACATAACTAATAAAACAAAAACAACGAAAGAAATTTATCTATATATATGGCATGTATAATTCTGGGGTCAGGAAGTTCTCAGAAGAAAACTAACCTAAATTATTATTTTTAAATGAAGGTTTTTTTAAATGAAGGTTATACAGTGCCTTGTTCATTTCAGAGCTCCTTGATACAAAAAAGAGAAAAAACCCGGCAAGTTCAGAAAAAAAATCAAGCCAGGTAAGAAAAAGTAACTCAAAGTTAATCTAACAGATTACCTACCATAAAAAGTGACTAAGTAACGCAACTTGTTACTTTTTTGGGGAGTAACTCAATATTGCAGTGGATTACTTTTAAAAGTAACTTTTCCTCACACTGCTTACATAGTAGTAAACATTTGAAGTAGATCAAAAAGTTTTTTTCAAGACAAGAATGGGTGTTCTTTAATAGTTTTAGGACAACTTTGAGGAAAGGTTTTGATCAACTTCAAATTGTCACCTTGGAATTTTAAGGTTCTATCTAGTTTTTGCGTTCTATAGCAAACAGTATGTGTGTAACATTTTTTTTTTTTTATAAAAAGTCTTAAAATGTAAACAACTTATAAAAAGCATCCCATAATGTAAATAAGTTGTCATTTAATAAGAATATGTCAATAACTCAATTTTGACAAAAATGAAAAGTTTTGTTTAACAAAAAAATTACAATAAAAATATTAGAAAAAAAATACAATTTCACAGGGATGATAAATTTGTCTTCAACTCTGTAATTAAAATGGTTTACAATTCATTTCCATAACAATTTTCAATTTTGTTTAACTTACACGGTTACATTCCAACTGCTTTTTAACGCAAAATTCTAATCAGCCAATTACATTGCAGCACCTCAATGCATTTAGACATGATCAAGGCGATCTGCTGCAGTTCAAACTGAGCATCAGAATAGGGAAGAAAGGTGATTTAAGTGACTTTAAACGTGGCATGGTTGTCGGTGCCAGATGGGCTGGTGTGAGTATTTCAGAAACTGCTGATCTACTGGGATTTTCACACACAACCATCTCTAGGGTTTACAAAGAATGGTCAGAAATAAAGAAAATATCCAGTGAGTGTTAGTTCTGTGGGAAGTGGGCAAAAATTCCTTGTTGATGCTATAGGTCAGAGGAGAATGGCCAGACTGGTTCCAGCTGATAGAAGGCACCAGTAACTCAAATAACCACTCTTTACAAACGAGGTCTGCAGAAGAGCATCTCTGAACACACAACATGTCCAACCTTGAGGCGGATGGGCTACAGAAGCAGAAGACCACACCGGGTGCCACTCCTGTCAGTTAAGAACAGGATACTGAGGCTACAATTGGCACAGGCTCATAAAATTTGGACAATAGAAGTTTGGAAAAACGTTGCCTGGTCTGATGAGTCTCAATTTCTGCTGCGACATTCAGATGGTAGGGTCAGAATTTGGCGTCAACAACATGAAAGCATGTATCCATCCTGCCTTGTACAGGCTGGTGGTGATGGTGCAATGATGTGGGGAATATTTTCTTGACACACTTTGGGCCCCTTAATACCAATTAAGCATCCTGTCAACGCCACAGCCTACCTGAGTATTGTTGCTGACCATGTCCATCCCTTTATGACCACAGTGTACCATCTTCTGATGGCTACTTCCAGCAGGATAACACGTCTTGTCAAAAAGCGCATATAATCTCAGACTGGTTTCTTAAACATGACAATGAGTTTACCGTACTCACATGGCTTCCAGTCACAAGACCTCAATCCAATAGAGCACCTCTGGGATGTGGTGGAACGAGAGATTAGCATCATGGATGTGCAGCCAACAAATCTGCAGCAACTGCGTGATGCTATCATGTCAATATGGACCAAAATCTCTGAGGAATATTTCCAGTACCTTGTTGAATCTGTGCCACGAAGGATTAAGACAGTTCTGAAAGCAAAAGTGGGTCCAACCCGTCACTAGTAAGGTATACCTAATAAAGTGGCCGGAGAGTGTATTTTGCATTGCACTAATGTTACACTACTCTAATTTTACACTGCACTGTTTAGCTTAGCACTTGTTTGCCAATGCAAATTCAAATTGTACGCGTCACAACTGATTTGTGATTTTTAAGATTCAATTTTACGCTATATTAGCGGGATTATATTTTACCCCCTTTTTATTACATTTAACACAATTGCAGCAATACATGTTCTTATTTTGCCTTTGGTTTGTTGTTTCAGTTGTTTTGCACTGCTTGACAATACAAATGCACCCGTTTAGTCATGCCAGTAAAGCTTACCAAACCGAATGATAATTTTCCACTGCACCGTTGTTTTGTTTTGTTTGAAACTGAACCGAGAGAAGATGGAATTTCCCATGTTTTGCTTTTTTCTCTCTCTCTAGAATTCTCAGAGAACTAAATTTAGGAGCTTTTTGAGATGCTCTCAGTGACACTGTGAGGAAGAAGGTCATTTTTTCTGCTATTTTCGCTCTCAGGAGACCCCTTGGTTCCCTCCGCACTTCTCCCCTGCTGCGTGAGTCCTGCTAATCGTTTTCTCTCTGTGTTTGTTAGGAACATGCTGCCCTTGACCCCCTGCTTTCCCAGAGATACAGCTCTCCCTCGATCAGGTGTGATCAGAATCAATCATTCGGCCCTCGGTTTTCTTCACTCTGCAAATCATGTGACTTCTTTTGTTCTCTACACGTGCACACAGTCAAACTCGACGCTACAGTATTTCTCTCTCTCTCTGGTCTCAGACCAAGACTTTCGTTCCTTCCAGCAGATTGTCGTCCTCCTCCACAGAACGAGGGAGAGTCGATTGGGGGAGGCAGGAAAACTAGAGAAAAAGAGGAGAGACCGGCAAAATGTAAACACCTCGTGTCGGGGACAGGCTGTTCTTAAGTTTGGCATCCTGAAAGAAGTGATTTATTATGCTTAAGATGTAGAGAGAGTTTTTTTTTTTACTTCAGAGGAGCAACAGATCTCTGTGAGCTCATGTGATCGATCGGAAAACTGCGTCTCTGTGTCACTTATCCACCGCAAAACTCACTGTAATCAACACAAGCTGCATTACCTGTAGTGTTTGGTCTCGAGTTTTACTTCTGTAACACTTGTACAAAATATATACACTGCTTGGCCACTTTATTAGGTACACCTTACTAGTACCGGGTTGGACCCTCTTTTGCCTTTTGGTACACTGTTGTCATAAAGGGATGGACATGGTCAGCAACAATACTCAGGTAGGCTGTGGCGTTTACGTGATGCTCAATTGGTACTAATAGGCCTAAAGAGTGCCAAGAAAATATCCCCCACACCAATACACCTTGACCAGCCTAAACCGTTGATACAAGGCAGGATGGATTCAAGCTTTCATGTTTTTGAGGCCAAATTTTGACCCTACCACCCGAATGTAGCAGCAAAAATCAGACAACTATTTTCCAATTTTGGTGAGCCTGTGCCAATTGAAGCCCATTCTGATGCTCGGTTTGAGCTGCAGCAGATTGTCTTGACCATGTCTACATGCCTAAATGCACTGAGTTGCTGCAATGTGATTGGCTGATTATAAATTTGCGCTAACAAGAGGTTGGACAGGTGTACCTAATAAAGTGGCCGGTGAGCGTATGTACAGTTGCGGTCAAAATTATACTCCTATGAATTCTTTTTTTAAATATTTCTCAAATGATATTTAATGGAGGAAGGATTTTTTTCACAGTATTTCCTATAACATTTTTTTCTCTGGCGAAAGTCTTTTTTGTTTTATTTCGGCTAGAATAAAAGCGGTTTTTAAATTGTTTTATATCAACATTATTAGCCCCCTTAAGCAATATTTTTTGGATTGTCTACAGAAATCATCGTTGTACAATGATTTGATGATTTAATTTCAATGATTTAATGGTTACAACTTGTTTGCAAAGCTTCAGTTCATATTTGCTCATATTTCTGCTCCCTTTTCATGTACTTCTTATTATAGCACACATGACTCCCTTTATAAACTACATGGCATGACTCTGTGTTTGGAAACACCCTGCAAAAAAAACCAACAACAACGCTGATAAGGTTTCATACCAGAACGTGACCACAGCAAGAGCTAAATCCCAAATCACTTGAGTCATTTAGTGTCATTATTGGCATTATGTTGACTCGAGTGTTATCAAACATAAACCCAGTGCAGGAAGTCAAGTCTGCAGTCCTTCCTGTTCTGAAAGAGTGTTTGTGTGTGCTGGAAATGAGGGCGTCTGGGGCGCGGATGGAGCGTTTTAGCGCTGCCGTGAGGCTAACGTGATCGGACGGCTTCAGCGAGGCGAAAGAGAGAAGGAGGGAAGAGAAAAGAGAAGTGCGGGGGATGTGGAGGGGCCTTTGGGACGCTCTTTCTGCTTTTAGGTGAAACTGCGGCTCTAGTTGTACCTGCAGCACCTCGTCTATGAGGAGAGGAGAAAGAGTGCTAAAATGCTAAAAATTACAGTGGAAAGATTCGATTCAAGTTTATTTGTATTGTGCTTTTCATGAATAATTATCATTCCAAAGCAGCTTTATAAAAAGTGCATATTATTACCACATTAAGCTGCGGTCACACTGGACTTTTCTCCCCATGGACTTCCATTTATATGCACGCGAATGCGTCAGACCGTAGACGCAGGGTCATGCGTCAACTTTCGCATTTCGCTGTGGTGCAAAGTTCAAGCTTGGTGAACTCTGACCTGCGAAATTGCATCATTTGACTGCGTGAGACCAATCCAGGATCAAAACATGACCTCTCTGAACAGAAATTTAAAACATGGAGCAATCGCTCGCTTTTTTAATGTCTAATCATCTTGTTTAATCCCGCCCCTTTTCGCAGCGCCGTACGACAGAATTTCGCAAGCTCAAACGCTAGTGTGACCGCAGCTTTACTGTCAGAATCAGTTAAATAATGATGTGAAACAGGTGATGTCAACAGGTGATTGTAGTTATGATTAGGGCCAGACGGAATCTGTGGACGTTTTTTGCAATTTCTGCAGAGAATTTTGGTAAAAATCTGCGGATTTCTGCTGAATTATTATATTTATAACTAAACCCTTAATATGTGAAATATGTGTAATTTAAAAACTGAATAAATTCAGATTTACACACATTTACTCAAGTAAATAAACAGAATTAATGATGGGCTAAAAATGTGAAATCTGCGGAATTCTGCGCGCGCAGATTCCGCGTGGGCCTAGTTATGATTTGGTACAAAAGCAGCATCCAAGAAAGGTCTAGTTCTTAAGGAGCAAAGATGGGCCGAGGATCGCCAGTTTGCCAACAAATACGTCAGAAAACTATTGAAATGTTTAAAAACAAATGTTCTTTATAGAAAGAGAGGAAGACATTTGGATATTTGATCTTCAACAGTGCATAACATAATTAAAAGATTCAAGGAGTCTGGAGGAATTGCAGTGCGTAAAGGACAAGACCGCAAGCCTAAGCTGAACAAACATGATCTCCGATCCCTCAGGCCGCGCTGCATCAAGAATCCTCATTCATCTACAAGCAATATCAACACATGGGCTCAGGACTACTCTGGCAAACTTTTGTCAAGTACCACAATACGTAGTTACATCAAAAAATGCCAGTTAAAACTGCACTGTGCCAAAAGGAAGCCCTATGTTAACAGTGTCCAGAAGAGCCATCAACTTATCTGGGCTCGGAGGCATCTGGGATAGACCATCACACAGTGGAAACATGTACTTTTATTATGAATTTTATTTAATTACATTTTGTTGAATTAAAAATATTAATATAAATATATTAAGCTAAAAATAATAATAAAAATTAAATATGAAATTAAACATTTATATTATTTTGAAAAGGTAAAATATTATATTATTATGAACATAATTAAACCAATACACAAACATAATAAATATATATATTTATTTCGGCTTAGTCCCTTTATTAATCTGGGGTCGCTACAGCGGAATGAACCGCCAACTTATCCAGCATATGTATTACGCAGCGGATGTTCTTCCAGCTGCAACCCATCACTGGGATTCATCCATACACACTTATTCACACACATACACTACAGACAATTTAGCTTACCTAATTCACCTATACCGTATGTCTTTGGACTTGTGGGGGAAACCAGAGGAAACCCACAGGGAGAACATGCAAACTCCACACAGAAATGCCAACTGACCCAGCCGAGGCTCGAACCAGTGACCTTCTTGATGTGAGGCGAACGTGCTACCCACTGCGCCACCGTGCAACCCCACACACACACATATATATAAATAGATTTATTTTTAAAACAGCATGTTTAAAATATATATATTTTTTATTATTTTTTTTATTATGTGTTTAACCTTCAATAGTACAACAAATACAATGTGTTCTAATGCGTTTTGTCATGAAAAGTCAAACAAGCATGCATGTGCATCAATAGAGCATGTTTTAGGCCTAAAAGACGCTGCATGTATTCAGCAGCAAAACTATATATTTGGTGACACTCACAGTTATTTTCAGTGTTGCTCAACTCAACTCATTCCACACAGGCTTTCTATTGACCGTGAAGAAGCTGAAGAAGAGCTGTGACTTCAGGTAGCAGAATCTGGATAAGAGACTCTGGAGGTGTGACGACATGTCCAGACACAGACCCTCATGGGAATCTAACTGCGGCCAATCGCCTGGAAGACAGAAAGAGAGGTGTGATGATGCACAGCCTGATCAATCACAACAATATTACTCAAAATACACATGCAGGGTAACAATTTATCAGCTGATGCTGGGTTTTTAAGTGCTTAGCTTTAATGTCATCTAAGGTGTGTTTATACTTGCAGTTGAAGTACAGTTTTTTTTCTCCACAATTTCTGTTTAACGGAAAGAAGATTTGTATCAACAGCATATGTTTTACACCTTCCAGCTGCAACCGGGAAACACCCATACACTCTCATTCACACATACACTATGGCCAATTTAGTGAATCCAATTCACCTGTACTACATGTGTTTGGACTGTGGGGGAAAGCGGAGCACCCAGAGGAATCCCACGCCAGCACAGGGGGAACATGCAAACTGCACACAGAAATGCCAACTGACCCAGCTGAGACTCGAACCAGCGACCTTCTTGCTGTGAGGCGACAGTGCTAACCCCTGAGCCACTGTGCTGCCCTGGAATTATATAAAACATTTTAAAGCTGGTTAATAGTTTGGTGTTTCCCTACAAATGGAAAACCTATAATGTGTTTTCCTCCTTCTCCGAAACAATGGACTCGTCCTTTCTTTATGCTCAGGTGTATAATTCCTCAGCACAATGCACTCACTTCCTGTCTTTCTTCTCATCACACTTCCTGTCCGACAATGGCTTCGATTTTTACGCACTGCTTCTTAAATATCAAGATTGTGCCCATGAATTTTCTCCATTTTGTCTTTTTCCAATATTTCCCGAATGACGTTTAACAGACCAAGGAATTTCTTACAGTATTTCCTATAATATTTCTTCTGGAGAAAGTCTTATTTGTTTTATTTCGGCTAGAATGAAAGCATTTTTTTTTTATCATTTTAAGGTCAATATTATTAGCCCCCTTAAGCGATATTTATTTTCAATTGTCTACAGAACAAACTTTTATGTTTATAAATGTGTTGAAAACATCTCTCCATTTAACAGAAATTGGGGAAAAAAATATACAGGGGGGCTAATAATTCTGACAT
>CAIGQZ010035066.1:4828287-4840578 GCA_903798205.1 Danio tinwini
GAAATAAACCGTAAAATTACAGATTTTTTTTTACAATGTGGGGATTATTTTTATGTGCTGCATAATATCATTGCGCCTGCTGCAGCCATGGTATGGGAACAAAGTTCCTTGAGTATTACGCCAGAATCTGTGTTGCCAACTTATGCCAAGTTCAGACTGCATGATTTTAGCCCTGATTTTGACTCGCCGACAGGTTTTGAGAAATTGCCAACAAAAGTCTGAAATCACAGGCAAATCGGTGCTCGTTCACGTGACAATCCCACAGTGTGACTGTCAAGGATGCGATATGAGAGAATCGCAGATTGTTGTTTCCATGTCACTTCTCACGTTTGTTTGGTTGTGAGACGTAGTTTGGACAACATGGTCTGTGATTCTTCCTGTTTTAGTCATGCAGTGTGAACTCTCCTGACGCCGACCCATCCTACAGTGTAAACACAGCACAGACAGAACGCTTACCCAGATAGTCATGCAGTGTGAAAACATCAGTGACACGACAACTTTGAAGATCATGCAGTCTGAACTCGGCATTAGCGACTTTGTCAATATATTTAGCCACTTTTAGTGACAATTTTCAAAAAAATGGACTAGCAACAAATCTAGCCACTTTTTTTTGGTGTCACTAAAGATTTTTTGATGTGTCCATACTGTACCAATCCTACTCTTTTCTACGAGCTGGGGGTGATGCCGTCTTCGGACAGCAGTCTCTCCCACCTGCAGCCCGAGAGCAGATCACCCCTCTGCGTACCAACGGCAAATGATTTAACACCGTGAGTGTGAGGTATTCCCCTTGTACAGCCAAACCGATCTGCTTCTCCTTTGTTTTAATTTTAACGATTTAATTTGACCATTTAACCTTTTCTTGTTCACAATCAGCACCACTGATTCGATCCAAAACCAGCGACGAGATGATCCCAAGGTTCTCATAATCCTGGACCAGGCCGTATCCTGAGCAGCTGCTGTGGTGGTCATGGAGGGGTGGAGAGCATAAGACTGGTTCTTGTGACGCTCCAGGGACAGACGAGTCTTCGCTGAGGTCCAGCATTCTCCAGCATCCGGCGCCTAGACTGCAGTCATAGGAGAAATTGACAACTGCCCAACTGAGCCTGGTTTCTCTTGAGGTTTTTTTAATTCTTCACTTTCGCCAATTGGTGGTTTTTTCCTTGCTGCTGACGCCACTGGCTTGCATGGTTCGGGATCTGTAGAGCTGCGCATCGATGGATTACTCTTCAGTGTTTGGACTCTCAGTAGTGATTATTAAACCACACTGAACTAAACTAAACTGAACTTAAACACTGATGACTGAACTGACACTGTTTTAATTCACTATAAACTTCTATGTGAAGCTGCATTGACACAATCTACATGGTAAAAGCGCTATACAAATAAAGATTAATTGAATTGACCAATTGAAGATATTTTAGTGACAGTTTCGGAACTTGTCTGAGTTTATTACGTCTGAGAGATTACTACAAATTCACAACACATCTATACTGATATACTGTATATAAACAGCAATAACTTTAGTTAAATTGACATGCTTACATAAAGCGTAGTGCAAGTATAAATACCCCTTTATTAACCATAGGCTGTTAAACAAACAGAAACGATTGGAGGTTTATGGACTGATGAAATGAGAGTGAGTCTTGATGGGCCAGATGGATGGGCCCGTGGCTGGATCAGTAAAGGGCAGAGAGCTCCAGACTCAGATGCCAGCAAGGTGGAGGTGGAGTACTGGTTTGGACTGGTATCATCAAAGATGAGCTTGTGGGGCCTTTTCAGGTTGAGGATGGTTGTGGTGGCTATATTGGTCACTGATTTGTTTTTGTTTTGTTTTTGAATGTCAGAAATGTATATTTGTGAATGTTGAGATGTTATATTGGTTTCACTGGTGAAAGTAAATAATTAAAATGGGTATATATTTGTTTTTTTGTTAAGTTGCCTAATAATTATGCACAGTAATAGTCACCTGCACACACAGATATCCTCCTAAAATAGCTCAAACTAACTAAAAACTACTTCCAAAAATATTCAGCTTTGATATTAATGAGTTTTTTTGGGTTCATTGAGAACATGGTTGTTGTTCAATAATAAAATGAATCCTCAAAAATTCAACTTGCCTAATAATTCTGCACTCCCTGTATAGTATGGAAGTATGCGATTTTGGAAGCAGCTCTAGGCATAGCTCAAGCTTTCCTATAAAGAACATTCTGACAATTAAAAATGACTGTAATTGTGTTTCATTGAAGAAAGAAATGGAGTCATTTTGTTTTGAATGACGTCAGGTTCAGTAATCATTGACATCATTTTCAACAAGTAAACACTCTCTATAAGGGAGTGTCTTCCAAAGAGCCATATCTTCAAGATTCAGATGTAAAATGTTAGTGTCTATGCTGGTCAAATTTGTGTGCTGTGATTTGTGAGATGAACACTTGATTACACGGTATAAATGAAAAATTGAAAGGGTCGGCTTTCCTCTTCTCCTCCGTCCTCATGTATCTTTGATGTGCATTTCATTTCTTTTCTCTGGTTCGCTCTCAGACCAGCATATAACACAAGCATGAGGACGTTTTTAGCTCGGGTTGGGTAATGAACTGTAAGATTTGACTGTGTGGAAGGAAAGCAGTGAGACGGAAGATGGTCCCTCTTGAGGGCTGCTAAAAGCCTTCTGTCGCTCTGACTTTCTCCCTCCACACCCCACCAGAGCAACAAATCCTGCTCAAACGCTCTACGCTGAAGCCACATTCAGAGAGTTTGGTTGTTATCAATGCAGTTTAGATTAAGGATGACCAGTAACACTATTGCTCAAAAGACTAGCATGTGTTCCTATGCTGTTTTTGCCTCTTCACTTTTGAAGCTTGTTGACCAGGTAAGTAGTTTAAACTGAAACCTTTACAGTGAAGATGTTGTTGCAGTAAACTATTTTAACAGAGCGCAGGTTTGTTTAGTAGCAGCCCTTTAAGTTGTGGTCTAAGTTTGAATCCCAGCACTGGCCTTTTAAATTAAGGAGTTATTTGTGAGCTAATAGTTCCAATAGATCCAAAGGTTTCAGGTTCAGTTTCCATCACTTTATTTAAAGAGACAGTTGAGGCCTAATAATTAGAGAGCTGGACTTGTAATCCCGATACCCAACATTGTTGTTGGTGGGGTATACAATACTAAATGGTTAGTATTCTTTCTGACCATATACATCTGTTTATATCTGCAGTTAGCATATTTTGTGTTGGCTACCCCCAACAGGATTACATGGCATGTCGCAATACTCAAATCATGTTATCATGTCAATATGTCCAAAATGCCTGAGGATTGTTTCCAGCACATTGCATGTCTGATGGCAAAAAGGCATCCAAAGAAGAAGTAGCAAGTGATCATTGAGTGCGACAGGGGCTATATACAGGGGTTGGACAATGGAACTGAAATGCCTGGTTTTAGACCACAATAATTCATTAGTATGGTATAGTATGGCTTCTGCAGCCAATACAGCATCGGTTCGTCTGGGAAATTACAAATACAAGTGCCTCACAGTGGCCAGAGGGATTTTGAGCCATTCGACTTGCAGAATAGTGGCCAGGTCACCATGTGATGCGGGGGGAGGAAAACGTTTCCTGACTCGCTCCTCCAAAACACCCCGAAGTGGCTTAATAATATTTAAGCCAGGTGACTGTGCAGGCCATGGAAGATGTTCCACTTCACTTTCATGTTTCTCAAACCACTTTCTCAGCAATTTTGCTATCATCCTGATAGACAGCACCACCTTTAGGATACAATGTTTGAACCATCAGTAGCACATGATCCTCCAGAATGGTTCGGTAGTCCTTGGCAGAAAAGCGCTCATCTATAGCAAAAGTATTAGGCCTAGGTATTGCAGCCCAAACCATCACTGATCTACCCCCATGCTTCACTCCTAACATGCAACAGTCTGGGTGGTACGCTTCTTTAGGGCTTCGCCACACTATTACTCTCCCGGATGTGGAAAAGACAGTGAAGGTGGATTCATCAGAAATCCATGTTTCGCATTGTCCACAGCCCAAGATTTTCACTGCTGGCATCATTGAAACTGACGTTTAGCATTGGAATGAGTGACCAAAGGTTTGGCTATAGCAGCCCAGCAATATATATTGACCCTGTGGAGTTCCCGACAAACAGTTTTGGTGGAAACAGGAGAGTTGAGGTGAACATTTAATTCTGCAGTGAGTTTGGCAGCCGTGCTTTTATGTTTTGGATACAATCTGGGTTAACACTTGGACATCTCTTTCAGACAGCTTCATCTTGTGTTCACAGTTCCTGTTGGATGTGGCTCGTCCTTCTTGGTGGTTTGCTAACATTAGCCTGGATACTGTGGCTCTTTATACGTCACAAAGACATGCTGTCTTGGTCACAGATGCATCAGCGAGATGCACACTAACAATTTGTCCTCTGTTAAACTCTGATATGTCACCCATAATGTGTGCATTGCAATATAATATTGCATTGCAATATTTTAAGCAAAACTGTGCTATTAATCTGCTAATTAACCCTTCACAGTCTACTCTTACTGGTGGAATGAAGATCAATAAAAATTGACCACCCGGCTGGTCAAATTTATCCATGCAATTTCCAATACTAAATTGGCCAGTGTTTCATATATATATATATTTATATATATATTTGTATATTGTTTCATATATATATATATATATATACACCCTGCTGGGAACCTAACTTCTGTTGGTTTGGACATTGTACATGCTGGTCTTTTCAGCAGGGACATCCATCAAAGTCTGTACACAACTGGAAGTCTTAGCTGAATGTCTTTCCATTGCTATATCAGGTGGACACATTAGGGGGCCAGTGTTACTCCTGCGGCCGGCTCCTAGTCAGCAACACAACTAACATCCAGACATTTAAAGGAAAAATAAAGATAGAAATTATCAGTAACACACAAATGAGCCCCCTATTGTATGGATACACAGGCCTCAGCATGTAACAATAGCTGGGATGGATATTTCACTCCGTTCTTCATGCTTTGATGTGCATGAGCTCCTCTCCTCCCTAAAAGGATGGATCTGTTAGCTCAGAAACAGACCTTTAAAATCTTTGAGCTAATAAAAGACTTTCAAGCTTCTTGACCACACGGGTTTACAAGGCCCAGATCTTCCATCCCGATAATGCTGGATTAGGTAGTAAACTTCCATCTTTTTTTCCCTTCGGTTTATCCTTTTAAAGTCTGTGTTTTCTGCTCTTTATATTAGTTTGATTTCGTCCCTCATCCTCCATCAGTGTGTTTTATCAGCTGACAAAGGGCTGGAGTGCTCAACCGCTGATTTGTTGGAAAATAAACACTGACAGTTTAATTTATCTCAGCTGCTCCGGACTCCATATAAGGCCTTGGTCTTCTGAAAGTCATTTGTTTACATTTGAACTCTCGGACGTTAGATATGAAAAAATAGCCCTTTTTCCATCTTAAACAATGGGTATGGAAAGCCAATGGGGGTCATAAAGAATATTTAAGCTGTACTGAACAGTAAATCTGCCTCTCGCATTTCAGATTTCTGGGTGAGGAATCACTCCACAGGCTGGTTTATTTAGCGGATGTGTGTCAACAGCTATGAACTTCTGTGTCCATTTGTGCTGAAAAGCAGAGGAATAAGAGATTTATGAATGTTTTGGGAGGAAATGAGAAGAGAGACCTTTGTTATGTTCTAGTTAAGCATCGACGTTGTTTCAGATGTTTCTGCCAAAATGAATAAAAATAGAAACATATGAGCCAAAGTGATGAGATTAAGTAAACATATAAAGACATAAGATTCTTATGTTATACTGGGCATTGCTGGTATCTTCTAGGATGCTAAAGGTGACATACAAAACAGTTTTATTTTGTGCAGCATTGAGTTTAAATGGAGAGCAAAAAAGGGACTTTTACACAGAGTGTCTGAGAGAATGTTAGCGTTTAGGAGAATTTGGACTGATAACCAAAATCAGCAAAAAGAAACAAAAGGGTAGACTAGCCTTTCCTGAAGATCATGTTGTGTGGATAGAAGATACGAAAGGAAGTTTGATCACACTTTAATTTAAGGGACAATTCTTAAAAACATTAACTAAGAATTTTGCATCTGAAAACTCCTAATTTGCTGCTTATTATTAATTATTAAAGTAGTATCTGGGTTTAGGTGTTGGATAGGATTAGGGATGTAGAATAAGATCATGTACTTTAAAGTACTGTACAAATAAACAGCCAATATCCTAATAATATTCAGGTAATAAGCAGTGGTGGAAAGAGTGCTGAAAGATTATACTCAAGTAAAAGTATCATTACTAGCCCAAAAATGTAGTGCGAGTAAAAGTTGTAAATATTACTGAAAGTATGAATAAAAATAGCCCTTTTAGTACTCAAGAGTAGCGAGTATTACGCTGTAAAAAGCTGATGTGTTTACATGTTATTTGTGTGTGTAAACGTAACATTCTGTAGTGAATTTAGTTATAGTTAAGGCCATTTTGGTCATCATACAGTAGACATCTGTCATCTCCTCATCATCAAATGCAGTCTAAACAGTCTCTCGATCATTGCGTGTGAATTTTTTGGCATCTTCTTGGACAATTTTAATGCTCCTAAACAGTTTGTTGCATTTATAAAGCATCCATGTGTTGAGGTAGCTCAGTATGATGTGATTTACTTTCTATGTGCGATTTGATTGGACTGAAATCACAGGATTGTTTTTCTAATCCCCATAGACAGGAAATTATAAAGTAGTGACTGCTGGTTGAAGGAAAGCAGTGGAGTAAAAGTACCAATACAGCACAAAAACTGTATTTAAGGGAAAGTAAAAGTACATACTTTTAAAACTACTTAGTAAATCACAATTTCTGAGAAAAACTACTCAGTTACAGTTGTTTGAGTATTTGTAATTTGTTACTTTACACCACTGGTAATATGAGACTAGCTAACTAGCTCCTTAAACTAAAGCATTACTGAAATTTTTATTTATTTGGTACTGATGAGCGAATGAAATTGTTTATTAGAAGTTCCTTCAGCAACATGTGATTCCCATCACCCAATGAGCCAGTATTTACATTCAGGACAATGAGCCCGATCACAAAGCAAAATGGCAAAGCAGTTTCTTGACACTGAAAACATTGAAATAATGGAATGGCCAGTCGAGAATCCTGACCTGAACCTTATTAAAAAACTCTGTAATATCCTTTGTGACGAATTTAGGGCAAAGAAACGACTACAGTCACTGACTTCTATAGTACACTCTCAGAAATAGAGGTACAGAAGCTGTCTCTGGGGCAGTACCTTTTCAAAAGCTACATATTTGTACCCAAGGATTCCACAATGGTACCTCAAAAGTGCATATTAGTACCCAAATGTACCTAAAAAGTATCTTTGAGGTACTATTATGGACCCTTCAGATACAAACATGTACCTTTTGAAAAGGTACTGCCCCAGAGACAGCTTCTGTACATTTATTTCTGAGAGTGTAGGAACAAAAAATACTACACTACCTGACAAAAGACTTGTCGTCGATCCCAGTTGTAAAAGCAACAAATAATAACTTGACTTCTAGTTGATCATTTATAAAAGTGGCATTGTTGAACTGCATCCCAATCATCACAAATACTGCAAAAGACCCGCATGGACCAAACATTCTTACAGAAATCAGTCAAGTTTGGTGAAGGAAAAAATCATGGTTTGGGGTTACATTCAGTATGGGGGTGTGCGAAAGATCTGCAGAGTGGATGGCAACATCAACAGCCTGAGGTATCAAGACATTTGTGCTGCTCATTACATTACAAACCACAGGAGAGGGCAGATTCTTCATCAGGATAGCGCTCTTCATACTTCAGCCTCCACATCAAAGTTCCTGAAAGCAAAGAAGGTCAAGGTGCTCCAGGATTGGCCAGTCCAGTCACCAGACATGACCATTATTGAGAGGTAAGATGAAGGAGGAGGCATTGAAGATGAATCCAAAGAATCTTGATGATCTCTGGGAGTCCTGCAAGAACGCTTTCTTTGCCATTTCAGATGACTTTATTAATAAGTTATTTGAGTCATTGCAGAGATGTATGGATGCAGTCCTCCAAGCTCATGGAAGTCAGACACATTATTAATGCTTTATCCACTGCTTAATATTCTATACTGGACATTATTTCTGTTAAATGACAAGACAATGTCTAAGCAAAGTCAGACTTTACTGTCCTAATTAATTAATTAAAAATCAAGGCATGATCATATTTTATTTTGAATCTATAGTGGCCTTTGCCTCTTTTTATATAAGCCACTTCTGATACTAAATGATCAACTAGAAGTTAAGTTATTATTTGTTGTTCCTAAAACTTGGACAGGCAACAAGACTTTTGTCAGGTAGTGTATTGATGTCAATTGCTGTTAACATTCTTTGGTATATCTTTGTGTTCAACAGAAGAAAGAAACTACAACCTCTACACTCTCAGAAATATAGGTACATGAGCTGTCACCGGGGTGGTACCTTTTCAAAAGGTACAAATTTGTACTTAAAAGGTCCATATTAATACCTCAAGGGTACATATTGGTACCTAAAAAGTACAAAAGTGTTCCTCTTTAATTTTTTAGGTACTAATATATACTTTTGAGGTACCAATATGAACCCTTCAAGTACAAATGTGTACTTTTTGAAAAGGTTCTGCCCCAGTGACAGCTCTCGTACCTTTATTTCTGAGAGTGTACAGTCAGTATTGAGCAACTAAATAATTTGATCACTGCATTTTCCACAAATTAAAGTTTTTTTAAGTGCATTGTTATTTTGTCACAACTAAAATTCCTTCAAATTTTAAATAATTTTGAATTAAGATAGCATTATTTCTGAAATAAGTCCAGATTTCCTATGTCTGCCGATTTTTCGGTGTTCGTCAGCAGTGTTTTGGCCTTCCATGATGCTCAGAGAGACATCTCTCATTTTTCTGTAACATACACACATCCAGTATTTTCTGTCTCTGTTAGAGTTCAAAGTTTTATTCATCACATGCTTGTCTGGTGGTTCGGCTCCGAGTGTTTTGTTGTGTAAGCTGTGCATCAGACAATAAAAAAGACAATATATGACATGCACGACTGTAAAAAAAAAGACAATAAACACACGCAGAGGTCTCTTGGGAAAGCGAAGCCATGCAAATGTCATGTTTTTCTCTCTCACACAGGAAAACAGACGTCAAGTGTCTATTTAAGAAGTGCTGGAGTGACTGTAAACTGTTTCATACCATTGTATATACACTCTGGTCTCTCTCGGGTTTATAGAGACTTGAGATTGGCTCCTTTTAAGGTGAATTCCCTGTCTGCTCTCTGCATTGAACTTCTACTGCCAAGAGCTGTTGGGAGATGGTTCCAGTGAAAGAAAGAAACGATGGACAGCAGAAACTATTCAGAGGAAAATGCCATGTGAAACAGCTCAGTTGTTTCAGTCATGACAGACATGGGAATAAATTGGGAATAACTAACAACAGTTACTGATATTTATTTCAATTATACTGAGAACAGTAGACTTCCCATAAGAAAGTAAATGTCAGATATACAGTACAAGTACAGCGAAATTAACCATCAACTATGCCAGCATATGTTACCCTTCCAGCCACAACCTAGTACTGGAAAACACTCATGCACTCTCACATTCACACACACTCATACACTACAGCCGATTTAGTTAATCCAATTTACCTATATTGCATGTCTTTGGACTGTAGGGAAACTGGAGCACCCGGAGGAAACCCACACCAACACGGGGAGAACATGTAAACTCCACACAAAAATGCCAACTGACCGAGGCGGGATTTGAACCAGCAACCTTCTTACTGTGAGGCGACAGTGCTAACCACTGGGCCACCGTGCAGCCTTACACAAACATTCTAATCAAGGTAACAATCAAATGACTGCAAAAACACTTTGGATTTGACAAGGTACATCATACGTGGTCTACAACAGGACCACATTTAGGCCAGCGTCTTCAGACAGACATGAAACTGCAATAAGAGGTTGTAAATATTTCACGCTCAGCTCTGCTTTATGTCAAACGCACTGACAGCAGCGTGAGATACGGCGCACATTAAAGTGGGTGTCGGAGGAAGATTTTACTGACCACCTGATCTGGAATCAGCCTCCTGCAGTCCAACATGACCCTCTTATAGAGGTAAAATTTACATGTTACAAGTAAAGGAATTTTTGCGACCACGCTTCGAAGACTATTCACTTCTTTCTCATTTGTTTTCCCAAACTGAACAAGTCTAAATTATCTTCAGTTTTTAAAGGCCGACTATTATGCTTTATACACTTTCAACCTATTTTAGTGTTTGATGTTGCTGTTTGAGCATGAAAAAGCTGGAGTTATAGTTCCTGAATGAACTCAAAAGATTTGGTTCTGGGAACAAACCCATCGCAATGTATCAAATTTGAATAATTGTATGTTTTTTTCATACTTTATTAATTTAATGCCACAAGAACAAGAGGTATTACATATTCAAATAATTTAACTTTAGCTGACAGTGAAAAGAGACATTTACATGAATTTATATGTATTTTAGAGCATTACATTTTCAGTGCTTTTTTTTTGTATGTTGTTGCCAGAGTATCCCAACGCAAGCTTTAAAGGCTCCACCCTCTTTTGGAAAGTTGTGGGGGGGTGGGGGGGGCAGCTCATTTGCATTTAAAGAGATATTCCCAAACACATCATGTTGGCGTGGCATAATAAGTGATCTGTGTTGTCTTTTTTTTAGCTAAAACTTCACAGACACATTCTGGGGACATCTGAGACTTACTTTATTATACATCAATTATACAATACACGTCATTTTAATTCAGATCATTCATTTTCTTTTCGGCTTAGTCCCTTTATTCATCCGGGGTCGCCACAGCGGAATGAGCCGCTAACATACCCAGCACATGTTCTATGCAGCGGATGCCCTTCCAGCTGCAACCCATCTCTGGAAAAACATCCATACACACTCATTCACCCAATTTAGCCTACCCAATTCACCTGTACTGCATGTCTTTGGACTGTGGGGGAAACTGGAGCACCTGGAGGAAAGCCATGCGAAAGCAGGGAGAACATGCAAACTCCATGCAGAAACGCCAACTGGCCCAGCCAAGGCTCGAACCAGCGGCCTTCTTGTGTGAGGCGACAGCACTACCTACTGCGCCTGTAATTCAGATAATAATACTAATTAAAACAAACTAAATAAATAAAAATATTGAAAAATTAAGTTAAACCAAATGTATATATATTAGCGCTTCCCACACATAAACTTCACTTGGTATATTTAGTGACACATTTTTATGTACTATTATTAACATCCTTTTACACTCTTTGTATCCGCTCAATATAACCAAAACCAAACATCTGCAATCGATGAAGTAGTGTAACATCTCTCGTTTACCAGTTTCGTTCTGTGCCCGTGATACCTGTCAACAATCGCGCAGTCAGTTTCATGTGCTCTTCAAACGGACAGAGATGTGCATTTTTGGGACTTGAAAAATTCATCTGGCCCGGGTTTCTCAATCTCCTAAAATGTCCGGAATTCAACTTTTGCTTTCGCTTTCTAAAAGCTCGTATGCGTTTTTGCATTACTCTTTTATTAAAGACTTTTATTAAACTACTTTCCACCTCGTTTCACAGCTAACAGCGCACACACAGCCGAGATACCAAAAAAAAGCAAATAATAGATTCATTAAAGACTCAGAAAAACTTTACTATATACTCGGAGAGGACATGACATCTAAACTGGCTGCAAAAAATATGTACACCATTAGTAATGGTTAATCAACGCATAATCTTGCAATTATGATAATATTTTAAGATATTGTCCGTTTTTATTAACTTTTCTGTCATTTATTTCTTATTTGCTGATTATTTTATTAATTTGATGATGTTAATGTATTACATAGTCTGTTTTATATACATATTTAAAATGCTTTGGCATTCAAATATGCTTTGAACTTGAAAGAGAGAGAGAAGCAGATTTTACCTGTCAGTGAGTGCACATGGCTCCTGAATAGCATTAACATATTTCTTTTTTATTTTAGTCTTTTTTTTAAGTCTTTTTTTTTACTTTAATTCATTGAAAGAAAAACTGTCATAATACAGGTAAAATACCATTATTATTAAAAATAAAATTATGTTTTGTTTGTCGCATATAGTTAACTATTTATGTGATGTGGGTAAATGGTGTGTTTCAATCCGGCTACCACCTCAAGTATTTCAAACCTGTGGGAAGCACTATTTATATATATATATATATATATATATATATATATATATATATATATATATATATATTAGGGCTGTCAATATA
>CAIGQZ010035066.1:4840978-4854096 GCA_903798205.1 Danio tinwini
ATATACATTGCTGTGTCTAACATGGATTTTCTGAATGTTTATAATTATTAATTTATTTTTGTTTTTGTCATTTGGTTTTATTTTTTGTAAAATGTATATACTGTTTTTATACATTTTCATAAATCAATAAAAACTTAAGTTATACAAAAAATAAAGCAGATTTTTTACTGTGTTTAACATGGATCTAGTTCTATTTCTTTTTTTGTCATTGGGTTTATTTTTTTATGCTTATACAATTTTTTAACATTTTCTGCAAGTTATTAAAGTTAAACCAAAAATTATATATATATATATTGTTTTATTATTTTCTACTGTGTCTAACATGGGTTTTATGAATGTTTATTATTATTAATGCAAGCATGTGCATCACAATCTAATCTAGTTTTAATTTCATTACAATTTTTAATTTGCTTTTATCATTAGGTTTATTGTAGTATTTATACTGTTTTTATACATTTTCTTTATTATTTTCATCAATAAAAAAGTAAAAAGAAAGCAGCTATTTTACTGTCTATGGATGTTCTGCATATTTACAAGCATTAACGTGAGTGTATGCAGCCGAGTCCCGAAGCGAGAACATCTCGCCTTCCTCTGTCAAACAAACGCTGTGATTTGCAGCTGTTCTGAGACCTGCACACCGTCATTATGAACATAACCGAGGAACAGCGCTATACACAAACGCGATTTATAGCGAACGAGCCTCGCGCCGTTACAAAACCACAATCCCTGGCTGTGTTTATGAACATTTACGTCCTCTGGGTTTTAGTGCTGGCCCCTGCGGTGCTCTCACTCAGGTCCTCTCGCTGATATCTTGGCGGCGATGAGGAATGTCAGGGGCTGTTGTTATTATTAGCTTTAGCGTCTGATAGCGAGGTGATGGTGGCAGACGTGTTTATCTGTGATTGTGAAGGGGGTCCGAAAGAGGCTCCGCTGGGACACTACAGGGCCTGAGAAACGCCCCAATCACGCCCTCTGATAATGAGGGTTTATCTGACATCTCCATGAAGCCAGAAATAGACTGATCTGAGGAGAGATTTGACTGGAAAATAAATATACATTTAAAAGTGTGTGGCATATTCAGAAATTTGTCTTTGTCAGAGTATTGTGATAATAATTCAATAACATTAAAAAACACATCACAAATGCAAATTGATTTGCTGACAATTGGCTACATTGATGTCAAAATGACATCTAACATTGTTCAAAAATCGATTACAGGACAGGGCAGAATTTTGGATGTGTTTTTTGATGCCAAAGTTGAATGTCAATTTGATGTCATTTTGACATCAAGGTAGCTTACATGCATTGTAGAAATACAAAATCTAGCGTAAAATTGGAATTGAAGCTTTCAGATATAAAATTTTTCTTATAATACTTTTTGTGTCATTAAGGACATCAATCTGTGGATGTCATAGACATCAAGGTTTTGACATGAGATCGATTAAATTGATGTGTTTAGCAGCCTTACGAGGAAAAGTAACTATGTTACATTTTGTCAGTTTACTAGCTAATTCGTTCAAATTCAGTCGTATGAAAATGTAAGTTTTTTAAAAGGAGGCGTGGCACCAAACCCCACCCCTAAACGTCATTGGGGGATGAGCAAATCCTACTAAACTGCATGAATGAGACCGTACAAATTAATACAGATTAGTCACTAAAAGCATCTAGATCGTTAAAATAGAGCCCTTAGTGGCTAATTTGTACGAGTTCAGATGTATAAAAATTTTACGATTTTTAAAAGTAGGCGTGGCACCATACACCACCCCTAATCCCAATTGTCATTGGGGTTTGAACAAATCATACTAAATTGTATGAATGAGATTGTATGAATTCATACGAATTAGACACTAAATCAAAAAGTTACGAATTGCCGTGAGATAGCGTTCTAAATACACGTTTAAATTTGTGGCTGAAACATTCATAAATTTGTCTTTGTCAGAGTCTTGCGCTATAACAGAAGTAACCCAGCCAGCGGACACATAGATGTCAAAAACGACATTAAAAAAACACGTCAAAATGCTAATCAAGTTGCTTTCAAATGACTACATTGATGTCAAAACAACATCAAGTTGACATCTAACATTGGCATCAAAAAACACGTCAAAAATCGTTACAGGAATACATTTTTGTTTTGTTTTTTGATGCCAATGTTAGATGTCAACTTGATGTCGTTTTGACATCAAGGTAGCTTACATGCATTGAAGAAATACAAATTCAGGGTAAATTTGGAATTGAAGCTTTCAGATATAAAAGTCTTTTAATATTGTAATATTTTTTGTGTTATTAAAGGCCTGCGAAGTGCTTTGAAAAGTGCATTTTTATTCAATGTTTAATGTAGTCTCAACCCAAATATGAAAAGAGGGCGGGACATAATGTAGCCCCCTCCCCTTTTTACAAAACAGCCAATAATGTTTTGTTTAATCACCACTGAGCCAGTGGTAGTGGTTGAGTGCATCAAATGAGAAGCGTCTAGAAGGGGGCGGGGCATGTCAGACACTAGAGAGCATTTGATTGGTCACAATTTGAGGAAAAACTGAAGTGTTTTTTTTTAAGAAAAAAAAATGTTGATCCACTTAGGTGGAACTGACAAACTACAAGCTTTAAATGTTTATATCAGTTTTATATCTTCTACACGTGAATTTTGGAGCACGCTAGATTATAGATATCCTAAAAACTAACAATACTGATGCTAACATATAAAAAACTTTATTTTAATTTCAGGGTACCTTTAAGGACATCAGTGTGTGGATGTAAAATGGACATCAAAGTTTTAACATGAAATCAATATGCATTTTTAATGTGTTTAGCAGCCTGATCTCACAACGAAATGTAACTATATTACGTTTCGTCAATTTAGTGTCTAATTTGTACAAATTCATATGGGTTTGGCCATACAAAACTGTACAATGCTTAAAAGGAGGCGCGGCAACAATTTTGCCCCTAAACCCAAATGTCATTAGGAGATGAGCAAATCATACTAAACTGTCCAAATGAGATCGTATTCATACGAATTAGCCACTAAGTCAAAAAGTTACGAATTGCCGAGGGATGGTGTTGGATATTTGACAAGTCTTTAATCTCGTTTTTCAAGATGCTCACTGGGTAATAGTGTTACTTTAGTATCAATGCAATTTTTATATTATTTTATGTAAATATTTTTTAATATTTCTTTTTATTTGTACATTTATTTTTGCATTACTTTAATTTTGGCTGCACGGTGGCGCAGTGGGTAGCACGTTCGCCCCACAGCAAGAAGGTCGCTGGTTTGAGCCTCGGCTGGGTCAGTTGGTGTTTCTGTGTGGAGTTTGCATGTTCTCCCCGTGTTCGCGTGGGTTTCCTCCGGGTGCTCCGGTTTACCCCACAAGTTGAAAAACATGTGGTACAGGTGAATTGGGTAAGCTAAAATTGTCCGTAGGGTATGAGTGTGTATGGATGTTTCCCAGTGATGGGTTGCAGCTGGAAGGGCATCCACTGCGTAAAACATATGCTGGATAAGTTGGTGGTTCATTCCGCTGTGGCGACCCCAGATTAATAAAGTGACTAAGAAAAGAAAATGAATGAATGAATAAATAAATTTGGGTACATTTACATTCTCGAATAATTAATGTAACATTAATTAATGGACACTATGATATAAATAAATAAATAAATAATGTTTCCTTGGCAACTAGTTGATTTATTTATTTATTTAATTGTTTTTAAAAACTTCTTAGGGGACTAAAATGAGAACTTTATAGTTTAATTTAAATTAAATCCTAAACCACAAGTGTGCTTTTAAGCCATGCGTTAATCAGTGACTTGTAAAACTCGTGAATATTTAGCACTTGCTAAACATAACAATGGAAAAGTGAAGTAAATAACACAAACAGCTGGAAGTGTGCAATATCAAAACTGCAAATCATTACTATAATGCTGCATGTACTGTAAATATTCTGTATCCTGAATACACTACAGCTAATACTGCAGCTAGCGTCAGTATATCAGAACATCAGTGACTGTAAACGGCTGATATTGTGGCATCTTTTCCTCTTCAAGAATGAGCCAGGCAGGTCAGAGATTGACTTAGTTAAGCAGTAAGCAGGTAAATGATTGCTGAAGCCTCAGAACTTCTCAGAAACAGCTGAGCAGATTTCAGCTTACAAAGAAACTGTGATTCAGTCCCAAAACCAGACATTCCTGCACACAAACACATGTACACACAAACACACTTTTGTATATATATATATATATATATATATGCACACATGCCCATAATCACACACACTCTCATATATATATATGAGGTCTACTTGTGTACATATTAGACTTGTTGAATCACACTAAACACACCTACTGGATCTCTGCACTTCAACAGCTTGATCAAATAGTACCACTAATCAGAGAAACTTGAAGATAAAACATAAGCTGGGTGATTACGATAAAATAACCATAATGTATGTACAGAAATGTCATAAAATGATTTTATAATAAGTCAAATAAAAAGGAAAATTATTGGGGGCAGCACTGTGGAGCAGTGGGTAGCACAATCGCCTCACTGCAAGAAGGTCGCTGGTTTGAGCCTCGGCTGGGTCAGTTGGCTTTTCCATGTGGAGTTTGCATGTTCTCCCCGTGTTGGTGTGGGTTTCCTCTGGGTGCTCCGGTTTCCCCCACAGTCCAAAGACATGCGCTATATGGTGAATTGAATAAGCTGTGGGTGTTTCCCAGTGATGGGTTGCAGCTGGGAGGACATCCGCTGTGTAAAACATGTGCTGGATAAGTTGGCGGTTCATTCTGCTGTGGAGACCCCTTATTAAAAAAGGGACTAAGCCGAAAAGAAAATGAATGAATGAATGAAAATGACTGTTTTATATGTAGCTGATTTTATGTAAAGAACTAAATTAATAATAATTTGTTTAACTAGAGGATATTTCTGTTAGTCTGCTTTAATAGAAGCCTGACGAATGCTTCAACAGGATCATAAATGTTTCACACTTGAACTCATTTACCATAAAACACGCGTGGGGAATCAAGAGTCCGTCATGAGACTGAGTCGCACGTCATGCGGGACAGCCGCAACATCTCAGACCAAAACTACATTTGTGTAACCTGCGCCCAGTATTTACATAACACATGTGGACAGAACTAATTTACAAAGTTTCAGAATGTGTAGCTTAAGAGTCGAACAACAGCTCAACAAGTTCAAACATGTGCTCAGTCCATTCTCTCTCAGGTTTTGCTGAAGAAAACCATTGCACACACACACACACACACACATACACGTACATGTCTGGTTTGCATCCTTATGGGGACTTCGAACTTCTGCATTATCATTCTGCATTTCTGCATTATCAAATGTGCCATTTTTAATCATGTTTACTTATACACTTACATATTTTATGGTGAGTCAAGTCCCCATGAGTCTTTGCGCATTCAGGTTTAAGTCCCCACCAGGATATAAAAACAAGATGGCAATGCATATAAAAACATTCAGACACACACTCACACACACCTAAAATCTTTCATATCGCTTTGAGTAAAAGGCATTGCAATTAGTAAAACATTAGGTTATATACTGTATTAAACTGTAAGAAAGAGAAAGGGAGGTTACATACGAGGTACATCCAGTGATGTGGGCTTTATTAAGGTCCTCTGGGGTCTGTAATCCAACCCACGGGGCCTGAGGGAAAGAGGGCCCACTCATTAAATGATGTCTGGGGCCTCATGGATTTCAGCAATGGGTCTGGTTAGACATAAAGACTTCAAGAGTTAAATGAGCTGTATAGGAAGGTTTAGATATGCGTTTGTGTTTATGTAAAGATATGTGTTTATGTAAAGATATAACATCAGAGTAAAGGGGGAGTTAGATCACGCTGGGTTAAATGATGCAACAATCTAAAAAAAACGGCAGGAAGAAATGAGGGCAAGGTCAGATCTGATGCAATGGTAGAATTAGACTGATACAATTTATATGCATAAAATAAAATATAATAAGTAGCTTTTGCCATCTTTATATAACTAAAATAATTATTATTCAAATTATTAATATTTTATTTTCACATATTCTACGTATATTAGTGCACAATTCATATATTTATGCTGTAGTGTTTTGTTTGAACAAAATATAAACATTTTAAGTGAAGTTTATTTATAAACTAATTTCGAGAGGATCACGTGATTATGATTGAATACGGCTGGTCATGCATTAACCATGTATGACCGACCAATCAGACGATTTCTAACCCACTATAAAGAGCCAGAGTTTCTTACTACAGTCATCTTCGTTTGAAGAATCCCCCCTTCCACCCCTACTCCTCCTCTTTTCTTTTCATAGGGCGGCACGGTGGCCCAGTGACTAGCACTGCGGCCTCACAGCAAGAACGTCACCGGTTCAAGTCCTTTAACAGACTGGCTGTCGTTTCTGTGTGAAGTTAGCATGTTCTTCCCGTGCTTGCGTGGGTTTTCCCTGGGTTCTCCGGTTTCCTCCCACGTTCCAAAAACATGCACTACAAGTTAATTGAACAATCTAAATTTAGCACTAGTCAAACTTTCATCCATTAGCATATCTCTCCGTAGCAACTATTTTCTGTCATCAACTCTTACAAAGGGGGGAGCTCTCGAGATCCACCTAAGCTCAAAGCTCCCCTCTCGCCCTGCAAACGGGAGGGAGCCCAGGGCTCAAGGACCTTTTGGGCTCAGGGCTCTCTCCTGGGACAGCATGCCAAACTTGCTTATTATCAATCATCAGCTAAGTGTGAACTCTTGAAATGTTTTTTTATGTGTTTGATTTTATGTGAAGCAGTGCTGAAATTACAATAAATTAGGGCACATTAATTAGATACAGAAAACAAGATGTATAAGTAGTTTGAACAAGGTAATTAAAACCAGAACTTTAAAAAAGCACTCATTATTTAAATATAAATCAATATTTTATATTATAAATCGGGTGCAAATTTTGATGCCCTTCACGCGCTAACTTCCCTCCATTTCATTCCATCGGATGTACATAATTGATTACGTTACACAAGTGTCCACTACTGGTGGAGCATCTGAACAATCAGAATCAGTTTTATTGCCAAGTGTGCTTCACACACACAAGGAATTTGTTTTGGCAACAGAAGCTTCCAGTGTACATAAAGTGACAAGTGACAACACAAAATTAAATATGAGAAAAGAAAAAGGCAATAAACATTAAACAGAGATGCAGTTAGTCAAAACTATCTGGATTGTTGAATTGTATGTACAGATTTGTTGTGAATATACAGGTTATAAGGTGCTCTGTATCAATGCGAATGGAGAAAGTATTGCATTGTATATTGTTATAAGGTGCTGTATACAAGTGCGTATGAGAAAGTATTGCACGTTTATTGCACAGTAGGGGAATATGTAACTGTTCATGAGGTAGATGGCCTGAGGAAAGAAACTTTTCCTGTGTCCGGCTGTTTTTGTGCTTGGTGCTCTGTAGCGCCGACCAGACGGTAACAGTTCGAACAGGTAGTGTGCTGGGTGTGAGGCGTCCAGAGTGATTTTACGAGCCCTTTTACTCACTCTGGAAGAGTACAGTTCTTGAAGTGTAGGACGGGTAGTGCCAGTGATTCGTTCAGCAGTCCGAACTATTCGCTGTAGTCTACGGAGGTCAGTTTTGGCAGCTGAGCTGAACCGGACGGTGATTGAAGTGCAGAGGATGGATTGGATGACAGCTGAGTAGAACTGTACGAGCAGCTCCTGTGGCAGGTTGAACTTCCTCTGCTGACGAAGGAAGTACAGTCACTGCTGGGCTTTCTTCACAATAGAGTCTATGTGAATGTCTCACTTCAGATCCTGAGAGATGGTGGTGCCCAGGAACCTGAATGACTCTACTGCAGCCACAGTGTTGTTCATGATGGTGAGTGGGGGGAGTGCAAGGGGGTTTCTCCTAAAGTCCACTATTATCTCCACTGTTTTGAGCATGTTCAGCTGCAGGTTGTTGTATCTGCACCATAAAGCCAGCCGCTCCACCTCCTGTCTGTATGCAGACTTGTCGCCGTTCCAGATGAGGCCGATAACAGTAGTGTCATCCGCAAACTTCAAGAGCTTAATGGAGGGGTCTTTTGCGGTGCAGTCCTTGGTGTACAGGGAGAAGAGCAGTGGGAAAAGAACACATCACTGGGGACACCAGTGCTGATAGTGCGGCTGTCAAGTTTAAATTAATAATGAATAAAAAAATTAAATGACAACGAACAATAATTTGCATGGTCATTCAACTTTTTACACCTTCAAAAAACAGGAAAGTGACAATTATTTTAAAATGACGTGCCAATTTTTATTTTAATATGTTTTTATGTTAAAGTCTGCATGAACCAGAAGTTGCTGAGACTTTTTATTTCTGAATATTATTTCTGAATATTTCTTCTTATAGCTGAATCGGAACATGAAGTAGGGGGCTGAGCTTTCTTTTTGTGCATCATTCCCTCATACCCAAGCGGCAACCTCCCGCTCTCCCTCGGGAAGCCCATACGGAAGTAACTGAAACTGCAATTCATCGAAATTCCGCTAGTCCTGGCTCCATAATAGAGCAAATTTCTATTGAGCCCACTGTTAAAATGGCCAACTTTACAACAGAAAAATAAGGCCTATTACAGCCTGGTACAAAGATTAATTTTGGTTCATATAGCTAATATTACTTTTCATGACAATTGTGAGGGAGGTGAATTTTTTTTAAACTCATCCATTTCCTTTATATTAGGTTATATTAATTTTGCATAGTTAAGGGCGTGGCTACTTGAGTGACAGCTAGCTCTCGCTGGTCGCTGTCATGTCACCTCAGCTGATTAGCCGCTGATCTCGGCATATTCATCGTATTTTTGTGTTGTTTTATGTGGCTTTACACAGTCAGATGCCTTTTAGAATTATTTCATACAATTATCAGATGATATGGCATGCTGTGTGCGCTTAATTGTGCTCACAAACCATTCACATGGCCTCAGTTTCCCAGGTGAGTGAAATTATATACTTATACCATCTCTATAAATGTATTTGTTTTATTTAAAATCATTTATAATGTTCTTTAGACCTGTAATGCACTCCAGAATCTGACAGATTTATTAGTTGTAGGCTCTAGAACAGTCGTCTGAAGCGTTGTCATACAATTCTGCCTGGATTTCATCAATAGCTCTGCATTTACTAACACAGACTATATCTGAAGTGTTTGGAAGTAACTCGCACTTTCCTCCTATTGAAAAACATCATAAGAACGATGCTTAGTGGCTCAATGTGTAATACATTGAGCCACTAAGCATTGTGCTTATGACGTTGCTTATGAAACAGTGTTTTTAAAAGTCTAAACACTTTATTGATATAGTATACAACCAAGCACATATGGTCAGAACACAAACGAGTCACAGGTAATGAAGTATTCAGTGTTTCTTATGCATCTGTAGCTCCGCTCACGCTCCGCCTCTTTGCCCTTGTATGGTATGCCCCGGTTGGTGCGATGACACGTTAACAAAATGGCGACAGTTGGCCACGCCTACTGGTAGCTTTTTTTAGGTTCTTCATAAACCTATGGGTGATGTCACAGATACTACATCCATATCTTTTACAGTCTATGCTCATACCAAACTAATGGTAAGAGGGGCGTGGTTAAGAATATTGTGGCTAAATCGTTAAACTGACATCAACAAAGAAGGACCACCATTGCAAACATAGAAGCAAATGCTCAGACTATGATTGAAGATTACTGAAACAACCTTTTTCCAGTGGATTTGTTTACAGGGATTAATTATTCACATAACAATGTTCAATCATTCAATTATTCATTTTCTTTTCGGCTTAGTCCCTTTTTTAATCTGGGGTTGCCACAGCGAAATGAACCGCCAACTTATCCAGCATATGTTTTACACAGTGGATGCCGCATACCCAATTCACCAGTACCCATGTTTTTGGACTTGTTGAGGAAACTGGAGCACCCGGAGGAAACCCACGTGAACACGGGGAGAACATGCAAACTCCACACAAAAATGCCAACTGACCCAGCCAAGGCTCAAACCAGCGACCTTCTTGCTGTGAGGCGAACGTACTACACACTGCGCCACCACATTGTGCAAATAACAATGTGCACTAGCAAAATAAAAAATTTTAAATAATGATTTCACATGGCATTTAAAGTCTGCGTGAAACATAAGTTGCTGAGACTTTTATTTCAATATGTTGATGTACTTACAACTCAAATGGATAATTGATTAGGCGCGGGACTTTCTTTTGCGTATTATTCCTTCCTAGCAAACTCAAGTTAAAACGTTGCATGTTTAAGAATATTGTGGCTGAATCGTTCAACCGAAGTCAACAAAGAAGGACCACCATTGCAAACGTGGAAGCAATTGCTCAGACTGATTGAAGATTACCGAAACAACCTTTTTCCAGTAGATTTGTTTAAAGGGACTAATTATTCACCTAACGAATAACAACGTGCACAAGCAAAATAAAAACTGAGAGTTTAGATTTCACATGGCCTTAAAAGACAGCATGAAATGTAAGTTGCTGAGACTTTTATTTCAGTATGTTGATGTACTTGCAACTGAAACGGAATATTGAGTAGGAGGCGGGGCTTTCTTTTGCTCAATCCCTCGTAGCAAAACAGTAAAAGAGGCGTGGTTAAGAATATTGCGTGGTCAAAATGAAGCATCGCCACTCCAAATGCATTGAAGATTGCAAACAGCAAACTTTTTTCAGTGGATTAAAATGCACTGATTAGTCTAATGGTTCACCTAAAGAATAACAAAACACGCTAGCAAAATAAACATCAAACATTTTGATTTCACAACCACATTAAAGTTTATAAATAGGATGGGATATAGAGGCATGTGAAGGAGGGGTTATGTTGGTGAAAGTGGGCCGGGCCTCGCACAGCTGAGTCCCATCTGAAGCTCGGGTGCGCGCATTTAACATGATTGATCCGCTAATAGGACAGAAGAGCAGACGCACAACTTCAGCTTTAAATCTACCCACGGTTCCTCTTTCCTCCTTTCTTTCCACTTCAACTCAAACGAGCTTGATGTGAGCCGAGGGGGGAAAAAAACTCCAAAAATCACCTCCTTTCCCTTCTGTCACCCTCACAGAGCACCTCTCACCTTTACTTTCGGATTGTGGCTTTAACTCACGGCTTCACTGGGCACAAAACGACACGAGATTCTCTTCTGCAACTTTAACGCACACCAGGGACCAAATCACCGACAGGGAAACTTGATTTTCTTTATTTTTTTCTGGCACAAAGAAGCGTTAAAGTTACACAATGAGTCTGAAGTCAGATTCAGAGACGAACACCAGTGTTTCATTAGAGGAGGAGGTAAGAGAAATAAACTCTTATAGTAAACATAAAACTTCCTTTGGTGAAGTTGAAGCCTCTCCCGGCGGATGACTTGTGGAAACTTTATCTGTTTTGGTGCTTTTAGCTGCTTTAAATGCGTTGTTTGCTGCGGTTTGAGGAAAAGCGTTTCCTGAGGAAAAGTTTGAGAGGAATGCGAAGTCTGTTGATGATTAATCTTCAAGTTGGCATTGAAACGTGATACTCACCTGATGAGAGAGATTTTTGTGTGTATATAGTTTAAAGTCGGGTTTAACAAGCAAATGCTTCACTGGGTGTTTCTTTTGAAGCTTTTCTGTCGTTATTCTACGCCGTCATCCTCCGGTTTCTGTAAAGACGCGCAATCTGACGTAAATGAACGACCGTCTACCGGAGATCAATTATATTAACACTTGGGGCTTTTTAGCTTGGTTCACAATTATGTTTAATGTTGGTGCAGTTTGGTTTGTTTATTGCTTTTTATTTTACGCTGCTTAATATTTGTAGACTTAATTTTCTCTTAATTGTAGTATATTTTAATTGCTTTAATTCTAGATGCCATTGATTAATTTGGAGGTATTTGAATTTACTTGAGACCCAGAAAGATTCTTTACGTTTTTATTTTATATAAGCTTAATTTATGCTTTTTTTTACGACAATTTGTCAATTGAGCAGATTGCCCTTAATACGTCTTTATTGAAGCTTTACTCATTATATTGTTATAAAATAAAGCAGTAAACTGTTTAAGCATTTTTTTAATATTGGGTTTTCAATTTAAATGTTAATTTATAAATGCATTCAATGTTTGCTGTTTGACAAACCCGTCCTAAAATGAATAAACCATCTATGTGGTAACTTTTTTTATTTATTTATATTTTTATTTTATGTTGATTTATTGCTTTTTATTTTACTCTGATTAATATATGGAGATTTCATTTGCTCTTAATTGTAATCTTTATTTTTTTTATTGGTTTTAATTCTAGTTGTCATTAATAATTTGATGGAAATGCTTAATTTTCTTGAGACCCAGAAATATTATTTACATTTGTTAATTTGTCAATTGCGCATGTTAACCTTTAATCTCAGTCTGTACTAAAGCTTTACTCCTACTTTACATGTTTCATAAAATCACAGAAAACAAAATTGTGCTTTTAGGCAGGAGATTTCAATGTTTTAGATGCTATTAAAAAGACTTATTATTTAATATACACATGCTTGTCATCTGAGGAACTCCTGTCCTAAAATGAAAAGGGCATCTATATAGTTTCTTGTTTTAAATTGTTTGTTCTGCTGCGTTATAGTTCTGTATTCATAATTAAATAATATTTTATAGAGGTTAAGTTGGTTTTATATACACTAATTTGTTCATTTTAGAAGTCTCTATATGGTTTACCATGTTACTTTGAATATTTGATTGGAATTAGCATGCAAGTATGACTTCAAAACAACATTAACACCATCTAACTGACTGTGAACAATGTTGTACTTTGATTAGTCACTGGCTGCTAATATGATTTCCCTATTTAAAATTTGCAAAATACTTTTCTGAAATTATTGAGACTGTCTAAATATCTGAATATAAAACCAACTTTACCTCTATTAATAGTTTATGTAGTTTTTAGTATTTTTTTGAGTATTAAATTTGTTTTTTTTTCTCATAATTGGATAATTATTTCTCCAATATCTCAAATTATAAGTGTTTAATGTATAATTATAACTCATTATGTAAACCATTTTAATTTATTTAGATCTTATCAATTTGATGGGAGCATACCTATTATTATTATTATTATTATTATTATTATTATTATTATTATTATTA
>CAIGQZ010035066.1:4854106-4866214 GCA_903798205.1 Danio tinwini
TTATTATTATTATTATTATTATTATTATTATTATTATTATTATTATTTGAATGGGTGGTTTAAAATTAGTTTTTTGACTAGGCACATTTGTGTATTATAATTGGATTTTTATTAGCTTTTTTTTTTTGTTTTTCTTTTAATTGCTTTTGCTTAATGAAATTATTTAACCGTTTTATAATACTGTATTTGTAATCTAAAATAAATGAATTTTTGAGATATATATATTTTTTATTATGATTTCATTTAAACTTTTTTTTTTTTTTTTTCTCCAGATGTGTTAAGGCCCCCATAACCCGTTTGTGGCACCTTGTTGGTCCCCAACCACAGTTTTAAAAATCCTTACTTGCTGAGCTTTTTAGTCCAGTCTGTGCATCACCTTTGACCTCTTGTAAAGCCATTTCCTGCATTATTTTACCTACAGTTTGCAAACACCGTGTCAGAACACCCAGATCAGCCTTTTAGCAGGGTTTTCAATGTTAAAATGAGCAGTTTAAATGCTCATGTATAGCTGAAGCGGGCCTCTCGTCAAGGGTCTGGGGTGGGAGTCGTGTCCTGTCATTGTTTCAGCCCTGGGTCAGTGCATTCAGATTGTTCATTGTGTTCAAGCCTGAACCTGCAATAATGAGCGCAGTGGGTTTCCTCCCTCCATATCAAGGCCTTATGAAAGCTGCATCCCATTTTTTTTTTCCAGAATCAACAGTTTATTTTGGTCATTAAGTGGCACATTGTCCATCGTGCAGTGTTTATTCTATTTTGATGAAATTCCTCTTGTTTGTTTGTGCTCAGCTGCTGGCAGCGCTGAAGCTAGTGAGCGATTCCAGGGTTCTAGATGTGACATCTGCAGTAGAAACTTAAAATATAAATTCATGTTAACATTATATTAAAACATCCGCTTATATTTTCCAGAACAACTGACCACAGAGTTATGGGATCAGAAAACTATCAATCTGTAAACATGTTTTATATTTTAATTGAGGAAAATAAACCTGCGTTATGGATGACAAAAGTATGCGAGTTTACAGTCTACAATAGTTTTGTAGAAATTCTGACTTAAACTGCACAACCTAAAATAAATTGATGCTAATCAAAAGGTTAAGAGTTGGTTTACTATGGAAGAAAATTGAATGACTTTTTTATATTGTTGCGTTTATGAGGGAAAAGCTTGGTTATGGATGTGCCTTCTCTTAATTATGGATGTGACGGGTGTGAAATTGACACTTGTGTGACTTTGGTAAATAAAATGATAATAGTTTGAAAACACTGACCGAGACATTTGAGTGTTTTTGTCGTGCTGTAATATACAAGTCAACACGCGCGCGCACACAAAAAAAAAACTTGGTGAACTTTTTTTTTTTTTTTTTATGGCAAGGTTGACATTTGGATGAAATTGGTCTAGAATTTCAGGGGTGCTGAGGATAATCAAAGTTTCTTTAAAAAAAAGACAGACTGCTCTGGCCTGCAGCCGCTGGTCCTCTCAGGAAATGATGGGTTTCCAGAGCTGCTGTATTGGTGGAAGTGACGTGTACAGAGATGGACGCTTGTTTAGTTGTGCTCTGACGCTTTGCAGTTTAAGCACTAATGATCCAACACTGTTTTTATTTTATAGTGTGTGTGTGAGATTTCTTTTTGATATTTGGAAAAGTAGGTTCACGTTTTTGTATTATTATTATTATTATTATTATTATTATTATTATTGAACATTTCCAGCATTATTGATATGATATTTTTCAGTAAAAACTCAACATGCGTTCACAAAGTATGTTAACATTATATTGAAGCAACCGTTTATATTTTTTTCACAACAACTAACCACAGAGTTAAGGGACCAGAAAAATATCCATCAGTAAACATGTTTTGTACTTTTAAAAAAACATGCATTAAGGATGTGACCAAAAAGGTTTAGAGTACACAACATACTTTTTGTGTGAATTTAGTGAATTAAAGCACACAATCCAAAAGAAACCATGCTAATCAAAAGGATAAAAGTTGCTCACTATAGAGCAAAACTTGATGATTTTTATTTAATAGTTTTGCACTTATGAAGAAAAAGTATCGTTATGGATGTGACGGATGTGAAATTGCCTCTTGTGTAACTTCGGTAAATCATATAGTTTGAAAACATTGACATTTTTGAGTATTTCTAAAGTTCTGTAAAATACTTGCTTACACAACACTAAGAAACGGTTTCCTTATTTTGATTAAACTTTTCATGGCAATTTTTCATGGCAAGGTTGACATTTGCATGGAATTGTTTATTATTATTATTATTATTATTATTATTATTATTATTATTATTATATTTTCTGCAAAAATCAATGGCAGTACAAATTACTCATAAACTGCAGCTGTTATTGCTTAACAAAAGTTTTAATGCAGTACATGGTAGTTATAGATGTTGTTAGTTTTTTTTTTCTTGCTGTATGAATTAAAATGGCAAATTTTGTTTGTTTATAATCACCATATAGTATTAATGGTCAATTGTTTTTAAAGATACAGACCTTGACGTCTGCACTGAGAATATATATTTAGAAAATATAGAATAATAATAATAATAATAATAATAATAATAATAGAAAAAACTAATAATAATAATGCAGTTACTACAGGCCAAGAAGGAGGTTCTTCATGGAGAAATTGAAAATCCATAGGGGAAACTGTAGTGGGAATCCTAGTGGGAAACCATTTTAATATTACAATGCAAAAAGGGGAAAAAAGGAGGATGTTTTGAATTATTTGAAGTGTTCTGTCTTTCAGTTTGTGGTAAATTCTTAACTGGACATATTTTTGAAACCCCCTGATAACTAAAAATCTTTGAATTAAGGCCAGTTCACTTCTAAAGTGTCTGGAGAATGTGATGGTCAGACTCTGTCTCTCCTGGTCTCCGTAAAAGGTCATACAGTAGAGCACACTCTGTCTTTCCTCCAGTCCTTCTCTTCTACCTCTAGACCAGTGTAAAGTTGCTGTATCTGTTTTCAAACGGAGTCATTTTAGAATCAGTGACGCTTTATTTCATGTGCTAGATAAAATGTGTTCCAAGAATTCCGAGGTCAAGTTTCTTCAATGAGTTTTTTTTTTTTCTTCATTTGATTGCCCTCTGCTATCTCTCCTCTCTCTGTTCACAGTATTGACTTTTGATCTGTTAATTTGAGTTAATTGACAATCTTCTACCTTCCACTCACAATGGAGCGGTCGCGCGCACACACACCTGATCACTATGCGCACACACACTTCTGCTCACCAAACTAACACGATCTGAACATTATAGCAAATTCTGCAGACAATCGGGGAGATTTTGACACTGTAGCAAAGAGAATCACAGGTAGTTTGTTTTTTCCTCTTCAGGTGTTTAAGAGCATACAGTACAGCACTCATAGGTTAGAGGTCGCACTGTTGTCTGTCTGCCAGTTGTGTGTGTTGTCATTCAGGTTTTTCCCTGTTCCAGGTACGAACACTCTTTGTCAGCGGGCTGCCTGTTGACATCAAGCCTCGCGAGCTTTACCTGCTGTTCAGACCCTTCAAGGTGAGATGCACCGGTCCTTTATTTCCAATTTTTAGAGCATTTTCTTCTGGTTAATTCTGATTGTGTTCTCTTCATCAAACAGGGATATGAAGGATCTCTCATAAAACTGACCTCAAAACAGGTAAAGTTATGAGACTGTTATAAGCTCCCATTACACCAAAAAACAATAAATGTGTATTTAATGTAGTCTTTTTTTTTTCTTTTTTTTTGTCGTCATGTATTTGTGCAGTTTTTGCATTTCTCATTAAGAAGATAGTAATTGTTTAGGACAAAACTGCTTCATTCTTATACACACTTGGCCTGAAAAATAGGTTTTATATTTTTGTAAATATAATTTTGATGTTGGAAATATATAATTTTGTAATAAAAAAATAAAGTACGGATACTAGTTTACAGTTGAGCTATTGTAATTGATACAATTAATAATAATAATAATTATAATGAAGCAGCAAAAAAATTGATTAAATGATAAAATAATAAACAAAGATTTAAATTTATTATTAAAAATAATGATAGAGAAAAATATTGATGATGATTAATCAAAGCATAATAATAATAATAATAATAATAATAATAATAATAATGATGAAGGAAAAAAAAGAATTGATGATGATGATGATAATAATAATAACAACAACAACAACAACAACAACAATATTAATATTTATCTTTATTAATAAAAAAATTAAGACCGCATAATTATTATTGCTCACGTATAAATGTTTAATTATGTAAAAATTAAACTTAAATGACTTATTTTTAGGACAAAAGTGGTTCTCCTGAAAACAGGTTTTCAATTTTATAATTTTAATTGAAAATTTATATAAAAATGTAAAAAATCAATGTGTGTGTGTATATTAGTAGTCAAGTATTTTTATTGAATTTTTCTAAAACATTTAGCATAGGTTATCATTATTATTATTATTATTATTATTATTATTATTATTATTATTTTTATTATTAATATTATTAACAAACTGAAGATCTTAACACAAACTCAAACATGTATACAAAAACCAAGTACATCAAATATAGTAGATTAATACAAGTAGACGAATGAATGAATGAATGAATGAATAAAATAAAGGGAGGGGATTGGAGTAAGTATTTGGAATAAATCGGTCTTCAAAATGTCAGGAATGGTCTCCAAACTTTGAAGAATCTATTATTTGAGCCTTGGGTACAATATTTGAGTTTTTCTAGCTTCAGACATGCCCTGACATTTTCTACCCATTTAGCGTGTGATGGTGGTTTAGTTGACTTCCACTGCAGAAGTAGAAGCCTTCGGGCCAACAAAGAAGAGAAAGCTAGTGCATTTAATTGACATGCTGGTAGTGTAAAGTAGAATTTAAATTTTTTTTCATATAAATTTACAGGTTTTTTTTTTTCTTGTGGTGACAGTTTGAGATATAATGTATGATGATTATAAAAAACACAGTTGGCTTAAAAAATAGGTTTTCCATTTTGTAAGTATAATAGTTTTAATATACATTAATATCAAAGCTAAAACTAAATGATATTCAATTTAAAAAATACTTATTATGATAAGTACTTTAACATTTGTCTAAAGGTTTAGCTTTTTAAACGAGTCTTTTAATATGCTAACTTTATATTATTAATATGCTAAAAAAAATTATATTTGACCAATACTGTTTAGACAAATGTGTTTTGTGAGAATTAAGCGTTCTCTCCTCTCCCAAAAGAGGCGAATTATAAATAACATGTTTTTTTGTCTTTTTTTTTTTTTTTTTTCTTTCCGTTCTCTAGCCTGTGGGGTTTGTCACGTTTGACAGTCGGTCTGGTGCTGAAGCGGCCAAGAATGCGTTAAATGTAAGTAACCGCTGGGCCGTCAGTAAGCTGAAGTGATGGCAGCTTTCAATAATTTATTAGTCCGTCTGAGCTTAATGTCCTCCAAAACTTCGCTCTTAGGAGTCTGACTCAGACGCAGCTCTGCAGAGGGAAGTTTCAACTTCGAAATGACATCATGGAGCTTTTCTTGTGGACTTTTTTTTGTGTGCGCGCTGTTAGATGGGATATGCACAGCTAGTGTTTTTCAGCCAATGATAAGCTTCTGGTGAAAGCTAAATGTGGCTATTTTTCAATTTCATAAGGTTCCTTTTACAGCATCGATGTTGTAATGTAATTCAAATATAATCCGTTAAAGACTCAAGCATTCATTTAGTAGTTCACGTGTAAAACGAGATGATAGACCGTGTAAACGCAAGCACCGTCAGTAGTAGCAGGCGACCACAGTAACACCACTGAAAATACTAGGGTAAAATGTCCAAATTTTAAAGATGTGGAATTAATGCAGCGCTTGTCTGGTCTGATACCCAGTTTTATATCGTATATCAATCAGGCAATTAAGGTCACAGATTTTTAAACCGATTTTGTAGTGCAAGACCGTTCACTGGAAGCACTTGTGCCGGCTGACTGAAATTTAAAAGTCTGTGTGCATATTCCCCAATTGACCTTCAAAACAACAGATCAATCATATAAAGAATAATTTGGCTGTATTTTTGTTTTCAGGGCATCCGCTTTGACCCAGAGAGTCCTCAAACGCTGCGTCTGGAGTTTGCTAAAGCCAACACGAAGATGGCGAAGAGTAAGCTGATGGCCACGCCAAACCCTTCCAATCTGCACCCTGCTCTCGGTGCACACTTCATCGCTCGAGACCCATGTGAGTCAAACCACCGAGCAGAACGTCACTGATCAAGTAAATGTGCCCTTAATAAACTAAATGTACTAAAGGATCCATGTGCACAAGAATCCACAAAAGCTAAACTAATTTGCGTGCCAGGCCAGTAGGTGGCGACTGGCTTTTTTTTGTCCCTTTTTGTAGGGGAAAAAAAAAACACTATCCATCTGTACACATGCTGTCCTGTAGTCTGCTATTGTTTTGCCCCCCCCACAAATTCACTGAACATATATAAACATACAAGATCTCTAATTTTAAACTGTGAGACTTGGTTCTCTTTCAATGCCAGTTTACTTTTGCATATAATATAGTTTTGTGTAAAGAAGTAACTTGATGGTCAGAGTTGCGCTTCACACCATTTTTAGGTGTTTTTTTTTTTTTTTTTTTTTCCTCTATTCTCCCCCCACTGGAGATTTTTAAGCAGGGTGAGTTCGCAAAATCACTCCCTGACATTAGATGGCGCTTGATGGGAAAACAAAAGAACAAGGTGGTGCTGCACACCTTTCCACTTCTGACACTCGCTTGTTGCTCAGGAGTCAACCTCATGCTTTTATTTATTTCTTTATTTATTTATTTTTTTTTCCCCTCCATGTTTATCAGAGCTTTTCCACTTCTGTTAACTTCTACAGCAAACAAACACCTGCTCAAGTGTCAGTTGTGAGGCATAAAGCATCACCAATAATCCCAGTGTGTGCTAGTCTTTTTCTTTTACCATTTAAGTTATTTAATAGTGTTAATTCCCTGCTTACAATTTGTATTAACTATTTTATTTTTTGTGTTTTTTTATAGATTTAAGAAATTTATTTTTATTTAGAATTTTTTTTTCGAATTTTTTTTGTTAATATTTAGATTTATTGGTTTTATATTTTAATGCTTTCATTTGTTATTGGTTTGTTTGTTTAATTTTATTTATATTTTTCTCAAACTTTCTATTAAGTAATCTTGGGGGTGGGGGGGGAGAAAACGTGTCTTAGTTAATACAAAAACATCACACAATGCAATAAAATAATAAAGAATGAAACTGGAGTAATAAAAACTGCTTTGACAAATTACATTTTTCTATGCAATAAAAAAAATCTATGAAATCTTATTTTATAGGTTTTTACCATGAGAATAATTTTACTGCGTCCACTTAATCTTTCCTGAAAACTGCGGTTTCCACCAGTGAGTGTGTATTTTTATTTATTTTTTAATGTTTGTGTTTGATTTGATCAGATGACCTGACGGGGGCAGCCCTGATCCCTGCGTCTCCTGAAGCGTGGGCTCCGTATCCGCTCTACACCACTGAACTGACCCCAGGCCTGCCTCACGCCGCCTTCACCTACCCCGCTGCTGCTGCTGCTGCCGCTGCTCTGCACGCCCAGGTGAGGGACCCGCCGGTGTGTGCACTTTTACTTAAACTTTCTTAATCACTTCTGTTAGTTTGACACAGCAGATCACTCTCATTGGAGCTAAAGACCAGACTGCTGTTTTTTTTTTTTTTTTTGTAGCACTAAAGGTACAGGCTGTGCTTCAATTTAGGAAGTTAAAGAGTACTGGGAATACCAGCGTTTTATCAGCATTTTATATTTAAGGTGTTATGTTCATCGTTTTCTCTTTCTTTGCTATAATTTTGAATGAAGACTAAGTTGGTGTAAGAATTTATTTTTTTAATTTTTTTGAACTAATGTTATATACAATATTAAATCTATACACGTTTGGACTTGTGTATTTTGAATGTAAAATGTAGTGATGCACAATACTTATTTATTATTATTATTATTATTATTATTATTTATTTTTATTCCCACCCATTTTTTCATTTATAATTAGATTTTTATTTTATAGAATTTAATGTAATTTTGCAGCTTTTTTTTAATACATTTTCCTGAAAGTCAATACATTTTTATAATGAACACTTTTGAATTACAATTTAATGCCATCAATACTTAAATTAAGAAATATATTTAATGTTGTTGGTGGTAGTAGTACATTATTTGTAGTGTGGTTCTTTTTTTTTTTTTTTTTTTTTTAAATTTATAACGCTTTTGATTACTATTATTGTTTGCAATATTAACTCAAACCAGCAACCTTGCTGTGAGGCTATAGTGTTACCCACTGCACCACTGACTATTATTGTTATATTTTGTGTATTTTTAGTCTTTTTCTGGAATTGAGTCATGCAAAAATGCATGGTGATTTTTGCATTAAGCATTAATGTTAAGCATTATGGGATGCACCAAACTGCACATTGAGACGTAATATTTCCAGCTATGCATGCTATATATTGTAGCATAATAGTGAAACACTTAACATGCCCCTTTATTTCATAAGCATGTCGTTTTGTCAGCTGACCTTTCTCATAGTTCCCCCGTCACATGCTCTGGTGGAAAGTGTGGCCCCAGGTCAACATAATGCAAAAGAAACAGAGTGAGTGTCAGAGGTCCAATCTGAACACGACAGACCTGATTACCCACAATCCCTCACAACGGCATTCCTTGGCCTGCTAGCGTTGCTATGAGATCACATCAGAGCAAAGCTGCTTTTAATTGTGTTTTAGGTTGGATTATGACTCGGCTGTTGAGTGAATCTGTGCCTGGTTAAAGTATAGTCAAAAAAAAAATATATATATATATATATGTATATGTATATGTATATGTATATGTGTATATATACATACATATACATATGTATATGTATATATATGTATATGTGTGTGTATAATATTCAGTATATATACAGTGTGTGTGTGTGTGTATATGTATGTATATATAATGTATAATGTATATATGTATGTGAGAGAGAGAAAATAAAGAGAGATCCGTTTAAAAGCAGCACATGTTAAAACTCTCCCCAACAAAAGCTTTACTTTTAAAGAGGTCATAAACCACTGTTCATTTTTGTACTTTTCCTCTGAGGTCCACTTATATTTATATATTTAAAAAAAAAAAACCATAATTTGGAATGAATGGGTTTTTTGGTTGTTTTGACTGACTCATTAAAACACATTGTTAAAACGGGCGTGGATTGTAGACTCAAAGTAAACACCCACTTCTGTGATTGGCTGACACTTTGCTTAAACATTTTTGGTGCTTAGTTTCTAAGATGAGGTGCTCAAGTTGGAGAGGATGGCTACATATGGCTTTTTTTTTGTTTTTGTTTTTTTTTGTTACACAGTAAAATTTGCTCAGTTCAGAGTATTTGTTCCCTCGTGAAATGAGGACAAACAGGTTCACTGCAAAATAATATATATATTTTTTTTTGTGTCTTTGTCCAAATATCTAAATTCTTTGGATTTAATTTTTGCAGTGTTGGTAACAAGTCAAGCTGCAGTTTGTGGAATTGCTTAATGATCCTCTGCTGAGATTTTGAGAGATTCAATGTATTCTATTTCAGCTGATTTCATGTGAGGCTGTGACAGAAGAGAAACTCAACTACAGCTAACTTCAGTTTCTGTTTATTAACCGCAGGTGTTCATCAGTGCTCAATCATGACCTTAATCCTTTCATTGCCTCAATAACTTGACTAACTTTAACTCAATTTAGAGAGGGACCAAATACCATCTAATCTGAGTAAATTTTACTCTGAGGATTTTGCAGTATAATAATAATAATAATAATAATAATAATAATAATAATAATTTTTTATTCATTTTATTTTTTTCTTCTTCAGCCATGATTTGGTCGTCTGACAAATTCTAGGAAATCCTTAAAGATTCCTAAAATCCTAAGCAAAAATTTGTGGTTGTTGGTTTGACATGTTCACAAACAGCAGCGTAAAGTGCAAATGAAATCAAAACTAACCATATTGATTTTGTTAGCTCACTGCTAGTTTTGTGGTAAACGATTCACCTGCGCATGTCATTTAAGTCATCTTTAATTGAAATCTGAATGCGCTTTCTGTATGTTTTTCAGTTAAACTCTCAGATTTATGTCTGAGGTATTGGGCGTGGCTAACACTTAACCACGCCCCTCCAGCTGTAAGTTTGACTACAAAAAAAATGGTGAGCAGGAGGTGTCTGTTAGGCTGTGATAACTCTCCCCAAAACATTTTCCTGATCTTTCTGAATTTTACCCCTTTTTCAAGATTTAAGATGAGTCTTTTGTGTCTCCAGAATGTGTCTGTAATTTTTCAGCTCAAACCAGCCATCAGATTATTTATGCACTCAAAAATGTTTTGCTCTGAACACACTGTAGCTGTTTTAGTGGCCTTTGCCTTTAATGCCAATTCTCCCTGCCCACCGTTCTCACGTGCCTGTCAGAGTGTGCCTCAGTCTCCGCCTCTGCTGCGTCAGATAAACAGCACAGTGACAGACCTGAAGCAGATCTCAATGTTTGATATACTACAGTAAGAACTTTCCAATGATTATTTGTTGTGGAGTTAATTCAAGCCTTTCGATGAGTCACACACAATGTCATTACAAAGTTCATGCAGACAGACAGCGCGCGCTTTTAACTTTGGACCGTTTTTGCATGGCAAATTTGACTGGATACACATTAATTTCCACTGCTGTATGGACATTCGTTGCGTTAATGTACAAAATAAACCTGATGACCTGATGAAACCAGATATTTGTACTGCCTCTGAAAGAAAGTGAAGGTAAAGACCTAATGGAGGCTCTCTCTTTATCCTTGGACCACAGATGGTCTAACTTTTCTTGCTAGTGAAGCGTTTAGTTCTTACACTTACAAAGTCCGCTGTGTAAATGGCAAATGTGCCATGGTGCGATGCACTGACTTTTAAAGAGAATGTGAGATGAGACCCTGATTGGTTTATGCTCAACACACCCAAAACTCATTAAGAGAATAAGCACATGCGGCGCAGAGCGTATTTTTCCCGTCCTTAAAATGGCAAAAGTGGATTTGGACACCACCTTAATGCTTTTACACCCTGTGCTTTTAGAATTTGTGCCTAGACTACTAAAATAGAGCCCATTGTTTTTCTATCACTCCAGTATGACAGTGGACACTATCTATATGCACTTCTGTCCAAACAGCTTACAAAAGATTATTTTCATCATGGTGCCCTTTTTAATCCATTTCTCTAGGAACTGCATCACCTGTTGTGATCACATTCTGCTTTTCCATAAAACCACACCGGAAAAAGTGTGTGACGTCACTAGCATGATCACACAGCGCACACCATTACACTAGTTAAAATAACTTTCTCTGGATTTTAGCATTTAAAACATTTGGGAAAATTTAAGTACTTTAAGTCAGCAAAATGTTTTTTTTTAATTTTTATTATAAATTTAATCTGAGAATTGTACATAATGTGCCGCCTTGTTGCATGTGAATTGCAATGATAAATGGACAGTAATGTCGAATCGGTGGTTTGTTTTTTAGATTCACTGTTACACAGTGGCTCATTCACAATCTGTCATTGAAGCTAATGTCGTTTTTTATTTTTTTTATTTTATTTTATTTTTTTTTCCCTTTCACTTTCTTTTGACATAACGGGTCACTGTACTGTAAAATCATTAAGCGAATTATCAACTGTCATATATTTGTTCATGAGCCCCTTTTAAATGCTCTTGTGTTTAATGCAGCTTGCATGTTTATTGGCATGATTTGTTTTGAAGGCTTCGTTGGCAGATCGGGTTTATTGATTGGATGGCTAGACTTTGGTTGTCGTGGCAACCCAGTGAGAACTAAAGGTCGCACTGGGTTTTACATGATGTCTTGAGCCGTGCTGTGTTCACTGTTTCCTTTGAAGCTGAAACTTTTCGAGTTTTTTTTTTAATTTTTTTTTTATTTGTTCTGATCAAGGTCACCGTCTTCAGAGAGCTTTCTAAAGACTTTCTGCACTTATAGATTTAAAATTTTTTATAATTATGATGCTGGTTGTGTTTTTTTTATGGTTGTTTATTATTATTATTATTATTATTATTATTATTATTATTATTATTATT
>CAIGQZ010035066.1:4873311-4904914 GCA_903798205.1 Danio tinwini
TATCTATCTATCTATCTATCTATCTATCTATCTATCTGTCTCTCTGTCTGTCTGTCTGTCTGTCTGTCTGTCTGTCTGTCTCTGTCTGTCTGTCTGTTTTGATGACTACAACCTTTTTGTTAGCTCTGAGATCGTATGGCATGATGTCATGTTGCTATTCACATTAAAAAGTGTCATAAACGACTCTATTTACTCTATACTCTATCTAGCATTTTAGTAGCTGGATGAACAGAGAAAGGTTTGTGTTTGTTTAGTCAGGCTGACGTCAACTTTTGGCCTCAGAAATTTAAACCCAAACACCTACAGCGCAGACTCGCGTTTTAAAAATGATGTCATGCTTCTATTTTCGGCCTCTAGCTCTTAGTTATACACGTTAATTCAATGTGTAGACAAGAAATATATTGTGTATACATTTAATCCAAGCAGTAAATAAATGAAGAGTGACTCACGCAAGTCTATGGTGAGGTGTGACATGAATCTCTCTCGGCGGGAAAAGCGAGTGGTGGAGCGCTGCCGCCATCTTGTGGATAGTCCTGACAAAATCAAACGAGAAGTAGTAAGCTGATATATGCCTGTATAAATCGTTCAAAATGCGTAGTTATAATATAGCCCATTGTTTGCATGAGGATTTGGGTTAAAAAAAAGATAAACAAGGTCACGGAACTTTGTGTTCTAGAAAACTAGTTCGTAGAATGCTAAATTATGGTGTTATGCCTAGGCTATATTTCACGGTAGAATTGGGGAACTGCATTAAATCAGTTTTCATAAATTGTTTTTGGAAACCTCATACTAATTTAGATTTTTAATTAAACTTTTTTTTATGCAGATTTTTTTCTGATTAGATGCTGATTTTTTTCTCCATTGTTTTAGGTGCAGTAATTTACTAAAGCTTTGAAGAGCTCAAATTTAAAATAAAATATTTTATAATTATAGTTGAGGGCATAAAATTTGTATTTAGGTATATAGCCTATTCAAAATATAATAAAACTTAAATATTCACTATTTGAATCTAGTTTTGACTTAATCTTCATGAAATATTTTGCCAAATTCTAAATTAATTTTTTATTCTTGTTTTAGATGCTGTAAAATACAATACAAAATCGGCTTTAATTTTTTTTTCATAAAGGCTTTTGCTCTTGTTTGTTTTAGATTTATCACTACCGAAGAAATAAAAATTTACTGAAAAAAAACTGTTTTTGACTCGTGTTTTCTATACAATGTCTTTTTTATATGAGCGCGAATGATTGAATGCAAACAATATTAAGGATTTTGTTCCCCACCGTATCTTACAAGTAGAAATCAGAGGTGCTCGCTCACGCATGCGCGCGCCCCTTGCTCTGTTCGCTTCAGCGCCGCGTGACTCAACCTTTTGAAACCATATAAAAAATATGAAAATTATTTTAAGGTTATTGGTTTATTTACAAAAGGTAACTTCAATACGTTGCTTTTGGTTATCTTAAAATAAACCCACGTTAAATATTAATTTATGGTTGATTTTAATGTTATTTTCTAACATCTTGTTAGCATTCCCAGAACGTTCCGGGAATGATGAATGGTTAGCTGGGAGTTGTTTTTGTCTTTATTTCACATTATATTTTACCCCTGGCTTTTGATTCACACAGTTTTTTTCCTAGTAAAAAGAGTGGAAAGGTGACCTTCAGTTACCATGATTTAAAAGATGGTAATGTTGGTTAAGTGCAGTCTAAACTGTTCTATATATATTTTAAAGTTGACGCTATCTTTTACATTTGAAGCTGTCATCTACTTTTTTCTGCTACATTCTCCATTTAACATCTCTGGGTAAAATTTCACATAATATGCTAACATTTTGAACCAACAATGTTCAGGTAACAATCTTCAGGTTCTTGTTTTTATAGCAAAATAAACTAACCTTCGTTTTTTTTTAATCGTATCTTACAGGTAGGTAGAAATCAGTGTAGAGGTGCTCGCTCACGCATGCGCGCTCCCATGTCCCTATCCTTTTCAGCACCGCGTAACGGGTCACGCGACTGTGTCTTAACTCCAGCTTAACACGTTTAAAACCAAACGTTAAATGTTCTCTAATGTTTGTTTTTCTATTTTGTTTAATTTTTAACATTTTGCTAGCGTTCCCAGAATGTTTAGCTGGAAGGTGCCTTCATTTCACCTTATGTACTTTAGAGGCATGGTTTTTAATTCACAGTTACCAAGTAAAAAAATTTGGTTATGGAAAAAAGTGACCTATAACCAAGTTTTAAAATATGTAATCTTGGTTACGTGATGTAAACAGTTTTATAAATTATAAATTTGAAGCTGTCATCTACAACTTCTTTCTTTTTCCATCTGAACATGGCTAGTTGATATTTCACACAGTAGGCCTGAGTTGGAACCAAGTAAATGTTCTGGTAACATTCTTCATCGGTTCTTTTTTTTTTGTAGCAAAAAAAAAAAAAAAAAAAAACTAAATTTTTTTACCGTATCTTGCAGGTGGGAATCGGTCGCTCACGCATGCGCGCGCCCGGGCCCTGTCCGCTTCAGCACCGCGTAACGGGTCACGTGACTCAGTCTCCGCTCTCCGCCGCTCCGCATCATCAGCAGCAGAGATGTCCGCGAGCTCCGCGTTCAGTGATGAGAAAGGAGGCTCTTCCAGCGAGCCCGAGTACGGCCACGACCCGGCCAGCGGGGGCATCTTCTCCTCCGACTATAAAAGGTGAGACACGCCGAGTCCGTGCGCCCGGTGAACGCTCGCCTTCGGGAGCGGCCCACCGGAGCGTTTACCGTCAGAAAATCTCAGACGGGGCGAGGTGCGCATGCGCGGATGAACGAATGAATGCTGTGGAAAAACAAAGAGATGATAAACATGATGAAAGTGTGTGATGAATTCGTGTGAATGGAGTGTGTGTAGGTGTGTGTAATGCGTGTGCTTGTGCTTCAGCACCGGTTGGTGGACAGCGCTCAGGTCCTGTGATGACTTCTGTGCTGTTTTACACTCGTTTATTAGCTGACATTGTTGTTCTTTATCGTCAATAGTGATCTGCACTGATTTATCGTTGTTTTATATTTGTAAATATAGCCCTGTACTCTTTATCTCTCGCTATCCAGTCTTAAGAGTTGCTAGCATCTTGCTTAGTAGCACAGCTACCTCTTTCTATCGCTAACCCTGGGTCAACCTTCTGTCAACCTCTCTTGTAACGTTCTCCATTAGCTCTTGTTTCCTTTAATCAAAACGTAGCAAATACGTTGCCTTTTGATAGTTATATCTTACAATAAACTTACGTTAAATGTTCTCCAATGGCTGTTTTTCTGTTTTGGCTCCTAACATTTGCTAGCATTCCCAGGACATTACAGTAATGATCATTTTTTGCTGTACGTTGTTTTGTTTTTATTTCACATACTGTTATTCCTCTACATTCAACATATCTACTGGATTTTTAACATGCTAATCCTGGGTTAAGGTTTTTTGGAACTAAAGAACAACGTTTTATTAACATTCTTTATTTTGGTTCTTGTTTTGTAGCTAAAAACTTCCAAGATGATGCATACATTTTTTTAAGTAAAGAGAGCCTGTAATGCTTTAACGTTTACATCAGTCAATTAACATTCACAGAATGTTCAAGGAATTAAACATTTTTGTTTGTATCTATGTTTCACACTTGCTTATTCCTTGTTTTTTAATTCACACCGTTAATCTTTGGCAACCATTTGGAAGCACAAAATTACATTGTGTAATGCTGTTTAACAGGAATAAAAGTGACCTTAACCCAGGATAATAAAAAAAAACATGAAGTGTGAACTATTCTACTTCTACTTTTACTTACATCTGAGGCTGTGTTTACATTAAAGCTGACATCTATCGTCTTCTTTCTTCAATTTCATTCTACGTTTGTCTCTTGTAAGGAACTGAGGATTAGATCTGTCTAAGAAAATGATTATCAGTGTTGCCAGATGCTCATTCTCTGCTCCGTGGCTGGTGATTTCAGACTTTATTTGTTCATATTGTGATCCTGAAATCATTTCAATAATTCTTTTATATATTTATTTTATTTTATAGAATTATTTATTTATATATATATAACATTTTTTTGAAGCTTAGATCCAGTGCTGTTCACTGACTAAAGATAATCAAAATAAAGTTATTAAAATGTTATATTATTCATTCATTTTCTTTTCGGCTTAGTCCCTTTATTAATCTGGGGTTGCCACAGCAGAATGAACTGCCAACTTATCCAGCATTTGTTTTATGCAGCAGATGCCCTTCCAGCTGCAACCCATCTCTGGGAAACATCCATGCACACTCATTCACACTCATACAATAAGGACAATTTGGCCTACCCAATTCACCTGTATTGCATGTCTTTGGACTGTGGGGGAATCCGAAGCACCCAGAGGAAACCCACACGAACACAGGGAGAACATGCAAACTCCACACAGAAACGCCAACTGACCCAGCCGAGGCTCGAACCAGCGACCTTGTTGCTGTAAGGCGACAGCAGTACCTACTGCGCCACTGCGTCGCCTTCAGTTATATTATATATTTTAAAATATATGTTTAAACTTACTAAAATTACTATAATTGTAAAACTACTAAATGGAAATACATAAACAATGCTAAAATAACTTTGATATAAATCTGGCTTTTCACTGTTTATCATTTAGCTTTTCTTCTCTCAGACACTAGAGGGAGCCAAACACACACTTATTTTCACATCCTTCTTGCTTTAACTTTAGTCAGATAACTCGCCCATTCTGTCAGCAAACATCACTTTACTGCTGTTTTACTCCTTGATAGCGCTGGAAATAGTGTTTCAACTGAAATACTGAATATTTAAAAAGTTAAAAAGACTTTATTATCACTTTTGATCAGTTTAATGCTGACTAAATAAAATATTAAAAATTTCTGTGACAAAAAAAATCTAAATAAAACAAAAATGAAACTGACCCCAAACTTATGAAAGTGTTAGTGGATGTTGTAAAAATTTAAGTAGGGATAAAAAAAAAAACAGACTCAAATTATATACAGCAGAGATGGTGGTGATACAGCATTGATTCCACCAGGTGGCGTTGTAATATCACAATTGATGTTTTTAAAAGCACAGAGGCTTATAGTTGACAGACAAGAGTTTATAATATCATTTAAAAGTTTATAATATAATTTTTAAGTTTTAATGTAACAACAGTGTGAAAAGAATTTATTCATTCATTTATTAGTGTGTACATTTATTTTGAAGAACTGTAACTTTCTCATCTGAAACAACATTACTCTTCTGATGATGTAATCATAGCCATATGGGCGGAGCCAAAACAGTAACCAATAATATATATGCATATTAATAGTATATAAATAACATTTTTTTCCCGCTTAACAATTAGTTTCACTCATAAATTTGTCACAATATGAACATGAAATGCGGTGAGAATGTCTTTTGTGTCTGGTGTTTATTATTAATGAGGCATAACCATAACTTAGAGGCTGCCATAAATATTATTCTCTCTGCGTAATCATCACTTTATGATTTCTGCAAGGTGTTCACAAACGTCAGACACTGTTGAGCTGCATGATTCAAAATCAGAAATGTAACTTTTACAGCTTCTGAAACAACTTACTCTTTTTAATGATGTAATCAAAGCCATGTGGGTGGAGCCAAAAACAGTAACTAATATTATAACAACATAAATATATTATATTTATTTATTATATCAACATATTACTAACATATTTTATTTCACACTTAACATTCAAGTTTCACTCACAACTGCTACAATATGAACATATAATGCGGTGTGAATGTGTCTGATACGTGTACTGCCAGATTCGAAATCAAAAATGTAACTTTCTCTGCTTGTGAAACAACTTTCCTTTTTTAATGATGTAATCAAGACCAATTGGGCGGAGTCAAAAACAGTAACCAATAATATTAAAGCCTAATATTTTTTTCCCACTTAACATTCTAGTTTCTCTTATAAAAATGTCACAATATAAACGCTTTTCTCGCTTTTGATGATGTAATCAAGGCCATGTGGGCGGAGTTAAAAACAGTAACCAATGATATAATAGCCTATATTATTTCCGCCTTAACATTCAAGTTTCTTTCAAAAAAATGTCACAATATAATCATGAATTGCTTTTCTCTTTTGATGATGTAATCAAGGCCATGTGGGCGGAGTCAAAAACATAACAGTAACCATTAATAGAATATTCATTCATTCATTTTTTTTTCGACTTAGTCCCTTTATTAATCTGGGGTCGCCACAGCGGAATGAACCGCCAACTTATCCAGCATACGTTTTACGCAGCGGATGCTCTTCCAGTTGCAACGCATCACTGGGAAACATCCATACACACTTATGGGGGAAACCGGAGCTCCCGGAGGAAACCCATGCCAACACGGGGAGAACATGCAAACTCCACACAGAAACGCCAACTGACCTAGCCGGGGCTCAAACCAGCAATCTTTTTGCTGTCAGGCAATTGTGCTACCCACTACGCCACCTTACTGCCCCAACAATAGAATAGCCAAACATTCTTTTATTTCCCACTTAACATTTAAGTTTCTCACGTAAAAATGTCACAGTATGTACAATGCTTTTCTCTTTTGATGATGTAATCAAGGGCATTTGGGCGGAGTCAAAAACAGAACAGTTACCAATAATAGAATAGCCTAAAAAAAATTTCCCACTTAACATTCAAGTTTCTTTCATAAAAATGTTACAATATAAACATGAAATGATTTTTTTCTCTTCATGATGTAATCAAGGCCATGTGGGCGGAGTCAAAAACAGTAACCAATAATATAATAGCCTAACATATTTCATTTCCAAGTTAACATTCATGTTTCTCTCCTAAAAGTGTCACAATATGAACATGAAATGATTTTCTGTTTTGATGATGTAATCAAGGCCATGTGGGTGGAGTCAAAATCAGTAACCAATAATATAATAGCCTAACATATTTTATTTCCTACTTTTCATTTGCGTTTCTCTCATAAAAATCTCCCAATATGATCATGAAATGCTTTTCTTGCTTTTGATGATGTATTCAAGGCCATGGGGGCGGAGTCAAAAAACTGTTTCCAATAATATAATAGCTTAACATATTTCATTTCCCACTTAACAATCAAGTTTCTCTTGTAAAAATGTCACTATATGAACATGAAATGTTTTTTTTCTTTTGATGATGTAATCAAGGCCATGTGGGTGGAGTCAAAATCAGTAACCAATAATATAATAGCCTAACATATTTTATTTGCTACTTTTTATTTGCGTTTCTCTCATAAAAAATTCACAATATGATCATGAAATGCTTTTCTTGCTTTTAATGATGTAATCAAGGGCATGGGGGCGGAGTCAAAAACGGTATCCAATAATATAATAGCCTAACATATTTAATATTCCACTTAACATCCAAGTTTCTCTTGTAAAAATGTCACAATATGAACATGAAATGATTTTCTCTTGTGATGATGTAATCAAGGCCATGGGGGCGGAGTCAAAACAGTAACCAGTCACATATTTTATTTCCAAATTCAGTTTCTCTTAGTAATATGTCTCCATATGTACATGTAAGGCACTGTGAATGTGACTGATTTGTTGTGAATGATGCAGAAATGTGACACAGCGGCTGTCATAAATATTTCCACTCTCTGCATAATCATCGTTTTCAGTTTTTTTGGTTGGGTTGTCACAGATCCCTGACACCGTTAAGCTGCAGGACTCATCAGTATATGTGTGTGTTATAGCGGTTCGACTTGTTCCACGGTAAACATGAGGACTAGCGATCCTCACAGGCTGTTGCTGTTGGCAACACGTCCCTCTGATGTGCTACTGTACAGCTCTCTGTTAACAGCTGAATTAACAGAGAAGCAGAGACGCTAATCTATAGAGAGTCACGCTCAAATATTCATGAGGCTGCTGGAGATCAGACACACTCTGTATGTGACTTTAGAGAGATTCAGAGTTTCTGACGCATGAAAATGTCTCTGTAGAGGTCAGTGGCTTTTAGCACTGCGCTGCGAATTCTGCGTCTGTCTGTGAATTTGTTGTTTTTTTCCTCTCTGTGGCTCAGAAATGCCATGTTGGATGCTGACAGTATGAATCGGATCAAATGAATCCAACAGAATCATACGGTTTGATGAATTGAACTGTGTGGCAAGGTGGCTCAGTGGTTAGCACTGTCGCCTCACAGCTAGAAGGTCGCTGGTTCGAGTCCCAGCTGGGGCAGTTGGCATTTCTGTGTGCATGTTCTGCCCGTGTTAGCGTGGGTTTCCTCCGAGTGCTCCGGTTTCCCTCACAGTCCAAATGCATGAGCTATAAATAAATTGGGTAAGCTAAATCAGCCGTAGTTTATGATTGTGTGTGTGAATGAGTGTATGGAAGGTTGTGGCTGGAGGGGCATTCCCTGTGTAAAACATATGCTGAAATAGTTGCCGGTTCATTCCGCTGTGGCGACCGCTGATAAATAAGGGACTAAGCCGAAGGAAAATGAATGAATGAATGAATGAATTGAACTGTAAATGAATTTGACTGAAGTATACTGATTCAGATGAATCAAACTGTGTCTGGTATAATGAAGCAATGATTCAAATTGTGTCAAGCATAATTGATTGAATCACTTCAATCAAAATGCACCGGAGAGAGCGAAACTGAATCAAACTGAGTCATATGGATTCAAATGAATCAAACTGTTTCAAAAGGAAAGAAATTAAACTCCTCTGATTTAAATTAAACCAAACTATCATACAGAATGAACTGAATTATTTTAATGAAACTAAACTGCAGAAAGTAACTAAATTTATTAGATTGATTCAAATGAATTAAACTGTATCAAACTGAATAAACATAATATAAACGCAGTTTGATTTAAAATAATCAGACTGTCATAATGAATGAACTGAATTGTTTTAATGAACTGGACAATACTTCAGAAAGATTTAACTGATTTTAATCTGAATATTTGAAATATAAGTGTTTAGATTCCTACAAGTTAATTTGACTCAAGCTATCATACAGGTTGGTATTATATAGTGATAAATTTTGAATGAGACATACAAACTGAATCAAATAGTTTGAATCTGAATCAAACTGCAGCAGAGGAATTCATTTGAATCAGACAGAATGAAAGTGAATGAAATCATATTAACTGCATTCTTTTGAAAAGAATAACAGTAAATTAAATTGATTCATACTAATTAAATTGAATTGAATGATCATACATATTGAGACAAAGTAATTTCAGGCAAGCTAAATTGACTGATCTGATCTGATGAAATTGCATTTGACAATAAAAAAGTGAATCAGAAATAAATCAGAATGATCAGAGAAAGTTACAGTTGACAAAGGCTATATTTGGCATAAATTTCTGTTGTACTTCTTTATGGTTCCTGGATGATTTATGGCCTACTTTAAAAAAAAATTGTGGAATATTATGCATTGGCAAACAATAGCATGCAACATTGTTGTCACATGACTTTACATTCATAAAGTGAAGTGGATTTGCATTTAAAAATGGTTATTTCACGTCTTGGCCAAATCCCAATTCTATTTTTGTACCCCTTCCCCTTGGCTCTTGAAACAGAGTGTGAAGGGGAAGGGCTTCAAAATTTACCCCTAAGACATGGGACAGCACTTCAACACCTGCACACGTCTTCATACATCATCGCGAGCTCTTACTACATATGAGATAGACGATCGCGACTGCTGTAGTTACTCCAGTTTTGTTATGTTTTGGTATTTCTCTTCAGGAAACATGGCAATAAGATCGTAACTATACTGCACATTTACACAGTGGCCATATTCATCTATGTAAACACACATAAAACAACATTAACATTATAGCAGACACTGTAAAAAGCTCATTTTCAGCCACTAGACTTTTCTGATAGGGTATTCGAGCGTCATCGAGTGACAGAATGTTGTGGGACTGCTATACAGGAGTTATTATTAGGGATTATAGATAGCAAAATTTAGCGTTTTTTATTTTAGCATTTTTTTAAAACCTTGACAGTAATCATGAACGCGGTTATGAATATATTGAAGCATGTGCTTGTTTATTGTAAAAATTCGTAATAATGACAAAAAATACTAATTTGTGCATCTCCTGACTTCCGTGTGCAGCCATGCTGCCGTTGTAGATGATTTATTCTGGGAAATTTTCTTACCCGTTGTGTGGTCCTGAAAAATCTTTGTTTCAAGGGCTATCTAGCCCTTCTCCTTAGCCTTATACCTTCAAGCTAAAGAGAATTGGGACACCCCTTCATGTGAACGTGCAAAACGAGGGGTAAGGGGAAGGGCTAAGGGGTAGAATTGGGATTGGGCATTTAAAGCCAGTTTTGTGTTGTATATACAATTGAAGCTTTTTCTTTTTCAAATATTTCCCAAATGATGTTTAACAGAGCAAGGAGTTTCTCACAGTATTTTCTCTGATACTTTTTCTTCTGGAGAAAGTCTTATTTGTTTTATTTTGGTTAGAATAAAAGCAGTTTTTATTTAAAAAAAACATTAATATTGACAAGGTCAATATTATTAGCCTGCTTAAGCAACATTTTTTTTGAATGTCTAAAGAGCAAACCACTTTTATATAATGACTTGTCTAATTACCCTAACTTGCGTAATTAAGCCTTTAAATGTCACTTTAAGCTGAATACTAGTACCTTGAAAAATATCTAGTGAAATATTATGTGCTGTCATTATGGCAAAGATAAAAGAAATTTAGATAAAAGTTATTAAAAATGAGTTATTGAAACTATTATGTTCAGAAATGTGTTGAAAAATATCTTCTTTCCGTTAAACAGAAATTGAGGGAAAAAATATTCAGGGGGGCTAATAAGTCTGACTTCAACTATATATCTATTTTAACCTTTGGCAAGTGGATCAGATTAAGAGTTGAACAGAAACAGAAGCGCCATTGAGATGAATGGGAATCCTGACACATCAGTGTTTCTGTTTGTGCTGCTGCGTGTTTTTGATCTAGCATTCAAAAAGGCGAATAATAACACAGTGGTTGTGCATTTTAACATCCCGAGGAAGGGGGATTTTCCAGCGACAGGCTTTTCTCGGAGCAGCGTTTCTAGCTGAGTCATATCAGAGAGAGGGAGAGGCGGTCGACCCTTGCAGAAAATACGATAGAAAAGAGGACGAGGGACTGAAAAATGTGCCAGAGAGCTGGGAAAGAGAGATGGTGTGAATGAAATGAGAGAAAGAGAGAAGGGGGGAATGGGCGGTGCTTGTTGGCAGTGGGCGGGGCTTTGCTCTGCTCAGCCATCAGAGCCGTGTTTGCTCCATCAGTCGGCTCTGAGCAGCAGGAGAAAAACGGCTTTTTCTGCTTCTCACGCAGAAAGATAATACAGACGCAGAGCTGTTTGATGGAAACAGCTCAAGGCCAGACCTGAGGATTCATAACAACAGGCTGATACGGGCTTTGTTTTGGCGTATTGCTGCTTTTGATACGGATTATACAGGTGTGTGTGAGAGCTAGGATCATCTACAGGTGTGTTTACTTGCCTCAAGGATCTACCGAGCCATGACCACCATGCAGAAGTTGCTCCAGCTGCCGGTGAACGCGGTGAATATCGTGAAGAGCGTACAGGGGGTTGCTCAGGGTCAGGAGGAGGCCCTCAGCCCGGTGCTGACCCCTGATAGTGGCCCGCAGAACTGGTACAGCGCGGTGCAACCTGAAGAACTCAGACATTTGAGATCCAGCGGGTTTGGTGGAGGGGGAGGGGGAGGGGGGGAGGGGTCTGAGGATCGACCCGCCCAGGAGGAGGGGCTCACCAGTGTACAATCGCAACCTTTACGGTAGGACAGAACGCATGTGTGTTGTGATGAACTGCGAATGATGGCTTTTATTAATAGGATTTACAAAAACATATACAAATATTCTCAATATATTGAGAAATTATTTAAAAATGTATATTTATATTTGATTAAAATGGGTAAAATTAGTACACGTTTAATTACGTAGTTATATAGTCACATATATATAGTTGAAAATGACAAAAACAAATTTCATGCGAATTATATATGTGTAAAATAAAAAATATGATATAAAATTTACTTTGTGCAATTTAATTATGTAGTAAATTATTGTAATTAAAATGGATAAAATGCTATTAAAATTAATAGATATTTTAAACATTTTATCATTTTAATTAAAATGCATATTATAAACCAAATTTTATTTCATATAAACTATGTATGTATATAATTTAAAATATAACATATCATTTATTTAATGTATATGTAATTTGATTATGCATTAAATAACTGCATTATTATATTATATTATATTATATTATATTATATTATATTATATTATATTATATATTATATTATATTATATTATATTATATTATATTATATTATATTATATTATGTTAATATATTATATTACATTATTATACTATATTATATTATTATATTATATTATATATTATTATATATTTTATTACTATATTATATTATTGTTATTATATTATATTATATAAAATTATTATATTATTATATTATATTATATTATATTATTTTATATTATATTATATTATATTATATTATATTATATTATATTATTTTATATTATTTTATATTATTTTATTATTATATTATATGCACATTTCATTATTTATTGTATAATAAGTAGATTTAGCATCATGCAGATATAATTAGATTAAGCATAAAATAAATTATGGGTTCTTTTAATCTAAAAACATTTATACACTATGTAAATTGATTTCAAATTGATAATTAATTAATATATATTGTTGTGAAGTATATTGTTAAATATATGCATGTATTTAATTTTATATACATGTAAATCACATCACACATATATCATTTAATAAATAATTTAATTTAATTTAAACATTTAAATCTACATTTAACTAAATAGGTATACATTTATTGAAAAAAAAATATATATATATATATATTATATATATGATTATTACACAAATAAATAAAATCATAAATAATGAAATCAATTAGATTTAATTTTAACAAAATACTTTTAATTTATATTAAGCTTATATCATCAGAATGTGACTTGACTGATTTTTGATTTGAGATATTTGTGCACAGTTTTACACATAATTAATATCTTTTTAAAGATGTTGCTGTCTAGAAGATACAAAGAGATCTTGGTTGTGTTTTTTCTTCTCTTCTGGATCTTCTCTGCATGTCATTATAAACTCTTAACTTCATAATAGTCTCCTGTGCATCTGCTTGTTCAGTGACACCTGAGACATACGATAGATTTTTGTCTTGGAGATCTTCCTCCACACATGATCCAAAAGACTTTTAAGAGTTTGTGTCTTGAGACGATGCCTGTGCTCCTCAACAGGCTGTAATAGAGAGACAGAAACCCTGTGGAGTGTTGAATTATGAATAACTTTAATAATATGGAGCTCAAAGAGTCTCATGCATGAAGAAAGTGAGACGATAGGAGACATATTGCAAATCAGATTCACTGCAGGGAGACTATATTGCATTATGGCTATGAAAGGACTTTACATTTACATTTACAGGAGTTAAATGTTTCTGTCATGGAGATTTGGAAAGACAAGGCTTCGCTTTGTGCCACTGGATATGTTTTACATGTTCTTGTGTTAACAGTATGGAAGCAACAGTAAGGAAGGAATAACTGATGATGAGCTGTTGAATTATTTGAGAATAACACACACCTCAAGATACTCCATATAGAAATTTGATATATATGATAACACTATATATCTTGATATACACTCACCGGCTACTTTATTAGGTACACCTTACTGGTACGGGGTTGGATCCCATTTTGCCTTCAGAGCTGCCCTAATCCTTCGTGGCATAGATTCAACAAGGTACTGGAAATATTCCTCTGAGATTTTGGTTCATATTGACATGATAGCATCATGCAGTTGCTGCAGATTTGTCCATGATGCGATTCTCCCATTCCACCACATCTCAAAGGTGCTCTATTGGATTGAGTCTGGTGACTGTGAAGACCATTTTAGTACAGTGAACTCATTGTCATGTTCAAGAAACCAGTCTGAGATGATTCGCGCTTTATGACATGGTGTGTTATCCTGCTGGAAATAGCCATCAGAAAATGGGTAAACTGTGGTCATAACGGGATGGACATGGTCAGCAACAATACTCAGGTAGGCTGTGGCATTGACACGATGCTCATCTGGTACGAATGGGCCCAATGTATGCCAATAAAATATTGCCCACACCATTAAAACACCACCAGCCTGAAACGTTGATACAAGACAGTATGGATCCATACTTTCATGGTGTTGACGCCAAATTCTGACCCTACCCTCCGAACGTCGCAACAGAAAATGAGACTCATCAGAGCAGGCAACGTTTTTCCAATCATCTATTGTCCAATTTTGGTGAGCCTGTACAAATTGTAGCCTCAGTTTCCTGTTCTTAGCTGACAGGAGTGGCACCCAGTGTGGTCTTCTGCTGCTGTAGCCCATCTGCCTCAAGCTTAGATGTGTTGTGCATTCAGAGATGCTCTTTTGCATACTTTGGTTACAACGAGTGGTTATTTGAGTTACGGTTGCCTTTCAATCAGCCAGAACCAGTCTGACCATTCTCGAAATCAACAAGGCATTTTCGTCCACAGAACTCCCGCTCACTGGATATTTTATCTTTTTCGGACCATTCTCTGTAAACCCTAGAGATGGTTGTGCGAGAAAATCCCAGTAGATCAGCAGTTTCTGAAATACTCAGACCAGCCTGTCTGGCACCAACAACCATGCGACATTCAAAGTCACTTAAATCACCTTTTGCTTTGCTATGCTTTGAGTTGCTGCCATGTGATCGGCTTATTAGAAATTTGCTTTAAGGAGCAGTTGAAAAGGTGTACCTAATAAAGTGGCAGGTGAGTGTATGATATACTAAAAAAATGCAGGGTTCCACACAATTCATTCATGTTGTCCCAGCACAAATCAATTAAGTTAATGTAACAAAAGTAAGTGGATTGAACAAAAAAAATTAAGTTGTCCCAAAACAAATCTCAAGATTTGTATTATTTCAGCTCCTTTTAAATAAGTAGTTTGAAAAAGCAGCAAAAATCTTTGTTTGGATTTCACGTAGAGGGCGCTGCCTGGTTCTTTGCTAAATGTTAAGTACAACGCTCCGGGTATGTTTAATTGCACGTTTTCGATGACAAATCCACTATAGGGCGCTGCCTACATTTTTGCTAAGTGTTACACAGCAAAATCCTCAAAGTAAAATTTACTCAGTTCAGAGAATATTTGGTCCCTCTCTAAATTGAGAAAGGGACCAAATGTTCTCTGAACTGAGTAAATTTCACTCTGAGGATTTTGCTGTGTAAGTACAACGCTTCGGGTACGTTTCATTGCACATTTTTTATGACAAATCCACTAGAGGGCGCTGCCTACATTTTTACTAAACGTTAAGTACAACACTCCAGGTATGTTTTGTTCCACGTTTTCGATGACAAATCCACTAGAGGGCGCTGTCTACATTTTTGCTAAATGTGAAATACATTGTTCCAGGTATGATTCGTTGCTCATTTCAGATGACAAATCTACTAGAGCGCGCTGCCTACATTTTTGCTAAATGTAAAGTACATTGCTCCAGGTATGTTTCACTGTATGAGAAGGCAGGATGTGTCCTACAGAAACCATTCCCTAACTTAATCAATAATGTTTTCAAAAGCAAACATAGAGAAAGCGCACTGGGACCACACAGTTTTACCTTGATTTTACATAGCTTTTATCTCTCTTGATGAACAGTGCTTCACCAGACTCAAGCTCTCTGCATCTTAAGTACAAGGTGAGCGAGTGAGCAAACTGACCACACCAGAAAAGATGTCCATATAGAGATAGACAAGTGACTGAAACATATTCGATTACAAATCATAGAGTTTTGATTTGTTGTTGTGCCAAGAACTGCGTGAAAATAATCCTTTATTCATAGATGAAACAATGTTCCCTCTAGTGTTCACTCTACCCAGAAACTTCAATCAATCGTATGTTCAAATCTGTTTTTGAGGCACATATTTTGTGTTTAAACAACACGCATCAAGCACCTCATGTTTTTTTGAGGTTCTGTTTTGGCCAACGAGCTTTCCATTAGTGTAAATACCCCCCCCCCGGTGTTGTAAATACCAAGAGTCAGATCTCTCGTCAGGACTAATTAATTTGCTAAAAGCTTCAGTATGTAAATCAAAGCGCTGGTGTTCATGCACTGCAGGTCAGGAGGGAAAGTCATTACAGGTTTGAATTCCCCCTGCATGCAGCAGCTCACACTGTGATCCTTCCTGCGACGCTGCATTTATAATCCCAAACGACATGCAGTGCATTGAGTTTGGTGGCGTATGAGATAAGATGCGCGGTATTGACTGTTGCCTGTCTGCTGAATCACCAAGCTCGTGTTCATCCTCTTACATCGCTCTGATCACGACCCACGGCTCGTGCATGTGTGTGTGTGTGTGTGTGTTTGTATTTGAGATAACCAAAGATGACTGAGTGCATCCAAAACACACGCTCATGCATGGTAGGAAACACCACCCACACCTTCTCTCACGCCGATATCTGACAGCATTTATTCGGGTGTGAGAGTCTACGGACCCTTACAGCTTAATGAAAGCCGCCGAGGGAATCTTTATGGTTGTGTTGGGTGGGAGACTCTGGCAGCAAATCCATTCGCTGGAGTTTATTGCTCTCTTTGTTGCTGTGGAAACGCCAGAGAGCGGGACCTGGGTGTGTTTGTGAGATATCATAGTGGTTTAATTCCGGCGGCGACGTGACAATCAGTCACCGGGGAAATGTTTTCTAATTACTGAATTGTGTTATCTCTGTGGTTTATAATGATATTGTGTTCTAAAGGGAGCATTCGCACTCTGATTGGCTCGTTTATAAAATGCGGCGACGTGATTGGATGTGGCTTAATGATTGACATGTAGTCTTGGTTTTTCTGATCTATGACGACATCAGTGGAAATCCGGTGTTGCATCACTGGCACTGAGAAGTTCATTTGAATATTATAATAGCACATGAGGACACAGCCAATCTGGATGAATTTGAATATATTTAAAGATCAGATTTTTTTGGGGATGTGTTTGTTTTATTGGGTTCATCATAGGTCTGGCAGAAAATAATAACTCTGTATGAATAATATAGACACACTAGTTCAACTAGTTCAATTAAGCAAACAAGTAAGTGTCCTACACAACCTACACAAATGGATACATACATAAAAACACATTAAATGATTAATTAATTACCAGATTTTACTGATGTCACGATCACCAGCGATCCAGCCTGTGCAGATCGCTGATATACACACAGATCCCTAACGGACTACAAATCCGCCCTTTCTAGAACTACAAGTTCCTGTCATGCACCATACACACACTCCAGTTTCTCGTCCCGTTTGATCATACTCACACAGCTGAAGCTGCTCAAAGACTGATTAGTTGGACTATTTATACAGCACACAAACACACAGACTTTGCTGAGTCTTGTTATACAGTTTGTAAACATTGCGACGTGTTTTCCTTGCCTTGCTTTGCCGTGTTTTTTACCTTCGTTTTGTTTTGTTTATGTTGTATGATTCCTGCCTTTTGACCATTCTCCTGTTATTTGAATACGACTTTGCCCGTATACATCTGTTTGCTGCTGTGTTGACTGTTGCTTGCCTGACCATCCTTTTTAATAAACCCTGCATTTGGATCCGCACCTCTGTTGTCAGCCTCCCCCATCACATTACAGCTGTACACCATTGTCGATTTAGAAAGAAATATCTTCTGATCAGTATTTATTTGATTAAAAATACTATAAAATTGAAAACTTTGTAAAATATTATTTCAATTTGAATAAGTTTATTCAATTTAAATGTGATAAAAATGCTTACCATGTCACATGATGTTTCAGAAATGATTATTATGATGCTTTAATAATATGATGATTTTCTGCACTATGTTGAAAATGTTCCATTTATCTTACATTGATTCTTTGAAATTTTAAAAACATTCTGTTATTAATATTTTGCAACATTTTTAACATTGTACTGTCACTTTTGATCTGTTAAAAGGGTTGTTATTATTATTAAGTAATACCAACAACATAAATCTGAATACATCATTTGAATTGTGTAATCACATGAATAATATTTTGACAAAAAAAGAAAGACAATCGAGATAATCACTGTCACAAAACAAGCAACTTTTAAAATAAACACATTCATTTCTTTTAGAATCTGAGTATAGTTTGATATACAGCGGGGAAAATAAGCATTGAACACATCACCATTTTTCTCAGCAAACATATATCTCAAGTGCTGTTGAGTTGAAATTTTCACAGAATGTTGGAAAACAACCGAAGAAATCCATATAAGCAATGAAAACAAAACTAATTAGTTTACAAATGAAGTTCTGTGTAATAAAATGAAAGGAAACAGGGAAAAAGTATTGAACACATGAAGAAAGGGAGTGAAAACCCAGACAGCAGCTGAAATCTCTTAGTAGTTCTTCAGCAACCCTCTCCCCTTCCGCATTGTAAATTAATATCAGCTGCTTCAGTCTAACATCTACATTAGCAGGATGATGAAGATGAAACCAGGGTGGACATTTCAGCAAGACAATGAGCCAAAACACAGCCAAGGAAACTCTCAAATGCTTTCAGAGAAAGAAAATCAAGCTGTAGAATGGCCCAACCAATCACCTGACCTGAATCCAATAGAAAATACAAATGAAAGATCAGATTTGATAGACGAGACCCACAGAACAATCAAGATTTCTACACTCTGTTGAAGTCTGTGAAAAACTCACACCTGAGCAATTCATGTGACTTTATTCGCCAAATGAGAGACGCCTTTAAGCTGCCATCTCCTAAAAAGTTTTTTTATATAAAGTATTAAATACGTTTCAGTAGTTCAATACTTTCTCTTCGTGTCATTTCATAGTTATTACACATAGCTCATGTTTCAGATTTTTTTGTTTTGTTTTATTTTTATGTTTGTAATATTTGGGTTTTTACCAATATCTGGTTCGATTTCATGTCAGCCGCTCCTTTAGAAATAATATTCCCAGGAAAAAGAGCGTTCAATACTTATTTTCCCCACTGTAAGTGCGCTCAAAAATATATATATTGTTGGGTTAAAAAGTGTTCGTGAATCGAATGTAAAAAATTAACTCAACATATTTGACCCAACGTTGGGTTACAACAATCCAGCACTTTTCCGAGTGCGATAGGCTGCTGTAAATCCAGTATGTTCATTCAGTCGGTTTATGTGTGAATGTGTGTGTACTGTATGTGTGAACAGATGTCAGTGTGTTAGTGTGATTAATGATGAGAGAGAGCTAAAACAAGGCTCATCTCTCCATCTTTCACTCCACTGATCTTTACGTATTGGAGTTGAGCTTTATTGTCATTCCGCTAAAGTAGAACGAAATGTCGTGTCTTGCATGACCACTGTGCTAGATAAATAAACATAATTATTTATATAAACATGTAGGGCAACACGGTGGCTCAGTGGTTAGCACTGTCACCTCACAGTAAGAACTTTCCCAGTACTGGGTTGCGTCTGGAAGGGCATCCAGTGTAAAACATATGCTGGAATAGTTGGTGGTTCATTCCGCTGGGGCGACCCCTGATAAATAAAAGGACTAAGTCGAAGGAAAAAGAATAAATTGTGTGCCTGAATTTAAGTCTTTTTCTTAGCAGAAGCGGCTCAGAACTCATCAATTTACTGATGTCCTGAAATAAACGAGATCTAAATGAGAAAGAGAAGCGCTTTATGTCCTTTCCACATGGCGCTTATAAAACTGGAAATCATGCAGCGGATGGCATTTATGGGTGTGTTTTTGTCAGATGTGTGTGAATGCTTTTGATGGAGGTCTTAATGATATTTTCTCTGGTTTGTTGCTCCTGAGGGTCTGCAGGGCTGAGATGAGTTTCTCTCAATGATCTTATAATGGACACCTTCCTGAGATTGTTAAAAGAGCAAGAACAGCTGGTGAAACTTCTGTCTTTTGTGCTTGATTTCTTCAGACACGATGACCTGAAGGAGATGCTGGACAGTAATAAAGACTCCCTGAAGCTGGAGGCCATGAAGCGCATCGTAGCGGTGAGTAAAACTTGATTGCACTGCATTGCAAATTGATTTTTTTATGTTTTCTAGTATGATCTGAATGCTTTACGATGTTTTCCAGTACCTAAAATATCCTCAAATTTCTGAATCAAGATTTATTTATCTGAGATTAGTCATATATATTATTCACCCTCCTGTGAATTATTTTTTTTTTATATTTCTTAAGTTGTGTTTAACAGAGCAAGGAATTTCTCTTAGTATTTTTTAGTATTTTCTATAATATTTTTTTCTCATGGAGAAAGTCTCATTTGTTTTATTTTGGCTAGAATAAAAGCAGTTTTTATTGTTTCTATAACCATTTTAGGGTCAATATTATTATCCCCTTTAAGCAATATTTATTTTTCGATTGTCTACAGAACAAAACATCGTTATGCAATGACTTGCCTAATTAAGCCTTTAAATTTCACTTTAAGCTGAATACTAGTATCCTGATTAGGATGAGGGCTAATACTTCTGACTTCAACTATATATATATATATATAAAACACAATATATAATCACAAATATCCTAATTCTATATAGGAAGCATGTAATGTAGTATTTAAATATATATTTTGTTATATTTTGTATGGTTCTGCACTCCTGTGCAGACATTTAATTTGGGATATTTTTTTTATTGTTCTTGACACAGCAATACCCATGTCTCCTTTATTTAGTTTATTAGTATTTTTTAGAGAATGGAAGTTGAACCACATCATGTAAAATAGATTTATATAATGTTTATAAGCTAAACATTAATTAAACATCGATTATTGGTTAAACTATTGGTTATGGGAAGAATGAAAGCATAAGATGTTATGTGAAATTGTGGCAACTTTTTATTTTTTTATTTTTTTGAGACTTCTTTCTTTCTTTCTTTTTTTCTTTCTTTATTTTTTTTTCTTTCTTTCTTTCTTTCTTTCTTTCTTTAGAAAAAAGAAAATAAAGAAATAAAAAATATATACATTTCATTACTAATAAATATGTGAATTATGAAACTGGCCCTATTTATTTTGTGAGATAGGATGTCATTATATAGTGTCTCAATCTTAATTGTGTTTTAATAAAATAAAAATTAAAAATTTTTATAATTTTTTTAATTAAAATCAAGAAATAAAAAATTACATAAAATATATAAAAATAAATAAATCAAAAAAATATATAAAATATATATTTTAAATAAAATTAAATAAGAAATAATAAGAGACACTTCTTTTCACATTTTCAGTTTTTCACTAGGATAACATTAGTTCTGTTTTGAATCTGCCGCTATGCTGACACACAGGCATTTGTAGCTCCGCCCTCTTTTGAAAAGTGCACAATCAGATTTGAAATTAAAGCGACAGTCACAGAAACTGCCGTTTCGGATCAAAGCCCAAACGGGTTAGTTTCAAAGAGATATAAAACAATATTTATAGGATATTCTAAGCTAAAACTTCACATACACACTCTAGGGTCATCAGACACTTATTTTACATCTTGTCAAAAATAGCATAATAGGACCCCTTTAAACTCGGTATTACATCCCCGCACACTCATCAAATTAAATGTCAAACAGAACACAAACACACTCAAATCTATATCCATTCTTTACCATTTCAGGAAAAACACATCAGGCCTAATGTCAGTAATTATATGACTGTGTAAACAGACAGAAAGCTGTAACTGAGGGCAGTAAATGCCACGGTCGCTGTGTGTTTTCCCAAGTTTCTGGGCTTATTTGTAAATGGTGCATCAGCTCTGTTTCTACAAGCCATTTCCAACAAGCTCTTTGGAAAACAGGACGAATGCGAAAAAGCGTTTAATATTGATGAGTGGTTTTAGTGTCGTTGTATTGTGAAGGATCAGATCAGAACTGAAATATTTATCAGTCAGAGCCACAAACAGTCACCCGATACTGTTTCCATTCACACACAGCACAGGATCATTCCTGCAGGAGCACAGGAAAACTCACTTACTGTACTTTTTTAAATGACTTATCATTTATTGAAGACAGTTCAAGTTGTGAGGTATCGTCAGAAAGAAAGTCACAATTCATACTGTTTCTTAAAAACAAAAAGTAAACTACATGTCTGACTATTTTCTCACTAATTTAGCCAAAAAAGTCAGAAATATACACTGAACTTATACATTCACAGTTGACGGGAAAAAAGTTTGAAATTTGTGAAGTTTAGTATCTTCTCTGTTTTAACTCACAAATGACTTCAGTAAATAAATAAACAAATAAGTAAATAAATGTATTTATTTAAAAAAGGGGTCCTATTATCAATCAATCAATCAATTAAAAATTTTTTAATTAATAATAGGACCCCTTTTTAAAATAATTTTATTTATTTATTTATTTGTTTGTTTGTTTATTTATTTATTTTTTATTTCATATATATATTTTTTATTTATTATTTTGTATATTTTTACTTTATTTATTAATTTATTTATTTTTGTATGTATTATTTTATTTATTTATTTATTTATTTTATTTATTTTTACTTTATTTATTGCTATTCATTTTTTATTATTGTTTTATTTATTTAGTTATTTGTTGTTTTATTTATTTATTAATTTATTATTATTTTATTTACTTTTACCTTATTTATTTATTTATTGTTTATTCATTTTTCATTATTTTTTTATTTATTTTTATTTATTTTGTATTAATTATTCATTCAATTAATATTTTTATATATTTTTTCATTTTTATTTTCATTTATTCATTCATTTTCCTTCGGCTTAGTCTCTTTATTCATCATGGGTCGCCACAGCGGAATGAACCGCCAACTTAAACAGATGCCCTTCCAGTTGCAACCCAGTACTGGGAAACATCCATACACACTCATTCACACACGTACCCTACGGCCAATTAAGTTTGTTCAATTCACTCATAGCGCATGTGTTTGGACTGTGGGGGAAAATGAAGCACCCAAAAGAAGCCCACGCCAACACGGGGAGAGCATGCAAACTCCACACAGAAATGCCAACTGACCCAGCTTGGACACGAACCAGCGACCTTCTTGCTGTGAGGCGACAGTGCTAACCACTGAGCCACCATGTCACCATATTTATAATTAATATTTATAGTTTAATTTATATGTACGTTTATGTCGTTCAAGTCTGTGTTTATACTATTCTATTTCTTGCATGTTTAGTTTATAGACTTTCTTGCGATTTTTACTTTGTTTTCTCCAAAATTCGCTGTTGCTGTTTTCAATTCCGAGTATATATCATATCTCAGTACGTTAAACAAAAATTGGGGGGAAAATATACAGGCTGGCCAATAATTCAGGAGAGTTAATAGTTCTGACTTTAGCTATATGTCAGCACCTCAGCATCTGTTTTTTGTGTGTGCTTTTTCCACAGATGATTGCACGTGGTAAAAATGCCTCGGATCTTTTCCCTGCGGTGGTGAAGAACGTGGCCTGTAAGAACATTGAGGTGAGATATAAACGCCCCAAAATACCCTCATAGCTCACCAAATGTCAGATATTCTGGCTCATATTAAAGAGCCCCTATTATGGGTTTTTGAAAATGACCTTCCATGTAGTGTGTAACACAGCAGTGAAATATCCAGCTAAAGCTTAAATCTGAAAGTGGACAGTTTTTAAAACTATTGATTCATCTATAAAAGAGTCGACTCATAGTGGTTTAAATGAATCGTCTTGATAACGAATCTTCAGCCGTTTCGGCGTGACGTCGTTACGAAACATAATGGTTGTGCGCGCAGACCCGGCAAAATTCAAACCTGCGGCCCCGCCCACTAACACAGCAGCAAGACGCTCATGAAGACGCTGTGCTTACCTGGATATTATTAGAAGTGTGAGGGGAAAGGAGTCAGTTCAGAAATCTGCACGCTTACAATGGGCGATCTATCACTACACAGCTCATGCATTAGTTTCTTCCTCCATCTTGTAATGGACAGACAAGACACCAGGGGTGCAGGCAAAATAAGGACAAATTTTTAGGTACACCGGCAGGCTGCTGAACGCTGGGCTTCGGGCTGGTGAGCAGCACTGAAAAGGCTTGCGAATGGAGAGCGGGAGCACGCAGAGATAGCTTGTCAGAGGACAGAGGATGCTACAACCTCCCAGCTGGGGATGTGATCGTTTAGAAAAGCAGCGTACAGGTAAGCCCTTGGAACATATAGCAGTTCATCGGTCCAATCAGCGCAGATTAGCTTCGTGCTAAGCAGGGGTTTGGGAACAAATGAATCGCTGAACGATTCATATGGGAGTCGTTGGGATAATTAGGTAAAAATAAATGCATATTATAAGACCATGAACGTGTTTTTTGACCTTGCATACATATCAGTATGTTGTTGGAGACCCATAAATCCAAAATATGACCCTTTTCAATGTGTAATAGGGCCTCTTTAAACTTTAATCTTGTGTTAATAAGCAACAGTGACGAGGTTGAGTCTGTGAGTCACCGAGAGCTGGAGTGCTGAGTCACACAAACACACACACACTTTAAACTGTGTGTTTTCTGTGTGCTTCTGTCACAGGTGAAGAAGCTGGTGTATGTGTATCTGGTGCGCTACGCTGAAGAGCAGCAGGATCTCGCTCTGCTGTCCATTTCTACCTTCCAGAGAGGGTTAAAGGTCTTGAAGAACACAAAATACACACAAAATGCATCATCTAAACGCTTGGTCTCTCACTATATCAAGAACAACATAGGCTCATAGGCTCATTCTGAAAACATAGCTCTATATACAGTTCTGGAGATTGCGAATTATGTAGCCAGAAGTACGTATGGCAGCCTTTTATCTTTAAAACGAACGCTATGGAGCGGTATGATGCTGTTCCTTTTCACACTTACCAGCTGACCGCTTACCTCCGTAATGACGGCTTTCCTGCTGTTACCAGTTTGTTCAGTAGCTCGCCATGTACATTGGCGGACTTAAGATGCAGAGAGGAGTTCGAGTCTGGCGAAGAACGATTCCAGAAAGTAGGTAAGGCAAAAACAGAGGCTAAAAAATTAAATAAACAAGTAAATAGCAGCGTGAGAATGTGGTAAAATCTGAAAATGTGGTAAAATTCAGGCAAGGGCTTTTCTTTTTATGGATTGCTTTTGAAAACTGTCGGTTGGGTTTAGGGAAGGGTGGGGGATCAGTGGGTCGGTGAGTGAGTCAGTCAGTCAGTCGACAGCAGCCTGTGGTGGATTTACGAGGGAATAGCAGGCGCGAATGGCACACGTGAGAGAAATTTGAGATCTGAAAAAGCATACACAGAGGCCTCTGGCGAAAACAAAAACTGCAAAAGAACGTACCTCCTGGGACGTATTTGTCGCTCTCCAGAAATGTATATAGCGGTACGTTTTTTAGAATGAGCCGAGGTTAATCAAGAATACACGTTTCAAGTTCAAGTTTCCTTTTTTATTGTCATTCAACACATCACAGGAGATGTGAATGAAATTTAGAAAATTAGGTTGCACCAATATTCAGTAAAAAGTGAAAGATATGAAAAATGCTTTACATAAGGATTGCCTAGTATGTATGTATACGTACTGTACATTTGAGTATTGAGTAAGATTAGTTCTTGTTTAGTTAATGTTGTTTGTTTCAATTTAGTTATGTACAAAATATTTAATATTGAAATAATATAAAAATATCTATCTATCTAGCTATCTATATATTTTATGTAATACATAAATTACCCTATTCTTTAAGTAAAAATATGAAAAATATAAAAATTGATTGTTATTTTTATTAAGTATTATTATTATTATTATAATACTTAAACTATTAGAAATGTATAAATATGTAAATACATATAATAAATAATAATAATATAGAAATTTATAATAGTGTTTTTAAAGTATTTTAAAATATTTATTTTAAATTAGGTTAAAACAGAATTATTATTAATGTTTTTATCTAATATTTTCCCCCACTTTATTTCAGCTGTATTTACAGAAATATTTTAATTATATAAAAATGAAAAAATATATATAAAAAATATTAATTAAATTTAATATATAAATTAAATTAGTAAATTATATTTAATAATACAGTATTTTAGTTTGAAGTGTTTTAAAATACATATTTTCCTTGGATAAAAATTCAATTTTTAATTAATTAATTATAATAATTTTCATAATAAAAATAATAATTTATAAAACATTTTTATTAAAAACTATTAATATATAATAATTTTTCAACTTTAATTCTGTTGTTTATTCATTCGTTCATTCGTTTTCTTTTCGGCTTAGTCTCTATTAATCCGGGGTCACCCAAGAGGAATAAACCGCCAACTTATCTAGCATATGTTTTACGCAGCGGATGCCCTTCCAGCTGCAACCCATCACTGGGAAACATCCATACACACTCATTCACACACATACACAACGGTCAATTTAGTCCACCCAATTCATATATACCACAAGTCTTTGGACTGTGGGGGAAACCGGAGCACCTGGAGGAAACCCACGTGAACACAGGAAGAACATGCAGACTCCACACAGAAATGCCAACTGACCCAGCCGATACTCGAACCAGCCACCTTCTTGCTGTGAGGCGACAGCGATACCAACTGCGCCACCGCATCGCCAATTCTGTTGTATTTACAGAAATATTTTAAGTTATTGTAGTTAATGATCGTTCTGTTTTTCATTTTACGCCCCTGTGACTGCAATAAAAAAATTTCTATTTTGCCCTTGTGTGCTGTTTGCGTTCATTATTATTTTTTGGCTTTAATATTTTAAGCTGCAGTAATTTTTCTACTCAAAAAAGGTAATCCATACAAAATTTTTTAGGGTAAATGTTTGCAAACAATTTATATGGGCTGAATTTAAACAAACAAATTAACGTTGAACATTACTAATCTGAATTTGTTTAAATTCACCCCCTATAAATTAATTGTAAATCCAATTAATATTTTTTTAGTCTATGCTGCAAGAGGCTTTGCTAAATAATAAACCCAAAAGTCAGATGAAATTTTCCAGAATCTGAAAAAAAAACACACCATATCCTCTCATAGTACTGAAATTACACCAATAGTAAACTAATAGCCGAATCCTCACTAAACGCTCTACATGTGCGGTGTTATGGTCACATAAATGCCCTCTAGTGTTCAGATGTAGGCAGTTCTTTTTAATTCTGTTGTGTGAAGTCCTATTATTAAAGCATCAGAGGTGAATGATTAAATGTGCTGTTTTTAGGACCCGAACCAACTGATCCGAGCGAGCGCCCTGCGTGTGCTGTCCAGCATCAGAGTGACCATTATCGTTCCCATCATGATGCTGGCCATCAAAGAGGCGGCGTCAGACATGTCTCCATACGTCCGCAAGACCGCAGCACACGCCATCCCCAAACTACACAGGTACACGCACACACCAGAGATATAACATTAGCTCATACTAATGTTGTTTATTAGCCGGGTTTATTCAAAAATGAGTAACAACTGAAGTCACAAGTTAAAGGAACAGTCAACACAAAACTGACATTTCTGTCATCATTTACTGACTCTTCACTTGTTCCAAACCTTTATAAGTTTAATTCATCTGACATTTCACTTTCTGTGGAAAATCAGCACATAACAACCCCAAAGCATTATTATTTGAGTGTTCCTTACTTCGTAGCTTTTGGGGCTTTGTTTGCACAATGTCAGAGCTGATGGTCTTTTGTCTCTGTGTTTTCTTCAGTCTGGACCCAGAACAGAAAGATCAGCTGATTGAAGTGATCGAGAAGCTGCTGGCTGATAAAACCACAGTGAGTGAGCCGATCATTTCAGCTCATTACTGAGGTACAGTCTTCATTCCTCAAGTCTCTATCTCTGTGTGTGTGTTTAGCTGGTAGCAGGCAGTGTGGTGATGGCGTTTGAGGAAGTATGTCCCGACCGCATCGACCTGATCCACAAGAATTACCGTAAGCTGTGTAACCTGCTGATCGACGTGGAGGAGTGGGGTCAGGTGGTCATCATCAACATGCTGACGCGCTATGCCAGAACGCAGTTCCTCAACCCCAACATCAACGTGAGGGTCACCAGTACACGTCTTACTCTTAAAGTCCCTGTGAAATCAAAATAACGTTTTTTTTAAGATGCTAGAGTCAGTATGTTAGTCTTAAAGTCAATATGAGGTGGAAGTTAAGATTGTCCTTTTTTTATATTGTGATATATCTAGGTCCTGAAATTGTGCTTTTGTCCTTTGGGAACTGATTGGACCTTTTGTTAACATTTTGTTGTTAAAATGAAAGACAATTGTTGATTGGACAAAAGCAGGCCAGAAATGAGACATGGCCTGATTGCTCCAGCCTAAAGTACTGATAGCTTCACCCTAAAAGATGGATAGGCTTGCCCTAAAGAACTGATAGCCGCACCCTAAAGAACTTATAACCCCACTCTAAAGGACTGATAGCTCTGCCCTAAAGTACTGATTGCTCCACCCTAAAGTACTGATATCCCCACTCCAAAAGACTGATAGCCCCACCCTAAAGGACTGGCAGCTCCACCCTAAAGGATGGATAGGCTTGCCCTAAAGGACGGATAGCCCTGCCCTAAAGCACTGATAGCCCCAGTCTAAAGGACTGACAGCACCACTCTAAAGGACTGATAGCCCCATCTCAAAAAAGCACTGATAGCCCCACCCCAAAGGACTGATATCTTCGCCCTAAAGGACTTATATCCCACCCTAAAGTACTGGCATTCCCGCTCCAAAAGACTGATAGCCCCGCCCAAAAGCACTGATAGCCCCGCCGTAAAGGACTAATAGCCTCGTCCTAAAAGACTGATAGCCCCACCCTAAAAGTACTGATATACCCAGTCTAAATGTCTGATAGCCGTGCCCTAAAAGCCTGATAGCTCCACCCTAAAAGACTGATAGCTCCACCCTAAAAGACTGATAGCTCCACCCTAAAGGACTGATAGGTCCACCCTAAAGGACTGATAGCTCCACCCTAAAAGACTGATAGTCCCGCTCTAAAGTAGCTATAGCTCTGCCCTAAAGGACTGATAGGCCTCCCCTAAATGACTGATAGCTCCTCCTTAAAGGACGGAAAACCCCACCCTAAAGAACTGATATCCCCTCTCCAAAAGACTGATAGCCCCGCCCTAAATGACTGATAGCCCCGCCCTAAAAGACTGATAGCCCCACCCTAAAGTACTAATATACCCAGTCTAAATGTCTGATAGCCATGCCCTAAAAGACTGATAGCTCCACCCTAAAGGACTGATAGCTCCACCCTAAAAGACTGATAGCTCCGCCCTAAAGGACTGATAGCTCCACCTTAAAGGACTGATAGCTCCACCCTAAAGGACTGATAGCTCCACCCTAAAAGACTGATAGTCCCGCCCTAAGGTAGCTATAGCTCTGCCCTAAAGGACTAATAGGCCTCCCCTAAATGATAGCCCCACCCAAAAGCACCAATAGCTTCTTCTTAAAGGATGGATAACCCTGCCCTAAATTGCTGAAAGCTCCACTCTAAAGAAATGATAGCCCCTACCTAAAGGACTGATAGCTCCGCCCTAAATGACCGATAGCCCTCCCCTAAAAGACTTATTGCCCCGCTCTAAAGCACTGATAGCTCCTTACTAAAGGACTAATAGCTCCACCCTAAAGTGCTGAGAGCAAGCTCTTCATCAAATCTTCTGACCAATGAAATGCTCTGTAGTATCTCACCTGCCCCGCCCCCTTCAAGTTGCTATTGCTAAATGATCTTAAGCTCAAACACTCTTACTTGCAGAGCTGTGATTAATTTAAAATGCTATTGGCTGTTTTTTAAAAGGGGAGGGGCTCCTCTATGTCCCGCCCTGTCATCGTGTCAAATTATCAGATCAAATGATGTCACACATCAAACAAAAATGTGCATTTCAAAGCACTTCATGGGACCTTTAAAGGAACAGTTCAGCCTAAAGTCAACATTGGCTTGTCATTTACTCACCCCTAAGATGTGTGTCTGTGCACAGGAGTCTTTGTTGGAGGAGGGCAGCGAGAAGGCTTTTTACGCTTCTGATGATGAGGAAGATGAAGATAAGAAAGCCGAGGTGACGGCTCTGGCCAAGAGAAAGCCGTATGTGATGGACCCCGATCACAGACTCCTGCTGAGAAACACCAAACCTCTGCTGCAGAGCCGCAACGCTGCTGTGAGTCACACTCTGGACTATAAATGATCAATTGTTTATTCTAATTAAACATATTTATTACTGTTATTATTATTTTAAAAAACTAATTTATTTTCCTTGCATCACTACAAAATAATTATTATTTAGAAACATTATTTCATTCATTCATTTTCCTTCGGCTTAGTCCCTTATTTATCAGGGGTTGCCACAGCGGAATGAACTGCCAACTATTCTGGCATATGTTTTATGCAGCGGATGCCCTTCCAGCTGCAACCCAGTACTGGGAAATACGCACCATTCACACACGCACACATACACTACAGCCAATTTAGTTTATCCAATTCACCTATAGTGCATGTCTTTGGAATGGGGGAAAACAGAGCACCAGGAGGAAACCCACACCAACATGTGGAGAGCATGCAAACTCCACACAGAAATGCCAGCTGACCCAGCCAAGGCTCGAACAAGTGACTTTGCTGTGAGGCGACAGTGCTAACCACTGAGCCACCATGTCACCCTAATTATTATTTAATGTTAATTATTAATGTTAAATAATTGATTTATTCATTTATGATATGGAAACTATTTAGACAAAATTCTGAATTTATGAACTAACTCCACTTCATTCATTCATTCATTCATTCATTTTCTTTTCGGCTTAGTCCCTTTATTAATCTGGAGTTGCCACAGCGGAATGAACCGCCAACTTATCCAGCATATTTTTACGCAGTGGATGCCCTTCCAGCTGCAACCCATCACTGGGAAACACCCATACACATCATTCACACTCAATTTAGCCTACCCAATTCACCTATACCACATTTAAACTGTGGGGGAAACCTGAGCACCCGGAGGAAACCCATGCAAACACGGGGTTTCCTAAAAAGAAAGTGATTGCATACATTTTTCTTTATTAATTCCAGCGTGCTTTTCAAGATTACAAACACATGAGAAATATGGGAAATGACTTATAGCGGAATAGAATGGTAAAATACTGGAGAATCCCGGCAAAACAGGAGGGTTGACATGTATGAAGTGAACAGGAAGTGTTTGTGGAAAAACGCGATGGAATGCAAAAACTTTTAAATATATATTTTCCTATGACTGTTTTTTCTCCCTCTCATTTTTTTTTCTTCCACCCATTTTTTCTTCTTCCACCCAGTGTTTTTTCTTCTACCACCCAGTTTCTTTTTCTTCAGCCCAGTTTTTGTTTTCTTCTGCCCAGTTTTTTTTCCTTTCTTAAAGCTCCTCCTTAAAGGACGGAAAACCCCGCCCTAAAGAACTGATATCCCCGGTCCAAAAGACTGATAGCCCCACCCTAAAGTGCTAATATACCCAGTGTAAATGTCTGATAGCCGTGCCCTAAAAGACTGATAGCTCCACCCTAAAGGACTGATAGCTCCACCAGTTTTTTTCCTTTGGGTCAGTTATTTTTTTCTTTGGCCAAGTTTTTTTTTCTTCCACCCAGTTTTTTTTCTTCGGCCCAGTTTTTTTTT
>CAIGQZ010035066.1:4913546-4924829 GCA_903798205.1 Danio tinwini
TTATATTATATTATATTATATTATATTATATTATATTATATTATATTTATTATACAACATAGATTGGAGAAATAATTTGTCTACTTGACTATAATGTGTACCATGTCATAGATTTAATCTAAAAAAAACAGCAATGGATAAGCGATTGAACAGCAGTGTTCCAGATAAAAATAATAATAATGACATGCAGGACACTGACTTAATAAAAAATATGTCTTAGAGTTCAAATTCATGCATATTGACAAAAATATCACTTTCACTTTGATGGAAAGGCTCATTTAAGTTTATTGTGAAATGAAGTGTGGTGATAGAGTCAGTGCTATACAGTAGTATAATATAGTAAGTCTTTTCTGTCTTTCAGACTAAACTTTTGACTCAGTATGTACTGAACCTGGCGAAGTATGACCAAAACTATGACATCAGAGATCGTGCCCGCTTCATCCGCCAACTCATTGTGCCCACTGATAAGAGCGGCGCTCTCAGCAAATACGCCAAGAAGCTTTTCCTTGCACTGAAGCCTGCTCCTGTCCTGGAGTCTCCATTTAAAGGTACAGTCAGACCATTTTTAGTTCATATTAATAATTTGTAGCATTATAGAGTCCTCAGCATGTCAGTATTGAGATCGGTTTCTCCTAAAATTTCTCTTAACATTATTATACATATGGAGTTTTTAAGGTATAAAATGGCCATAAGTTAAAGTTCAGATCAATCTGATTGGAAGATCATACGAGAACATTTGATTTGCAGACAGATTTTAGCATTGTTTCAGGTATTAGAGATTTAAGAAATCATAATTTATAGAAAATATATATACACTCAAACAAATATTATTATTATTTTTTTATTAAATAAATAAAATAAAAAAATAAGTAAAAAAAAAAAACAACCCATGGGGTTTGGGGTTTTGTTCACGAGTGAGGTAAGGATGGAACATGAGATTGACAGGTGGATTGGTGCAGCAGCAGCCGTAATGCGGTCGATGTACCGGTCCGTTGTAGTAAAGAAGGAGCTGAGCTAAAAGACAAAGCTCTCGATTTACTGGTCAATCTACATTCCTACTCTCACCTATGGTCATGAGTTTTGGGTCATGACCGAAAGGACAAGATCTCGGATACAAGCGGCCAAAATGAGTTTCCTTCACAAGGTGACAGGGCGCACCCCTATAGATAGGGTGAGGAGCTATGTCACGCGGGAGGGTAGAGCCGCTGCTCCTGCACATCGAGAGAAGTCAGCTGAGGTGGCTCGGGCATCTGTTTCGGATGCCTCCTGGACGCCTACCTTGGGAGGTGTTCCAGGCATGTCCCACCATGAGGAGGACATGGGGAAGACCCAGGACACGCTGGAGGGACTGGCCTGGAAACTCCTCTGAATCCCCCTGGAGGAGAGGAAATGTGAGGGAAGTCTGGGGTTCTCTTCTAAGACTCCTGCCCCTGCGACCCGGTCCCGGATAAGCAGATGAAAATTAGATGAGATGAAAAAACAACAACAAAAATGTCTCATTCAATGTCTCATCTCAATCAAAATGTTTCATTCTTTTTTAATCTTAATTCTTTTCATCACACTTAATTTTTCCTTTTTTGTTTTATTTTTCATTAATTTGTCTAAACATTTTAAACATTAAGATCAAATTTCTTTATGCTTAAAAATAACAAAAATCTAACCTTGGGGTAAGAAATTTTTTTTTATGATTATAGTTACAGTTGAGAGTTTGCATGTTCTCCCCATGGTGGAGTGGGTTTCCTTTGGGTGCTTCGGTTTCCCCCACAGTCCAAACACATGCGCTATAGGTGAATTGAATAAACAAAACTGGCCGTAGTATATCTGTGTGAATGTGTGCGTGTATGGGTGTTTCCCAGTACTGGGTTGCAGCTGGAAGGGCATTCGGTGTGTAAAACATATGCTGGATAAGTTGGCGGCTCATTCCACTGTGGTGACCCCTGATGAATAAAGGGACTAAGCTGAAGGAAAATGAATGAATGAACAGTTAAAGTTTTCCCCCAATTTCTGTTTAACGAACTGAAGTTTTTTTCAACACATTTCTAAACATAATAGTTTTAATAACTTATTTCTAATAACTGATTTATTTTAGCTTTGCCATGATAAAAGTAAATAATGTTTGACTAGATATTTTTCAAGATACTAGTATTCAGCTTAAAGTGACATTTAAAGGCTTAACTAGGTTAATTAGGCAAGTTATTGTATAACAGTGGTTTGTTCTGTAGAACAAGAAAAAATAGAAAAAAAATATTGGGGGGCTAATGATATTGACCTTAAAATGGTTTTTAAAATTAAAAAATGCTTTTATTCTAGCCGAAATAAACCAAATAAGTCTTTTTCCAGAAGAAAAAATATTATAGGTAATACTGTGAAAAATTCCTTGCTGTGTTAAACATAATTTGGGAAATATTGGAAAAAGAAAAAAAAATCATAGAAGGGCGAATCATTTTGACTTCATCTGTATATATTATTATAGTTTGATAAAACAAAAAATAAATAAATAAATAAATAAAATAATTTTGTTGTGGCGCATTTCTTTTTTATCTTTCAGACAGAGATCACTTCCAGCTGGGGTCACTGTCTCACCTGCTGAACGCTAAGGCTTCCGGATACCAGGAGCTGCCCGACTGGCCCGAATCAGCGCCCGACCCATCTGTGCGCAACGTGGAGGTGAAGGATTCTGTGTGTGCAGGGCGAACAGTTCTGACAGAGGCAGGGCCAGTGCTTCTCCTACAGACCACCAGAGGGAGCTCCGACATGCAAGACCTCCCACAGAAACGCCCCAAAGCGCTGACAAAAACACACGCTACGCTCAATCACTTTTATATCGCTCACTCTCCTCGCTCATTAGCATAACTCCACCCTCATGATGCATAAATCACACACTCTGCATTCCAACGAGGTGGTAACGACTCATCCTGCAGCCCTATTGGTGGATTTGGAAAAGCTATTTTGATTATTATTATTATTGATTAATAGACCACAACAGTCAGGTTTTGGAAGATAGCTATTTTTTTAAAGGTGCAAACCAGACCAATCAGCTAATAAGGTCAATCACAAGATTGCTAACTTTAATTCGAAGCAAATTTTTTAATTAAAAATGAGACAAGACGGTGTACATAATGGCTTTAATGAGCGAAACCCTATATAGCATTACGAATGCCGCATTTAAATTTACGAAGAAAAATAAAATGATTAATTTAAGGCTGTTGATTGTGTCTATGGACATATGCTAATTTAAAGTATTAAAGTATTTTAAGAGTGTAGTGAGATTCAATTACGTCACGCTTCATCAAAGTGGGCGGGGCAAAGATTCTTATTTGGCGTGCTTTGCTTGCTGCGACTCTCTGATTGATGGAATTTTCTATAAGCATTATGGGTAATGAAGTTTTTCTGCGTGAATCCCACTATTAAAGTCAAAGTTTACATTGCAACTGTATATTATTACCCTCTCTTACTGTAAGTTTAGCGTATTTAAAATGTGGCGCAATTTTATATGGCGCATTTGAAATTACAGAGAAAAATAAAACGATTAATTTAAGGTTGTTGATTGTGTTAATAGAAATATGCTAATTTAAAGTATTAAAGTGTTTGAGGAGTGTAGTGTGATTAAATTACATTATGCTTCATCAGAGTAGGCGGAGCTAAGCATCTTTTTTGCTGCTCTTTGCTTGCTGTGACTCTGATTGGTGAAATTTTCTATAAGCATCATGGGTAATGAAGTTTTTTCTGCGTGATTGCCACTATTAAAGTTAAAATTTACAATGGAACTGTATAATATTACCCTCTCTTATCGTAAGCTTGGCGCATTTAAAATTTGCCGCAATTTTATATGCCGCATTTAAAAATTACAGAGAAAAATAAAACCATTATTTAAGGTTGTGTCTAGAGAAAAATGCTAATTTAAAGGGTTTTAAGAGTATAGTGTGATTAAATTACGTTATGCTTCATCAGAGTAGGCGGAGCTAAGCATCTTATTTGCTGCTCTTTGCTAGCTGCGACTCTGATTGGTGGAATTTTCTATAAGCATTATGGGTAATGAAGTTTTTCTGCGCGAATTCCACTATTAAAGTTAAAATTTACAATGCAACTGTATAACATTACCCTCTCTTATCGTAAGTTTGCCGCATTTAAAATTTGCCGCAATTTTATATGCCGCTTTTAAATTCACAAAGAAAAATAAAACCATTAATTTAAGGTTGTTGATTGTGTCTACAGAAATATGCCAGTTTAAAGTATTAAAGTCTTTTAAGAGTGTAGTGAGATTCAGTTACATCATGCTTTATTAGAGTGGGCGGAGCTAAGCATCCTATTTGCTGCTCTTTGCTTGCTGCAACTCTGATTGGTGGAATGTTCTATAAGCATCATGGGTAATAAAGTTTTTTGCATGAATTCCACTACTAAAGTCAAAGTTTACACTGCAACTGTATAATATTACCTTCTCTTACCGTAAGTTTAGTGCATGTAAAATTTGCCGCAATTTTATATAGCACATTAAAAATTACAGAGAAAATTAAAACAATTATTTTAAGGTTGTGTCTAGAGAAAAATGCTAATTTAAAGTGTTTTAAGAGTATAGTGTGATTAAATTACGTTATGCTTTATCAGAGTGGGTGGAGCTAAGCATCTTATTTGCTACTCTCTGATTGGTGGAATTTTCTATAAGCATCATGGGTAATGAAGTTTGTGCAACTGCAACTGTTTATTAATACCTTCTTTTACTAAGTTTGTAGCATTTGGCACAATTTTATATGGTGCATTTAAAATTACGAAAAAAATATAACGATTAATTAAAGGTTGTGTCTATAGAAATATGCTAATTTAAAGTATTAAAGTATTTTAGGATTGTAGTGAGATTCAATTACGTCTTGCTTCATCAGAATGGGCAGAGCTAAGTGTCTTATTTGGGATTTAAGATTTAATTTTGAGATATTTGGACTAGAAATTAGTCAACAATTTAGGAAAGACAGAGAAGCATTATTTGCAGTGTATGGAGAGTTTTTACTTCTAAAAACCGGACTGTTGCGCTTTATTATGTCAAAATAGACTTAAACTTGAACATTCCTTCAAACTAAAATGATGTAAAAACCAAATTCTGGAATTCTGTTAAGTTTTTCAAAACCTGGAATTCTAGAATTTTCCTGTCAGTCACTGAGAGTTTCAGAGCCGACTCTATAGGCACACCGGCATACATTCCCCCAAGCCACTCCTTCCTGATTAATATTCCATGATCAAACCTTGCATATGCATGAGGTCTGCACCGCACACTGATTGGTCAGGGTCTTGAAAATTCAGCTCAGGTTTTTGTCTGCATATTCATGTTTGTTCTTTCATCACACACTCATCATTCCCAGCAGATTTCTAGCCGTATTATCCCCTTCCGGCATTCATCCACATCTCTGTCTGTTTATGTTTCCCATCCACCATATTATCCAGCAAGAGGAGTTGGTACACACCAGTGAGGGCCGAATTGGTCTTTTGGGAGACTGGAGAGAGGTGCACACAAGAGTGCAGTGGCTTCTCTCTCTGTCCACCTTACTTTACTAAAGTGTGTGTGTGTGTGTGTGTGTGTTTTTCGAAATCTGCTGACCTCATTTCCTGCCATGCAAGCCATCAAAAACGTCATATTAATGTTGCACTTCCATTACTGTGACACCAAATGCTCAGCAAAGCATCACTCGTAATGCAGATTTGTTACTGACATATTGAGTACATGATTAGAGAACTCTAAACGAAGGGGTGAATCCACTAAACAGACACTTTTGCGTAATTTTTTTTCAGTAAACACCTGCTATACATTATCTGTAAGAATTTATCTAGGCCAGGAGGCGCTAAACAGCATTGTAGATATATTTGTGAGCCTTAGATGAATGAGTAAAGCAATATAATTTATACTATCTAGCGTCTTAGTAAAACACGCCAAATTGCAGTAATCTGCTATAGTCATAGTACCCAAAAATTGTTGTGAGTTGTATTGTATTTGTGGACTTGCTTACTCTGTTACACAAATTGCGTAATTTGCATATTGAATTGATTGCTGAAGCATCTCGGATGTACTGTAAATTGATGTTTAGTGAATTCCCCTCTAAAGTTCACACCAGGAACGATAACTGTAATAATAACTATAATAGCATCCACACTAGTAATAATGCAGTTTATTCTGAGCAAAAACTGCCGTTTATTTTCGTCAGCTGCTATAAATGCTTGAGCCTTTTAATAGCAGGTGGACTGTGATTTTATTTTTCCGTTTCTTTGCAATAACGCTAACGTAACGTTTGTTATAGTATTTATAGTGTACTATATAGTGTTATAGTTGTACTGTGCAAATAGATAGAATTAAGGTCTATTCACACCAAGACCACTAAATTTAATGATTGGTTATCAATGTTAGCCAACATATTCTCATTCTGAAAACGTAGCCCTGTATACATTTCTGGAGATTGTGAATTATGTAGCCAGAAGTCTGTATGGTTGCGTTTCGTCTTTAAAACGAACAATACGAGGCAGTATGACGCCGTTTCTTTTCGCACTAACCAGCTGACCGTTCTCATGTCAGTTCGCAAGTTTTTGATTTAGTTCAAATAATGAATTTGTAGGATTTCACGAGTACATTTTAGTACGGTTTGCTCATCACCCAATGAAACTTGGCTAATTTGTATGAATTCATACGAGTTCAGTCAGTTTACGATTTTAAAAGGGGGCGTGGCACCAAACCCAGCCCCCTTATAAAATTGTAAACTGGATGAACTCGCATGAATTTCGTACGAATTAGCCACAAAATTTACAAAACGTAAATTTACAAAAGCACATATATATAGTATTCATCCATTAATATATTTATATATTTAAAATCGGAAACTGACTAAACTGTTATGAATTTGTTCGATTTAGCCACTAAATTTACAAAACATAAAGCATATGTGGTGTTCATCCATTAATTTTCCTTCGGCTTAGTCCCTTATTTAACAGGGGTCTCCACAGCGGAATGAACAGCCAACTATTTCGGTATATGTATGCGGATGCCTTTCCAGCCACAAACCAGTACTGGGAAATAGTATATATACTTATGATATAGTATATATTATGCTTTTTCAGTTACCAGCAGGAAAAAATACAACATTATCATTATTCTGTCGCTGTTGACATTCTGCCTGTTATTATAAGTTTCCACGCTATCTTATGCCAATTCAGAACTTTTTGATTTAGTGGCTAATTCGTATGAATTTGTAGGATTTCATTACATTTTAGAATGGCTTGCTCATCACCCAATGAAACTTGGCTAATTCATACGAATTCGAGTTCAGTCAGTTTATGATTTTAATTCCCGCGCCCTTTTAAAATTGTAAACCTTACTGAACTCGTATGAATTCGTACGAATTAGCCACTTAATTTACATTTTGTAATTTATATTCTGTCACTGTTGATAAATATGTTAGCATCCACGCTAGCAATGACATTCTGCCTGTTATTATAAGTGTCCATTGCAGTTTTGTTGTCCGCAGCTTTAAATTCTCAAGCTCTTTAAAGTAGGATGAATTCTGGTTGGCTGAAAATATTGTCTTAAATGTGTAGTTAAAGATATCGTCCTTGGTGTGAACGAGTCTTAATCTTTCCATTGCTTCACCTGAAGCTGTTAGCCAATCATGGACGTAATACACATGCTGATTTGTTGACAAAGTGCAACCTGAATCCTTGTGTGTACTTTTTAAAATCTTTTTTCTGTTCTGTTCTGTTTCTTTTCTTTCCTCTTCTTCTGGCCATTTCACAGCATCATTCTTGCGTTTCTTTTTATTCTTTCCTGTTTGCCAGGTTATTAGGCTGCTCGAAAGAGTCACCACTTTAACCAGCGTGAGTCTGTCAGTCACCCTTAGCGTCAGACCCAAAGAGCTTTTGCCACCAGCCTAGCGTAGCATCTGTACTGTGCTAGTCAGCCTTTCCCTTTCCTCAGCCCTTGCTCTACGATTAAAGACCAGAATCCTGAAATAAAAAGGCACCTCAGAAATGGCCTACAGCGCTGATGCTAAATGCTAATCGCTAATGTATGCTCCAAACATGCATTTTTTTACTTCAAAGGAGAGTTGGTCTTGCGTAATTCAGTGCTGGAGGTCTTTTTGGGGGTCTTTTTTAGGATGTGATTTCTTTAATTTAAACGTCTTAGCATTCACAAGGAGAATGAAAGTGGCCATGAATGCACAAACCTTCCCTGCTGTGGTAACCAAACGCTGAGTGAGTCTCAACCAGTGTAATTATATTAGTGTATAAACGAAGACGCTTGCTTCTTGTAAAGAGGCATTCATGGCCGTTATATGAACCTCTTTCTCTCTGATTAGGTTGTACAGGTGTATTTGAGCTCATGTTGATGGTGTTTTGCCACTTTTTGTAGATTCCAGAGTGGAGCAAATGCACAAGCCGGAAGGATCGTAAGGAGAAGAAAGTGGAGAAACCCTTTTACTCAGACTCTGAAGGAGAATCTGGACCGACTGAATCAGCAGATAGCGGTAATTTGGCGAACACAACATTTTGGGCTCTATCATACACCCAGCGCAATAAGGCGCAAGACGTGTTTGCCACGGAGTCTTGCTATTTTCTGACCAATGCAACCCTAATTTTCCTGTTTTGTGCCACGTTGTTTAAAAAGCAAATCCATTTGCACCACTTTTTGGACTGATGGATGTTCCGGTCTAGAAAAGAAGTGTGTTAAGGTGCATTGTAAAATAGACCAGCTGAAAAAGGTCTAAAGTCCACAGCGCAAAGTGAGTTAGTTATGCTCCTCGCTTACACATTACTTCATACACATAGGATGTACAGCAATGCACACATATCTTTACAAATAAAAAAGAATTAAAGGATTAAAATATTACAAATATTATTTTCTACATAAATATACAAACCACTGCCTCTATGCTTTCATCATGTGCGGGGGCTTTTTTAGTTTATTCATGACAGCTTGCTTTTGTATAATGTTACTATTATTAGTAGTTTTATTAATTATATGCATATTTATATTTGTTTGATTAAAAACAAGCTTAGATTTGTCCACCTGTGGGGTTTTGGACCATATGGGGCATAGGACATGTGAAATTAGAACTGAATTTAGAAATAGTTTTGAAACAATCTTTGTGCTTAACAAATGAAGTTAAATATGTCGACTAATGGATGTCTTCAGTGGAGTGCATACAACACTGTTTCCTTACTCTAAGAAAGAGAGAAAGAGGCTGAATGGAGGAGGCTCGTTCTTTATCCTTGCTGCATATGTTTAATTGTTTTCTCGCTAGTGTAGCATTCAGTTTTTCCACTTAGAAAGTCTACCATGTAAATAGCAATTGTGCCATGGCGCGACGCAACTGGCTCTTAAAGGGAATGGAAGTTGAGACTCATAATGAGGTTTAATGCACGTTTTCCTCAAAACACAGCCATAACTCATTAAGAGAATAATAACCCTGTTAGAGCATGCGCCGGGGCGCAGAGTGTATTTTTCCATCCATAAAATAGCAAAAGTGGATTTGGATACGTCCTTAATGCTTTTGCGCCATGCGCTGTAGACTTTGCGCCTAGATCATTAAAGCAGAGCCCTACGTGTATGGGAAATTTTATTTATAGCTGCTGCACAACTTTCTTAGGTAGCATGCAGGAATTATTTGTTTTAGCTATACCTATTAAAACATTTTTAACCAACATCATAAAATGAAATATACACTAAAAGAAAAAGTTATTAGCAAATTTTTTAGTGATTAATTGTAATAATTAATTATAATAATTGTAGGGTTTTTATATTTCCCAAGTGATGTTTAACTAAACAATGACTTTCACAGTATTTTCTATAATATTTTTTTCTTCTGGAGACAGTCTTATTTCTTTTAGTTTGGCAGTTTTAAATATTTTTAAAACAATTGTAGGGTCAACATTACTGGCTCTCTTAAGAAAGTATTGTTTTTATTGGCTACAGAACATACCATTGTTGTCCAGTGACTTGCCAAACCAATCAATTATGCCTAGATAACATAATTAACCTAGTTAAACTTTAAATTTACTAGTAAAATATTTTGTACTGTCATCATGGTAAAGATAAAAAAAAATGTATTATTAGAAATTATAAAAAAAAATATTAGAAATCAGTTATTAAAATGATTTCGTTTCAAAATGTGTTTAAAAATCTCTCCAATAAACAGCTCTTGAGAAATATTTTAAATAAAATAAAAAATTCACAGGAGGGCTAATAATTCAACTGTAAATATTATATGAGTTATAACTTAAAAAAGTTTCAATCACTAATGGCATTAAATGACAATTAAGTAAAACTGAAAGTGAAATGAAAGCAAATAAAGCCTAAATATTAACACTGACAAAAAGCAACACATGCGCAATAATAAAATGAAACATTATATTTCTTCTAAATTGTTTGTTAAATTTATTGGTAATTTGAGAGAAAATCTATTTAGCAGCAAAACCACTATCAGCGCCAAGAGCCTACTGGTTAAGTGTGCTGACATATAGCACCATAGTGCTCATGGCCACCTGAGTTTGATGTCCGGCTTTCCTGTCTGTTTTCTACTATCCTATCTCAATAAAAGTTGAAAAAAAAATTGACTGTTAAATTTGTCTAAATAGCCCAGTGGTTAGTGTGCCGACACATGTGCAACAATGTGCATCTTTGTAAATTTGTAATCATTGTAAATGGGTCTTAATTTTCCTTTCTTTACGTAAAGCTACGCAGTTGATCCAACATGCACCCAATCACCAACAATACAGCAAGTCTGTCGTGCATATATTGGTTTATTAAAGTTATGTTGAAAAAAATGGCATGTATATAACTAGAGTAAGCTTGATTTGACGCATTATTTAGAATATGTGGCTATGAAATAATTAATTCGAATTTGTTTCTTGATGGGGCAAGTCAATTATTTTTTATTCTGCTGGGCCATTAAGAAAATCCTTAGCGTTTAACTGTTTATAAGTCTGAAACTTCATTCTTGATGGTCTTAAAAAGGTCTTAAAAAATCTAAAATTTGACTTGGTGAAACAAATGTTTCCAAACAAATCTCAAAAAGAAAGTATAAAGGAGAACACAACAATAAAGCTGTCAGAAACTGTGGTGGCATAGAGGAATGGGCGAGAGCGAGAAGTCCACTCTTTCGTTCTAAAAGCCTGCTGTCACCAAATCAACCAATAAAAAATTGAAAAAGGAAAAAGACAAACACGATCAATTGAAAGTAAGGAGTGAACGCCACACAAAACACCTGCAGAAACCTTGAATTATATATATATATATATATATATATATATATA
>CAIGQZ010035066.1:4943860-4958880 GCA_903798205.1 Danio tinwini
ACAATGGAAGTCAATGGGAAAGATACTATGGAAGTCAATGAGAAAAATATACTATGGAAGTCAATGGGGAAAAATACTATGGAAGTCAATGAGAAAGAAATGCTATGGAAGTCAATGGATCAACTATCTGGCTACTAAAACATCTTCATTTGTGTTTGACTGAAGTCAGAAACTCTTTAAACACCTCCAGGCTAAGTAAACGATAACAATATTGTTTTTTGGATGAGCTATCTATCTAACAAATGTATTACAAAGCAAAACATTTGGACATTTGGGCCATTTATATAACTGGAAATGTTAGCAGAATATTCTTTTACATTTTTGTTAGCTGCACACCCCCTCCGTCTGCCTCCCTCCCTTTCACCACAGTCTCCAGTTATTGCCTTGGCGACTGTTACCATGACTATGCATTACTTCACGGCACGTCAGTGTAACAGTATGCGCATCTGAGCTTCAGAAACACTGAATATGTCTGATCGGCCCTGAAAGATCACGACTCTCCAGCATGCTCAACACGAGCACTGATGAGGAAGCTTATAATAAACTGCATTCAAACTGTTTTTGTGGACAGCGGCTCTGTAAATACACCTCAACCCGACTTATACACTGACTTTAGCATGCCGCTTAGCTAACAATGCTATTTGTTTAATTGCATTGAATTATTTTCTATTTACACTCTAATACCTGCAGTGCTGCTTTAAACCTGAGAAAAAATATTTTTTGCTGCCTACTTTATAGACTTCAAGGAGTAGTTCACCCAAAATTGAAAGTTCTGTTATTGTTTACTTTCTGTTGAACACAAAAGAAGATATTATGAAGAATGTTGAAAAAACCTGGTACCATCGACCTCTATAGCATTTTTATTTATTTATTATGGGAGTCAATGGTTGCCAGTTTTCACAATATATTCTTTTGTGTTCAACAGAAGACAGAAACTCAAAAATGTTTGAAACCACTCAAGGGTAGATTAAATAGTGAGTAATTAAATTTTTTTGGGTGAACTGTCTCTTTAAGATCAAAAATGCACTTGTGTTTCTTGCCCAGACAGTTTGATGAAACCTTAATCTGTCCTCTGTCTCATTTCACAGGCAAACTGATGGGAATGAATGAAATCTCGGAGAAGTTGACGCTGGGAGACAAATGTGTGAATGAACACGTCATCGTTGAGAGAGTCACAGCCACTGCCAACTTAAGCAGAGTTCCCTGCGGTTCAGATAAAGAGTGCAGGTAGCAAACTCGCACATCAGGACACCGGCCCTGTCCCAAATGGAGACTCTAAAGTCTTAATATAGTGATGCATAGACTGATGTTATGAGGTGTTAGTGAGCGAAATTTGAAACCAAAATATGACACAAGGGATGCCTGATATTCTTTTAGATAGAGTCCACACCAAAGTACTATTTGGGACATGGTCTCTAAAGGCTGTTCACACCAAAGATGATAACTGATGATAATGATAAAAAATAAATAAATAACAGAGTTCCTTTCAGAAGAGGAAGTCAGAACTTGTTATATGTAGCCCCCAATTCTGACACCAAAAGTCAAAATTTGGAGATGTCAACTTTTTTTTTTTACTTATAAAGGTTAAAAATGTAAGATGTAATCTCAGAGTTCTAAACAGAAATGTCACAATGACAAGATGTGAACTCAGAATTCTTTTAAAAGACAAAATTGCAATATAATAGGGATGGCTGACGCTGATGTTTCGACACGGTGTCAAGAACCCGAAGAGCAGATGTTTCTCTCTTCAGAGCAGTGTTTCGAAACACCCAGGTCACAAGACTAAAGCGATTCAAAGGACAAATAATTTCGAATTTCTGCGGAAATTTCGAATTCCTGGAAAATCTGTCACATAGCCTATAGACGCTTTAGATCAGGGGTTTTCAAACTGTGGGGCGCAAGGGGGGCACAAGAATTTGAGGCGTGCACTAAAGTAAATTATGATGACGATTTTAATGCGTTCACTAGAGTGAATCTGATTAACGTTAGCTCCACATCTAACTAATCAGGCACGTGTAGAGTTTATGCATTCGAGTAAAATATATGCAAATAAAATGGAGCGGGTGCTTTTAAAAATGAATGACGGTGAGTGAAAGTCAAACCGGAGAGCCGTCTGACAAAAAAAGTGCCCTTCTGAATCAAATCAGCAGGATGAGCTTCTGGATCTTTCATTTTCTTTGAAGACATACGACATGAAGACATACAGACTACCTTTACATCAATCTGTCAGATCCTGGAGTGCGTCACAGGTCTAAAGAACATTTAAATGATAAATGATCTTAAATTAAACAAATACATTTATAGAGATAGTATATCAGTATATAATTTCACTCACTTGGGAAATGGAGGCAACTTGAACGGTTTGTAAGCACAATTAAGTCCACACAGCATGCCATATCATCTGATAATTGCAGGAAATAATTCCAAAAGGCAAATGACTGTGTAAAGAAACATTAACCAAAACAAAAATACGATGTGTATGCCGAGATCAGCGGCTAATTAGCCAGAATCAGCTCAGGGTGACGAAACAGCGACCAGCGAGACCTAGCTGTCACTCAAGTGACCATGCCCTTAATTATGCAGACCTAATATAACTTAATAAAAACAAAACGAATGAGTTATAAAAAAATTCACCCCCCTCAAAGTTGTCATGAAGGGTAATCATAGCTATATCTTTTGTACCAGGCTGTAAACATGTTTTTATCAGCTGTAAAAATGGCCAATTTACCAATGCAGAAAGAAAGCATTTGGACTTCCTGGAGCCAGCCCCCCAAGGCGAGTCAACGAATTGCAGTTTTGGTTACTTCCGTATTGGCTTCCCGAGGAAGAGCGGGAGGCTGCCGCTTGGGTGGTACCTTTTCCAAAGGTACAAATTTGTACCTAAAGGGTACATATTAATACCTCAAGGGTACATATTAGTACCTAAAAAGTACAAAAGTGGTCCTCTTAAAATTTTTAGGTACTAATATATACTTTTATATAAGTACAAATGTGTACCTTTTGAAAAGGTACCACCCAGTGACAGCTCTCGTACCTTTATTTCTAAGAGTGTATGTAAATTAAAAATGAAAAAAAAATGTCAATTAAATAGCTGTTTAAATGTGTCAAACTCATTTATTCTTCACTTTTTTTGCCTGTGTTTTTCTGGCCTGTGATCTTCTGAATGCTCAGTTCTCCTCCTCCTCCTCCTTCTGCTCCTGTCTACAGATTCGCAGGTAAAACGGTGAGCAGCGGGAGTCTGGTTCTGGTCACCGTCGCCATGAAGGACGGCGCAGGAGCTCAGCTGACGGTCAACTGTGAGAAGATGGTGATCGGCACAATGCTGGTGAAGGATATTCTACAGGCCCTGTCGCAGTGATGAGCGCCACATACACCAGTTCACTTTCATCTGTAGATATTTCTCCAATGCAAACTGGCTTGTAGCATCAAAAATATACTGCTGACGTCAGAACAGCATCAGCATTCAACAACGATTTCTCTGTTGACGTTGCATGGCATCAGAGACCGTGAGTAGAGATGGTCAGGATTACTGTGCAAACCTGTGTCCATTTTAGATTAGGATGTACAGTAGATAATACCTTGTACACTAGGCAATAGCTTGTATTCAACTCTGCTCCGTGAAACAATAGACTAATGTTTGCTAACAGATCAGACGCTGCCTTTAGGATCTTCCGTCAGTGGATGGGAAATCTTCTGGGTTTATTTGTAGGTTTTAGGTCTTCTTTTTTGAATTCTGCATTGGATCTGCTGTATGAAATGCTTGTTTCTGCCACTGAATTAAGACATTTTCTCAGAATTCCAAGAATTAAAGGTCAGAATTCCAAGATATATGGCATTTCTGTGTGGAGTTTGCATGTTCTCCCCATGTTGGCATGGGTTTCCTCCGGGTGCTCTGGTTTCCTTCACAGTCCAAACACATGCTCTATATGTGAATTGGATGAACTAAATTGAGAGGGGTCTGGATGCAGACCTGATGCAGTGCAATCAAAGCTGCATCCAATGCTTTTTAATGGGCTCACCTAACCCCACCCCTAACCCTGCCCCTCAGAGTGACGTCACTCGCTCCATTTGAGTGCACTATTTCTGACATTGCATCGCTGGGTGATGCAATCTCAGCTTGCATCATAAAGGCTGCATCCAGATACTATTGACTAAATTGGCCGTAGTGTATGAGTGTGTGAATGCGAGTGTATGGGTGTTTCCCAGTACTGGGTTGCAGCTGGAAGGGCATCTGCTGTGCAAAACATATGCCGGAATAGTTGGCGGTTCATTCTACTGTGGCGACCTCTGATGAATAAGGGACTAAGGCGAAGAAAAATTAATTAATAAATGAATTCCAAGATATAAAGTCGGTATTCCAAGGGTGCTTTCACACTAGCACTTTTGGTCCGCACACGGGTTCATTTGATGTCAGAGTTTGGTATGTTTAGCTAATGTGGACGCTGTCTTCTGAACTCGGGTGTGCACCCGTGAACCGTACCCGAGTTCACCTGAAAGAGGTGATCTGGGGTACGGTTTGTGTGAACTTTGGTCCGGTTCACTTCTGATGTAAATGCAATCGTACCAAATACAGAAGGGAACTGTCAGCTGTACAACAAACTTTAGCTTTCATAATGTTCATTCATGTGTATGTCTGTGTATCACCTACCTTGGTGACAAGCGGGACTGACCCAGTGCAAACTGTGATAATGTCTGCTTGTCTCCACTAAAAACAACTTCTGAGGACATCGCATGATGTTCTAAACGTTTTTAATGTTTTTAGTGGCAGTTGGATGCAAGTGGCTCTCTGTATTTTGATTTTGGAAACAAAAGCAAAAGATTCAGAAAAAGCAGAATGATCATGATATGTGGACATCTCCATTTTGCCGCTTTGCTTTGGTGGTCGTCACCTAGCAACAGCTGTACACAAAACAGCAGCTTGATGATGCAAGCGTAGCAGGGTTCAGAAAGAAAAAAGACAGTGTGAACACAAACCAGCCGAGAAGGTGGCAAGGGGGGACAATCGAACTTAAGTGTGAAAGCACTCTAACTGTACGTTCACACCGAATGCGGCGAGAGCGTCAAAGTAGCTTGAAGTCATTCATTTTCAATGGGAGCCGGCGGCGATAAGCGGCGAGGAGCAGCGTGGCACGCCTTCGCTGGTGTGAGCGTTGAGGAGAGTTGAAATCAAGTCAACTTTATGGTAATGAGCTGTGATGTGGTTCGGCGGCAAGCAATCAGAATGTAGAAGTCCACCGCTTGAGAGGAGTCCAGAGAACACAGCCACTGTGAACTTTGGTTCCGACCACAGTTGTTCCCAAGGGTTTTAATATTACGGTCGCTGGATTTCCAATTATTTGCAATGTTTTTCTTACAGGAACATACATTAAAAAGTTACTGGCGAGTTACTGATGTGCATCAATTTTATATATTTTTTCTTTAAAAAGCGGGAATCTCATGCGACAATACAAAACAGTATTGCTGCTTCGGAATATTTCAGACATATGGACACATTGGATAGTTAAGTGGAGCAAAGCCACATCACATGCAACTAGATCTTCCGTAGTTAAATGAATTTGATAATAAGTGTGCAACATCTTCACGCTAGAAAGCATGTTTTATGCGGGAATGTAACTGATATAATATGCTGCAACGGCCCCTTTAAATAAGAGATCAATGTAGCAAATTTTGACGCTCTCGCCTCCGGAGCTGAAGACAGACATCGTTGTCGCCAGAGCGGCCAGAGTGACCTTTGATGCTCTTGCTGCTTTCGCTGTGAACGTACAGTTACAGTGAGAATTTTCAAATGTAAACTCTGAATTTCAATAACAAAAAGTCAAAATTCCAAGATATATAGTCAGATTTCTAAGAAAGAGTCCACATTTTAAGATGTGTTCTCAGAACTCCAAGAGCAAAAAGTAAAGATTTCAAGATATGAAGTTAAGAATTTTAAGAAAAAACATTTTTTTACGGTGAATTCTCAGAAATCCGAGAAAAAGTAAAAATTGTAAAATGTAAACTCTGAATTACAAAAACAAAACGTCAAAATTGTAAAAAAAAAAAAAATATTGTTTCATAATTGCACAGTTTTATCTCTTTTTTTTTAAATAAACTCATAACAGTCAGAAAAAAAAGTCTAAATTGTAAGGAAAAATTATATATATTATTATATAGGGCAACATGGTGGCTCAGTGGTTAGCGCTGTCAACTCACAGCAAGAAGGACACTGGTTTGAGTCCTGGCTGGCTCAGTTGGCACTTCTGTGTGGAGTTTGCATGTTCTTCCCATGTTTGTATGGGTTTCCTCCAGGTGCTCTGGTTTCACACACAGTCCAAAGACATGCACTATAGGTGAATTGAATAAACTAAGTTGGCCGTAGTGTATGAGTGTGTGTGTGTGAGAATGTGAAAGTGTATGGGTGTTTCCCAGTACTGGGTTGCAGCTGGAATGGTATTGGCTGCATAAAACATATGCTGGAATAATTGGCGGTTCATTCCACTGTGGCGACCCCTGATAAATAAAGGGACTAAGCCAAAGGAAAATAAATGAATGAATATTATTATATGTTTATTCAGTGGCAGAAACATTCAGAGAAAAATGTCAAAATTTGTGAGGAAAAAAACTTATGGAATTTGCAAGATGTAATCTCAGAATTCTGAGAAAAAAAAACATTTGTGAACGCAACCTCAATATAAAAAAAATAATTTTCAAAATGTAAACTGAATTTTGAGGAAAAAAAGATGTAAATTCAGAATTTTGGGAAAAAAAAATTTCCCTCACAATTCCAAGTTTACATTATACAAATTACCCCCACCCTTCCCCCCTCCAAAAAAAATCTGAATTACGAAAACGTCATAATTTTTGCAGAAAAATATCAAAAATCTTAAATGTATTCATAATTCCAAGAAAAAGTCTGAATTTTCAGGATGTAAGCTCCTAGTTGCAAGATATAACTCAAATTATGATGTTAAATCACCTGCTTTGAATGTTATCACACGATTGAATGGGCTTATCAGTGGTTATCAGCTGATAGATATGGGTCAGTAGGGGCCTTTTGCACCCTGTACTAACAGAGAAGACTCCAGATCTGTTTATACAGTACTGTGCACTCAAAAATGTATATTTTTTTATATGTTCAAACTACTTAATAAAATGAGCTGAAACAACACAATTCTTGATATTTCATTGGGACAACTTAATTTTTTTATGTTCGATCCACATAAATTTGTTAAAGGTGTTAAGTTAACTTAATCGATTTGTGATGGGACAACATGAATAAATTGTGTGGAACCCTGCATTTTTTACAGTGTGTTGGTTGGGTTTAGGGTTGGGGTAAGGTTAGACCTTAATAAAATACAATTAATAGTAAATTTAAAAAATAATATAAATAATTATTGCTAACTTCTGTCTGCAGCCGTATGTGATCTTATAGCTGATTAACCATGTGAATGGATGAAAACAGCCCTCAGAGCCTACCAGTATGGCTCCTACTGGCCCATATCTTTCAGCTGATAACCACTGATAATGCCAATTCAATCAAGTGAGAACTTTCGAATCGGCTGGTTAAATTAGATGTGAACAATTTAAATCCTGTAGTAGCAGAAACAAGCTTCCCCAGATCCCACACTACACCACATCAACAGCAGACGCGTTTCCCGAAAAACCCATCAAACATCAACTGTAATATCTGTTGATTCCTGCTGGATCATTAACATGAAATCTCCACCGGCCATCAGTAGGACTTCACATCCTTCACCTCAGACTGTAGCAGCTTCACCAGATCACTCTTTTGTCTCTATCTGCAAATGTGAATCTGCTGACTTCAGGACTGGTGTATCACTTGTATGACTTAAATCTGAAGCCGTTTATCCTGGTCAAGACGCCGTTAGTAGTTAGTTATATACGTTTTTTAAAATTATTATTATTAGTTACTGTATGATGATGTGCTTGTCGGCATAAACCAGATCTTCCTGCTCCCTGAGGTTAAAAACCAAATCCGGCTTCATCTCTGTGTGACTGTGGAAAAAAAATCATGTGTTGTTTGAATATTATATCTCTATTTATTATAAAGAGTTTTAATGTCAATAAAAGAGAGAACGAAACACACTCAGGGTCTGTCGGCATGTCTTTTTGTGTATCTGGATTTATTTGTTGGATGGTTTATTTGTAAAAAATTGTCTAAAAAAAAGATTGCTGCCTTAAATGTATTGTTAAAAAAAGTGTGTGTGTGTGTGTGTGTGTGTGTGTGTGTGTGTGTGTGTGTGTGAAAGTGTATGGGTGTTTCCCAGTACTGGTTGCAGCTAGAAGGGCATCCGCTGCATAAAACATATGCTGGAATAGTTGGCAGTTCATTCCGCTGTGGCGACCCCTGATGAATAAGGGACTAAGCCGAAGAGGAATGAATGAATGGTCATCTCAACTTCAATCATCAATCAAACTGACTAAAAATATTAAGTTAAACATTGTAGAGCTTGAAAAGTTTAGTTGAAACCGGAGTAACTTATCAAAATAAATTAAAGCAACATGAAAATGTTTGTTGTCTTGCCTTTTTGTCATTAAATATTTTACAGAGTGTACAATATTGTAGATGGATGTTGCTTGGACATTTTACACCGTCATAAAATATGTTTTGAATACACTCTTTAAAAATGCTCGAATTTATAGCACCAAATTTAACCCAACATTTGACGTTGTCCATATTTTGTGCAATAACCCAGCATTTTTATATAGGTTTTTTTTTCAGAGTGGTTTGATGAACACACTATATACTGTACATTACAAAAAATGCTGGGTTGTTTTAACCCAACGTTGGGTCAAATACGAAAAACCCAACCATTGTGTTAAAAAGTGTCATCGGTGACATTGTGTTTGTCCATATGTGACCCATATGACATCGAACAACATTGAGTGAAGTTTATTTAGAAACTAATTTCGAGAGGATCACGTGCTTATGATTGACCACGGCTGGTCCCGATTCATGATTCACCAATCAGATGATTCCTAAGTCTCCATAAATAACCTAAGTTCCATATCACAGCAAACTTCGTTTTGAAGAATCCCCTCATCCGCTTCTACTCCTCCTTGCTTTTCCTTGATATAGGAGCACAGCAGCCCAGTGGTTAGCGCTGTTGCCTCACAGCAAGGAATGTCTTTGGTTCAATTCCTTACCAGGCCATTCAACGTTTCTGTGCTGAGTTTTGTATGATCTCCCCGGGCTTGCGTCCCCTTGGGTTCTCCGATTTCCTCCCACAGTCAAAAGACATGCGCTATAGGTGAATTGACCAAACCAAATAAGCACCATAGATGAGCTCTTAATCAGCAGTATATCTTTCTATAGCCATCCCTAATTTGCCATTAGCCATAAATAAGCAGAGGAGTTCTCGAGATCTACCTGAGCTCAAACTCCCCTCTTACCCGGCAAACGGGAGGGAGCCCCAGGCTCGAGGGACTTATAAGCTCAGGGCTCTCTACCGGGTCAGCATGCTAAACATGCTTTATAATTAATCATCAGCTGTGTGAACTCTTGAAATAGGATTGAAACAACTTAGCATTATTTAGAGAGAGCGTGTGTGTGTGTGTGTGTGTGTGTGTGTGTGTGTGTGTAATCTCTCTCTTTCTCTCACACACACACACACACACACACAAATCTCTAATACATCAGTTTTGTACCATAATTAACTGACTAACTCAGAATAATTACCAAATATTAAAGTATAAACCTTATTGAAACGAATTATAGGAGATTAATTCAAGAAAAAATACATTTATTTTTATTATTCTCATTCTCTGGCCACAAGTGTGGCTCCTGAATGACCAGAAATTTTAAACTGTTTTAGAAACTGTTTTAGAAAATAATATTCCCATGATTTTTGCATCAGTGGTTAGCACTGTCGCCTTACAGCAAAGTCACTAGCTCGAGTCCCGGCTGGGTCAATTGGCATTTCTGTGTGGAGTTTGCATGTTCTACCCGTGTTGGCGTGGATTTCCTCTGGGTGCTCCGGTTACCCCCACAAGTCCAAACACATGCGCTATAGGTGAATTGAATAGAACTAAATGCGTGTATGGAAGTTTCCCAATACTGGGTTGTAGCTGGAAGGGCATCCGCTGGTTGGCAGTTCATTCCACTGTAGTGACACCTGATGAATAAAGGGATTAAGCAGATGGAAAATGAATGATTTTTGCATTCTGCTGAAGTTTTGAAGTTCTTAGATCATATGTCTGATTATTCAATTCAATTCATCTTTATTTGTATAGCGGTTATACAATGTAGATTGTGTCAAAGCAGCTTCACATGGAAGTTTATAGTGAATTGAAACAGTGTCAGTTCAGTTTTCAGTGTTTAAGTTCAGTTCAGTTTAGCTCAGTTCAGTGTGGTTTAATAATCACTACTGAGAGTCCAAACACTGAGGAGCAATTCCATCGATGCGCAGCTCTACAGATCCCGAACCATGCAAGCCAGTGGCTACAGCAGCGAGGAAAAAACTTCACCAATTGGCGAAAGTGAAGAATTTAAAAAACCTTGAGAGAAACCAGGCTCAGTTGGGCACGACCATTTCTCCTATGGCCAAACGTCTTGTGCAGAGCTGCAGTCAAGGCGCAGTAGCTGGACCTCAGCAAAGACACGTCTGTCCTTGGAGCATCACAGGAATCAGTCTCATGCTCTCCATCATGACCACCACAGCAGCAGCTCAGGATACGGCCTGGTCCAGAAACCTTGGGATCGTCTCGTCGCTGGTCTTGGATCGCATCAGTGGCACTGCATAGTCTGAGGGTCTCGAGATGAGTACCCCAGGTGGAAATACAGAATAAGGAGAATAATTAGCGTAGCTGCTGTTCATAGTGTATATAAACAAGAAGCAAAATGGTGTGTGGGGCACATCATGCGTCATACCGCTATGTAATGCACTGAGTGTATGCTTTGCTAAAAAGATAGGTCTTTAATCTAGTTTTGAAGAGTGAGAGTGTGTCTGAGCCTGAATCACTGAGAGAGTGATTATCTGAGCTTTAGGCCAATTTAAATAGCAAAAGTTGGCCTACACTGCAAGAGTCCTGGCTTGTTGTAACCCATCCGCTGGGTAAAATGTGTCAAATAAATTCAAATGATAAATCAGAAATTAAGCTGAAGGAAAGTGAGTTGGATGTTTCCATATTTGACCCAACGTTTTGTTACAACAACCCATCATTTGCTTAGAGTGTACGTCAAAACACATACTGTAACAACAAAATATTGACAAAATAACGTAGCGTAACTGAAATTATATATATAGCCTAATTATATGTATTGCTATAAATATTTAAACGCATTTACAAAACTGGATAAAAACAACAACATTGTGGTTAATGAAATAAATGTGACCTGTACTGTAGTATGTTAATTAATTGCGCATGTGCGCGTCACCTGCCTCCTGCGCGCGTGTGTGCGTTGTTAGTATAAATTCATGCACCTGCTTCATGCAGAAATGGTGCTGTCTTACACATGTTTGTCCTGCAGCGGCGTAATACTCGTTTTAAGCGGCCTGAACTGTCCCAATTGTCGTGTTTTTGTTCTTGCGGGCTCCTTTTAGACGCTCTTTATGGATTTCTGCAGGGTAAGAGACAGTATATGTGTGTGTGAGAGAGAAAGAGTCTTACACTGGATTTCGGTTTATCGCATACTAACGGCGCGAAATTTAACATGCTGTAAACAAGAAGTAGCAACAAACGAGGCAAACAACACTGACTTATAAAAACACAAATATTTCGTCTGTGTGAGATAAATAGCATAACAACACCTAAGTTGGGAGTTTACTTGTTTTTGAAATATGTTCCCTTAATAGTAAATTAAGTTTTTAATAGTTTCGTCGAGAAAGAAGGTATAAACTAAAATGAGTATGAGTAAAGTGAGCTTTCTAGCTTTTAAGTCTCATATTCCCTTAATAGTAAGGCAAGTTTTCCGTTTAGTAAATCAAGAAAGACAAGAAATATAAATTTAAAAAGTACAAACATGACCCCTCATGTCTAAGTAGTGAGCTTACTAGCTTTTGATATTCATGTTCACTAAATAGTAGTTTTATTGTTTAGTTTGTCTCAAAAATATTGTTAATTTTGAGATATAGCTGTACATTCTAGACAGCTAAATGTACCCACATTTGAGTATGAGTAAGTTTAGTTAACTAGTAGCAAAAATTAAACTGTATGTTAATAAGATTTGAGCATTTCTGCATGCATAAAACTAACAATATTGCTGTTTCTTTTAACAGGGAGAGAAGAATCGCTGTTATCCTGCTTATGGAGAATGGTTAGCTCACAGGGCCTTTGGGCCCTTCATAGGGGCCACACAGCACACCAATTGGAAACACACATCTGGTGAGATTTACACAAATAGCCTTAATGTGACAATGAACTGCATACATATTCTTGGTCTTATTGTGAACATTGGGACATGCTATTCGTTCATAATGTTTATTCACAATTTCAGAATCGTAACACTTTACAAAAAGGTTCCAGAAGGTTTAAAAAAAGGAAAAACTAAGAATGCGCAATGCATTTGTTACAATGTTTATTTTACTTTACAATGTTACAATATCAGGCGGCATGGTAGCTCTGTGGTTAGCACTGTCACCTCACAGTAAGAAGGTCGCTGGTTTGAGGCCCGGCTAGGCCAGTTGGTGTTTCGTTGTGGAGTTTGCATGTTCTCCCTGTGTTGGCGTGGGTTTCCTCAGGGTGCTCCGGTTTCCCCCACAGTCCAAAGACATGCGGTGTAAGTAATAAACTAAATTGGCTGTAATGTATGAGAGTGTATGGGTGCTTCCCAGTATTGGGTTGCAGCTGGAGGGGCACTCGCTGCGTAAAACATATGCTGGAATAGTTGGCAGTTCATCCCGCTGTGGTGACCCCTGGTAATTAAGGGACATAGCTGAAGGAAAATTAATGAATGAATATTCAATCTTTAATCTGGCATTTATTATCCCATTGTGAAATGTCAGCATTTGCTGGACCTGTACCCAACCTCTTATTTTAATACGAAATTCAGCAAACCTTTTTTTACTGCTTTCCTGAAAGTTATATTTTGGAGGGAGAGAGATTTTTTTTTCTCGAAAACCCCTTTAATTTTACAAGGGGAGGCAATACATACAAACTACATAACAAAATGTATTAAAAATGTATATATTTTTTCCAGCATTTACACAAGACAAATTCTTTTAAACCATCACAGACTCATTGTAAAAACATACCCCGTATACATTTCTGAAAATCTCAAAATATGTATTCAGGGGTACGTATGGCTGCATTTCGTCTTTAAAATGAACGCTACAGGGCGGTATGACGCCTTTTTTTTGCACTTACCAGCTGATCGATTACCTCCGTATGGACGGCTTTTTTCGCTGTTACCAGTTTGCTCAGTGGCTCGCCACGTACGTCTGCAGACTTGAGACGCAGAGATGAGTTGACTGCAACAGGGTTTAAGTCCTGTAAAAAACAGTTCAAGAAAGCAGGTAAGACGAAAACAAAAGCCAAAAATTTTAATAAACAAGAAATAATAGGGTGAGGACGTGATAAGATCTGAAAACGTGGTAAAATCAGGTGAAGGCTTTTCTTTTTCTGTATTGCTTTTGATAATACTGTCATTTGGGTTTAGGGAAGGGGGTGATCGGGCAATTGGTGCTTTTAAAAACTCAATTGGTTGGGTTTAGGGAAGGAGGTGGATTGGTCGGTCAGTCATTCAGTCAATCATTTAGTCAGTCGACAGCGGCCTCTGGTGGATTTATGCAAGAATGGCACTTAGGATCTTAAAGCGTACACAGCAGCCTCTGGTGGAGTCGCGAAAACAAAAACTGCAAAAAACGTACCTCCTTGGACATATTTAGCGCTCTCCAGAAATGTATATAGCGGTACGTATCAATATTGAGCCTGGGCTTTTCTCTCTTGCAAGTGCCATTCACGCCTGCTGTTCTCGCATAAATCCACTAGAGGCTGCTGTCGACTGACTAACTGACCGATTGACTGGCCCACCCTCCTCCTTCCCTAAACCCAACCAATAGTGTTTTCAAAGGTAATCCAGAAAAAGAAAAGCCCTCATTTTGATTTTGACCACATTTTCAGATTTTACCACATTCTCTCCCTGTTATTTACTTGTTTATTTAATTTTTGACTTTTGTTTTACCTGCTTTCTGGGACTGTTCTTCACCAGACTCAAACCCTTTTCTTGCATGCTTAAATCCACACAAACAATTTCTCAGTAAAAAATGACATTAAATCTATTCAAAATCGAATCGAATAATGATTTTAACCTCTTCAAATTATAAAAAGCATGAAAAAAGGACAGTAAAGCACGTTTGTCTCCCCTCCTGTCTCCCCCGACGGCCCGCACTCACATTACATTCGGGCCTGGGCAAGCTTACATCATCGATGATGCACTGTTCAGTAAGCGCTCTCGCTCAGCACAGTGGAGATTTCTTTAGTTATATCGTTTAAGTGGTTTGATATGCGGTGACACGCAGTCTAATATTTCGCTGAACAGATCAGCCACTTTTGACGCTCATAAACAATCATAAAGTCCTCGTGCTGCAGGAATTATGAAGTTTGCTGAAGGCACAGCTGTCGTGCAGTGAGGGGTTTGCGTCTTTAATAATCTACGACAGTTTGCGTTCATTGAACAGTACGAATGATCAATTAATCCATATCAAACAGTCCCTTAAAATCACGTCTCGCTTTCAGTTTCGGGCTTAGGCAAACTTGCACTCACACTGTAAGCGTACCGCGCCTGAACCCAAGTGAACCGCGCTCAGGCCCACCTATTCCAACCGGGCCAGGGCCGCCCAAGTGAACCGTGCCTGAGCCTGATTCAGAGCAAACAGACTTCTAAAGCGATCTGGGAAACGGGCCTGGGCTTGGTTTGGATAGCATAGTGTGAGTACACCCTAACATCAGACATTTAACACTGATACAAAAGCATTTAGACAGAGAGAGAGAAAAAAAGAGTGAGGAGACCAATAAAACATCAGTGATGCGCTTACAAACACACACACACACACACACACACACACACACACACACACACA
>CAIGQZ010035066.1:4990545-5001909 GCA_903798205.1 Danio tinwini
AATATTTCCCAAATTATGTTTAACAAAGCAAAGAAATTTTCACAGTATGTCTGATTATATTTATTCTTCTAAAGAAAGTCTTATTTGTTTTATTTCGGCTAGAATAAAAGCAGCTTTTAATTTTTTATGGACCATTTTAAGGTCAAAATTATTTCGCTAATTTTTTTTTCGACTGTCTACAGGACAAACCATTGTTATACAATGACTTGCCTAATTACCCTAACCTGCCTAGTTAACCTAATTAACCTAGTTATGCCTTTCAAAGTCACTTTAAGCTGTATAGAAGTGTCTTGAAAAATATCTAGTCAAATATTATTTACTGTCATCATGTCAAAGATAAAATAAATCAGTTACTAGAAATGAGTTATTAAAACTATTATGTTTAGAAATGTGTTGAAAAAATCTCTCCTTTAAACAAAAATTGGGGAAAAAAATAAACAGGGGGGCTAATAATTCTGACTTCAACTATATATATATATATATATATATATATATATATATATATATATATAATATACACACCCACACATATATACATAATAAAAATACACATTACACACACATATATATCATGTAAATACCAACCTTTATTTTGGAATGTGATTAATCACGATTACATGTAAATACATATCGCACACACATATATTATGCAGATGCCAGCTTTTATTTTAAGCGTGATTAATCGTGATTAATCATTTCCCAGCACAAGTCTATGTTCTTTTTGTATTTGCTCTGCATATTGACTTAGTTACCTTTATATTTTTATATTAACTTTATTAATTTCATCTATTTTTGGATACAGATGATTGTCTTCTTCACACTTCATTTCACAGGTGCTTCTCTCTCAAACTCTCTCTTTTTTTTTTTTACCTGCAGCTAAAATATTTCCAGCCATCCAGAAGGTTGCCAGAGCACTAATCATCGCCCCCCTCCGCAAACACGGCTGAAACTCTGAAAAATATGAGAAGATGACAGGAATGGAGCCGCCGACCCTGAGAATGGGACACGGAGGCATTTATGTCATTTTTTTATGTCACTGTGCATGTAAAAAAAACATTATCAGCATGTTAGTATTACCCGACTCCACTGAAAAACCGCAAGAGGAGAAAGAGCCAGAAAGTTGGTGCCAAACTGGCCACCGCCCCAAATGTGCCATTGACAGCCAGAGAAACCACCAGGATGCTCCGCCTTCCTCTGCGATCCGCCAGAAACCCCCAAACACACCCGCCCACCATCATCCCTGCAGGAGAAAGCACACTATCTTACTCAACACATGATCAGCCCAACAAAGACATGTTAATGTCAGCAGATTTAATCACTGGGTCAGTTATGTATGAAACAGAGAGCATGACACTGCAGTTTTCACACAAATACACTTCAAAGTTCAACCAAACAGCAAACTAATTGGATTTCTGGCATGATTTAAAGGGATAGTTCATGCAAAAATCAAAAGTGGTTCAAAACTTTTAGGATTTCTTTCTTCTGTTGAACAGAAAATAAGATAGTTGGAAAAATGTTAGAATAAAGCAACCATTGACATCTATAGACTGATGGGCTAATCATTTTGACTTCAACTGTATGTGTTATGTGTTGGGTATATGTGTTTTTTTTATTACATCATTATTATTAGTGACCCTACCTTCATTATTATCGATATCACTGTTACAGAGTATTACTTTCATCCTCACCAACTTTAGCATTATTATTATGGATCAAACATGAAGACAAAAACAGGGCAGACGATGACCTAGAAAGATGCTGGCGGAGAGGATGCCCTTGTCGGCCGAGCTGAGCTGGAGGTCACAGCGGGCAGTGGGCAGCAGGAACGACACACACAGGATCTCCACCGCATCGCTGGCGTTTGCCCATCCACAGACCACCAACAGCAGCCAATGGAAGAGTCCAAACCCTGCACACAGAGAGAGAGAGAGAGCGAGAGAGAAACATGAGCTGACCACTGCATCTGGACACATGTATGATGGTAAATGTGGAAAATATGATGGAGTTGATTTTACCTGCTTTCTCAACAGCCTCCTCGTATGTAAGTTTCTTTCTGCTGGACACCTGCTCTTCTGAGTGAAACATTTATCAGCAACTTAACATCAGCAAAAAAGTCCTGTGTTGGTGTATGCATCACTTAATAGAATTGTTCCAATTAATTTAATAATATAGGCTAATTTACAAAGAATTTACATATTAAATTGTCTCTCAGAGGTAGCTTTTCAATAAAAAAAGATTTACACAACTCTCAGTATTTTGTTGGACCTCAATGAGTCTTTGAGTCAAGCACTATTAAAAAAAATATGGAAAATCATACATGGTAACAATATTATATTATATATGTTAATGAATTATTTAATTATATATCGGAGTGCCATGGTATTAGCAACTTCATTCATTCGTTTTCCTTCGGCTTAGTCTCTATTTCAAGGGTTGCCACTTTTCCAGCATATGTTTTATGCAGCGGATGCCCTTCCAGCTGCAACCCAGTATTAGGAAACACTCATACACACTCATTCATACACTAAGGCCAATTTAGTTCATCCAATTCACTTACGCCGCATGTCTTTGAGGGAAAGAGGAGCACCCGGAAGAAACCCACACCAACACGGGGAGAACATGCAAACTCCACACAGAAATGAAAACGGGTTCAGCCGGGACTTGAACCAGCGACTTTCTTGCAGTGAGGCAACAGTGCTAACCACTGAGCCACCGGTATTAGCAACTTAACATCAGCACAAAAAAGACCCCTTTTGGCGTATGCTTCAAATTAAACAGAATTCTTTCATTCGGCTTATCAGGGGTCGCCACAGAGGAATGAACCACCAATTATTCTGGCATGTTTTATGCAGCCAATCCCCAAGTTAAATACAATCATTAAAACTAATTTAATAATATAGGCTAATTTACAAAGCATTTACGTGTTCTTTTTTCTCTCTTTTAGGCAAAACAAAATGTATACATTTTTATATATAATATCATATTTTAGATATAGTAATCCAGATATATTTACACTCAGTATTCTCTCAACATTTATTATTATAGCTCAGTATTTTGTTAGACAGCCATTGAGCCAACTTTTTAGTCCATTGCTTTAAGTATTTTTGTTTATAATATGTCATAGTTTAATTATATTCTTATTTACATAAATTAACTAGTGTCCTGCACCTACTAGTAAAAATATGAACAATTATATATGATAACCATATTATATGTTAATTATATTATATTTGGTAATGAATATTTTTGGTTTGACGTGTATATCAGAGTGCCATGGTATTACCATAGTACTTTTTTGCATACAAATTCTCGTGCCCAACAAGTCAACAGATTTCATAGTATATACATGTGGTGAAATAGTGTTTGTATCAACACTGTAGTCTTCTTTAACACAACCACAATGTCCAAAACGTAAATACTGTAAACATTTACACAACAGTCCAGTACCATTATACGTGTTTTATAAGAAAAATTAGCATTTTACCGTCTTCCTCAATATGAGTGGACGATAGCAGAGGTTCTGTATCTTCACAGGACAGTCGAGGCATATTAATATTCCAAATGAAAGAATTAAAAATTATAAACTACATAATCGCAAAGCGGAAGATTGAATTTTCTGCTGTACTTCTGTAAACAGACGCGTGAGGGGCGTGGTTTTGTCAAACGTCACGTGCTGGTCACGACAAGTCCCGCCCAATGTCATTTAAATTTTTTAAATGAATATATAATATTCTTCTTTGCACACTAAACCATATACATCCTCATAATAACCTCCCTACATATAAAATAACAATTTCTATTAAAATATATTCAAATATTTATTAGTGTGGGAGGGGTTTATCAGCGTGACGCAACAAACTAGGTTTGACCTTTTTTTCACCAGCAGGCGTCACTGCTTCTCCCGCTCTCTCTCTCTCTCCGCTACTCGTCAACGTTGCTCTCTCATTTTTTGGTCTCTCCTCTTGTAATAAAGTTTTTCCGTGTGTATGTGTGTCGAGTGTGTGTGGAGCTGAAGATGGCGGCCAGCTCGGAGCGCAGTCCTCCTCCTTTCCCGGACTCAGAGGAGCCCGAGCTGCTGGAGGACAGTGACGAGGGCGCGGACGCGTTCACGGGCACGGTGAGTAACGCAATATAACACATTTATTAAGCTAATCACTCGTATAATTCACACAAACAGACACAGCGTGAAAAAGAGCGATCACTTTCACTTCTCTGACACCCTCAAATCTGCCAGTTCTTCTTCTTCAGCTGCACATTCTGCACATCTGCCCCTTTCACATTTAGTTTACCGCTATCACATACGGTTATTGATTTAATAAACTCGTCGTATTCGTTATAGCGTCAGATTTTGGGTTTAGATGAGTGTTTAGGCCTCCTGTATGTGACATGGTGAACTTCTTGGAGGACTTGGAGAGATTTAAATATCACAAGGAATGTGAATTGAGGTAAAGTTGGTTTTATATTCACACATTCGGACTTCTCCTTGATAATATAATATCAGAAAAGTGTTATTTGCTAATGCTAAATAGGGAAATCATATTAGCAGCTATTGACTATCGAAGTTCATCATTGCTATTAAGGTAAATTTGGTTTTATATTCGCACATTCGTTCAATGACAACTTGTGACACCCTTTCTATGTTTGTTTACCATGGTACTTTGAATACTCGGTCTGAAATCACATGTAAGCATGACTTCAAAACAACATTAGCCCTATCTGATTGACTGTGAACAATGTACTTTGATAGTCTTCGGCTGCTAATATGATTTTCTTATTTAGAAATTGCACATAATACTTTTTCTTAAAGTGAAGTATTAAAGAGAAAGTCTGAATGTGTGACTATAAAACCAACTTTACCTCAATACATTGCTCACCGTCAATTAAATAGTGCTAATGTTGTTTTGAAGTCATTCCTACATATGGTTTTAATATTTAAAGTACCATGGTAAACAATATGCGGAACAAGTAAACACTGAACGAATGTGCGAATATAAAACCAACTTTTCCTCAGTGGTATGTGACCCATTTTCCACGTCAAACCGTTAGAAAAGTGTGTTTTGTGTGATGGTGGAACTCTTTTATGCAAAAACCACACACAGAACATAAATTATATTTGTATATACTAAATACACACACAGAGAGCAGACCTAGGAAGGTTGGACTGTTTCTAATCAAATTAACCAATATGTCCAGCAGCCTTTATTTACTCGCTGTAAAATTTTCAGGTCAAAGTACTGATGTGCTTCTGGTCATGTGAGTCTCAGATGTGAGCAAAAACGCCCTTTTTTTTCTTTTGCAAGCCTTTATTTTGGGAAGGTTTTTCTGTGTGGGAAGGAATTTACGGTCGTTGTATGAGTCATGATGGGGTGGATTGGTGCTTAAAGGGACAATTAATTAAAAAAAATGCTAATAAGCTGTTCATTTACTCACCCTCCGGCCATCCCATGACAAATGTGATTGTTTCTACTTGGTAAAACATTAAAGAAGTTTTTTTTTTTTGCTAAAACCGTGGTGCTTGATTGGAGTTGGTTTTATATTTTGCTCATTTTAACAGTCCCTATACAGTAGGGCTATTCAATTGATTTGTCATAGGGGCCGGTTCATGAAAAGCATTCCAAACGAAGGGCTGGAGAGATATGACTTGCTATATGAGTGATAACACAACTGCATATAAGAGCCCATATGCTGTATTTTTCCTTAAGACACCCACTTTGGCTTTATCTACATTAAAATGTTATTATATTGTATTTTGAAACTACATAATACCAGTGCATTGTACAATAGACTTTTTTTTTTTAACAAACATTTAAATGTTGTATTTCAGAGCACAACAAAAGCAGTGCATTGCTGAAGTAGGCTTTTTCGACATTCAGACACATTCATATGTTTTTTTTTTCAACTGCATAACAATTATGGATGCAACCATTATAGATTTTGGTTGTATGATTATGTAGTCTGAAGAATAATCATGGGTGCACAGTTATTACGTCTAATATAAATTCAAGCTTTATATTAGGTAAGCTATTTAGATTAACTGTTGTTGCCATCTGCGTTCATGCATACATAATCATCTTTATAATATTTCATCTAACATATCTTTTGTTTATTTTGCACTGAAAGGCACGCAGAACTCTCACCGTGAGGTGTTTTACTGTTGCGCCCAGAAAGACGCAATATCGTTGCTCCGCTTGTGCGCGCATGTTGTCATATATTCTTACATTAGAAATAACAAACTTGCAAGCGGAAAAGACGTGATATGGTAGCGGCCGCTGCTATAGTTATTCCGGTGTGCATGCGTATTCGCCTTGGTGTACATACTTGGAAACTAGCGCACAGTTGGCAACTTGGCAAAACTTTGTTTAATTGCAGCAGTTTCGTTTTGTTCCGTGCAACAGAAATGCAGCTTAGAAGCCTTTATGATTAAATAATTGTGACGAAGTAAAACGCAGTTAATAATGAAATTGACTAATCGTTGCATCCCTATCAACGATATCAATGCATAGTACAAAAGGCCTTTTCTACAAACATATCCAAATGTTTTCGGCTGCTCGCGCCACTCGCTTATGCTGACTCACGCTCTGCGCAGCCTTCAACTGCAGCTTTTGCTGTATTGAACAGACGCACTTCACTTCATAACCATAGCGGCCGTTTTTCGATTGAACTAAATTTATTTTTGATGTCTTGGTCACACTATTTGGAGGGCCGGAACAAATTGCATCGGGGGCCGGGTTCGGGCCGCCAATTGAATATCCCTGCTATATACTTTACCATTCTAATTTGAATATTGGGTCTGAAATCTCATTTAATTATTTCAAAACAACATTAGCACTATTTAATTGACTGTGAACAATGTTGTACCTTGATAGTCTTTGGTTTCTAATATGATTTCACTATTTAGAATTTGCAAATAATATTCAGTTCAGTTCATCTTTATTTCTATAGTACTTTTACAATGTAGATTGTGTCAAAGCAGCCTAACATAGAATTTCTAGTAAATTGAAACTGCGCAGTGTTCGGAGTTGAAGTTCAGTTTAGTTCAGTTCAGTGTGGTTTAAATTTCACTGCTGAAAGTCCAAACACTGAAAAGCAAATCCGTCGATGCGCAGCTCCACAAGTCCCAACCAAGCAAGGCAGTGGCGAGGAACAAACTTCACCAGTTGACGAAAGTGAAGGAAAAAAAAAACTCGAGAGAAACCAGGCTCAGTTATACTTATAATACTTTTCTGTAATTATATTATCAGGGAGAATGTGCGAATATAAAACCAACTTTACCTCAATTGGTCCTTGGGTGTTCATAAAATGTCAAACGTGTCAAAAAAGAGCATTCAGGCCAAACAAAGTTCATTAATAACTGTTGCTTGCGACGATACACTAAGGTAGGCTTATCATGATATGTAGTTTTCATGGTACGATATATAGCACCAAAGTGTATCACGATAAATGAGGATATTGTTATTTTATGACCTTTTTGACTCTATATCATCATCACAATGCAAGTATACTCTTCCAAAAAATGCATATTTTATTCTTAAGAATATTTCATTTAATTATAGTCAGTTTAATAATTAGGCACTGGAATCAGAATGTAAAAATGCATATGAGCAATTCCATGCAAATGTCAACTTTGCCATGAAAAAAAATTCGTTTTCGCCAAAATATTGAATCCATTTCTGTGTTTTTTGCGTAGGCTTGTAATTTACAGTGCTTTAAAAATACTCAAATGTCTGTCAATATTTTCAAACAATAATATTTGATTTACAAAAGTCACACAAGTGGCAATTTCACATCCGTCACATCCATAACAGAAAAGTGTCACATCCATAACGTAGCTTTTTCCTTATGAATGTAAAATTGTAAAATCAAATAAAATCAATCATGTTTGTTCTTTAGAGAACAACTCTTATCCTGTTGATTAGCATAGTTTCTTTCGGGTTGTGCAGTTTAATTCACAGAATTTCTACAAAGTATGTTGTATTACTGTAAACTCACAGACTTTTTTCGTCACAACATCGCATGTTTATTTTAAAATATAAAAAATGTTTACAGATTGATATCTTTCTGCTTCCACAACTCTGTGGTCAGTTGTTTTTGAAAATATAAACTGATGTTTCAATATGATGTTAACACATACTTCCTCTGTCCATTTATGTTTTGAGATTTTACTGCAAATGTCACATCCATAACGCTGGAATTGCTCTATATCCTAAACAAATAAATAATTATAATAAATGTTAACAAAAAAGTGCAAGGTAGAAAGAGCTAGAAAAAAGTAACAGATCTATTTTCATTCGTCAGACACTCATTAGAATATACTATAGTAATTTATAGTAAGTACTATAGTGCTTTTTTTTTTCAACTATACTGACACTGACACCTTCAGTAGAGATAAAGAGGCTGGGCAATCAGCTAAAATGTGTTTAGAATTGGTTTTTATGTATGGGCGATTGTATATTGCATCACCAAGCATGTGTTGTGCGATAAGTCGATATATTGATTATAATGACAGACCTACATTGAGGTCATATCATATGAAGCAAAATATTCAGTCTGTGTAAGAAAATATTGTAACTGGAGGCTTTGGGTCTAGCTTTGGTTGATTTGTGAACTGTAACCATTGTAGTTCCCTTAAAGGGATAGTTTGTTAAAACTGACAATGCTGTCATCCTTTACGCACCGTTCACTTTTACATACCTGTTTGAGTTTCTTTTTTTTCTGTTGAACACAAAAAAAGATATTTTGAGGAAACCAGTTTCCGTTGATTTCCAAAGTATTTGGTTTTCCTGCTATTGGTGTCATCAAACCATTGGATGTTTTCACCAAAATGTATATTCCAGTTTTACAGAAAAAGGAAACTCAAATGTTTGGAAACCACTTAAGTGAGTGTAAATAAGGATACAAGAAGGCACACTGAGTGAATTTTGTAGTTTATATCCAGTATAGAATCACTCACTCCAGGACGATACAAGTTTTAATACTAGGAGGCGTTTTTTTTTTTTTGCGTAGATGGCTTTAATTTAAATTAAATTAAATTAGAAATTTATTCTATTTAGTTACATTTACTCATTATTATTATTATTATTATTTACTCAGATGTTTTTATTCAAAGTGACTTAAAAATGAGGATAAAAGAAGCACTTAAAATCATCAGAATTTGCAGTATATGAATGCTATAACATGTCTAAGTTTATTTAAAATTTACTTATTTAATTGTATATTTTTTCTCCATCTGAGCATACAGAGTCCGATCCTTATTTTAAAGAGATTTTTAACACTGTTAAACCGAATACAGTTTTACTGGTTTTAGCAAAAATAAATAGTAAAAACTTCATGTAGACTCTCTGCAGTGTACATTTTTCTCAGCATGAAAATAGCCATAGACGCACACTGTAAATAAAAAAACTTTTAACCTTGAAAAGTTTGAAGCAGTGACTTTCATTAACATAGTTGAAATGGATATACTGTCTGGGTTGGTGTTGAATTTTCAACATCAAAAATTGACAGAGCAGAAATCAACATTTCACAATGCAATTCACAACTGTAAATAAACATAAAATGAATCACAAAATATGGGAACTATTAATTGACACATTTTTTACAGTTCAGATTGTCGATAAACACAAAAAACAAACTAAGCAATTTCTGTCTCATTCACAGTCAATTTCTGAGATGGATTCTCCATCACCGGACACAACCGGCCATTCAAAAGACATCTTCAGCGATCCGGCAGAAGACATCTTCAGTGATCCTCTCAGCGACATTAACTCTGAACCTAAGAAGAACCTAGATGTCAAGATCCCATCTCCTGCTAGCGATGAAGCCGTCGACCTGTTCAGCGACCCGCTGGATGATGATGAACCCTCAGAAATGAGTTCACCCGAGGTCCAAAATCCTGTGCCAGATCTCTCAAACGAGCTTGCAGAAGCGCCAAAGTCCAATAGCAGAAAGCAGATTTTCGAAAACCCTGCAAAAATCAAGAAAGCGGCGAGTTCAGAGCTGTTTGATGATGATGAAGATGATGAGGATCTGTTTCAAGAGCCATTTAAACCAGTGATGAAGAAGCCTCAGGCCTCAGTGCCGCCTCTGGACGTTTATACAGAGGTAAAGGTCAAGCCACAGGTTAAAGACGACCCAACAGATCTGTTCACTGAGGAAGCTTTAACGCCACCAGCCAGCAAACCTGCCACAAACACCAGGACCAATGGAGTGCACTCTGAGGAGCAGGATCTGTTCTCAGGTACAGCACAGTTCACTGGTTAGCAGGGTTCCAACACTTCTTTATAGTATTTAAATTTTATACATGGGTGGTAAATTGTCAATGGTGAAGTATAAACGCTGAACAATTAAAGCAAACTTTTAGGTAGATGGACATCTGTAAGGTGCGAATAATAATGATACAGTAAACCTAAAACTCTGTAAGCAAAACTAATTATGATAATCAAATCTGAGCTGTCAAGTAAAAGAACCAGCCATCATTATTCAAATACTTATTGCAACATTTACAAATTGTGAAGTTGACTACATTACCCCCTGTGTTAAAAAAAATCTTTCATATGGGTTGCTAGTGGCTGGGATGCACAAGAAAAGAAACCAAAAAGCCACTCTGGTGTCATCTTTACATCCTTTTTTTATTTACAATATCCTCACTGCTGCTAGCCACCGCACTCATTTTTCGCATGTGTTGTTATTCTGACCTGAAGTGACAAATGTGAGCGCATGATTTCATTGATCATTTACAATGGGCTTTTGCGCTCGCGCTCCCTTGGTGTCTCTCATAAATAGAAGACCGTTATCTGTTTCCTCAGAGGATAACAAACAGACAGCTATGATGCAAGTTTATGGAGAAAAGTAAAAAGCACGGCAGTGTTTGGGTGCTCTTTGTTTGTCTGAGGTAATTAGTCTGCCGTTATCACTGTAATGTGTATATTCCATACACAATGTGAAGCAGATTGGTTAGTTTTACTTGCATGAATCGCGGTGCGCTTGCGGTATTCGTAAAAGTTCAGATGTTTACAAGTAGGTGCGGCTGGAAAATGCTTGCACAACATGTGCACCTCACTCCCATATGCGTGTAGTGCAAGTCGCTTATTGGCATTGCTTTCATGGTGCACGCTCAGCAGCCACATTTTAATAAAACTATAGCTCTTCATATTGCCGAGTCCTACTTGTGATTTTGAGGCCTGTGACTGTATTATGATTTTAAAAGCATCGTTTGTAACTATAATAATTTTATTGAATTATTTTTATTATTCAATTACTATCCCTAAATACTGTTAAACTCTCTCTCTCTCTCTCTCTCTCTCTCTCTCTATATATATATATATATATATATATATATATATATATATATATATATATAACAGAAAA
>CAIGQZ010035066.1:5006909-5029740 GCA_903798205.1 Danio tinwini
TTCATTTTACTTCAGCTTAGTGCCTTATTTATCAGGGGTCACCACAGCGGAATGAGCCGCCACAAAAAAAGTACAAAAAATGCAATTTGGAAACATTGCAAAAGATGAAAATGAGTTAAAATGCACATCTATAAATCTAATACTTCTTTACTAAAAGGAAATAGGCCCATAAATGACTTCTTTTAGCAATGCGTGTATTACAAGAAGTTATATTATTAAGCATGTTAAAGTTTTATCTAATAATTTCAGCCAGCTTTTAGTGAACTTGTAATATTGTCAAAAACACAGAACTTTTAGTTGTTATATATGTAAAAAGGCCTAAATACATGCAGGACCATTCTAATATTTTGCTCATCTCCAACTATTGACAGCAGATCTCTCAATGAGAGAGAGAGAGAGACGGAGATTTGCGCTCGCGATATCTTTACTGCTCTATTCATTTAATCTATCAGATGTAATGTTTAGACCATCACTGTGCCTCTCGCGATCTGATTACTTGCTCATTCACTCTAGTCGCCATGACTTCCGAGTATTTTAATTCCTTTTGGGGGATCATGGAGCCGGTATGAATTTGCGGAAGACACGCAGAGCCTCCAGAAGAGGCTAGACACTAGATAGAGGAGATAGCTCCGCTCGCATCAAAGATCACAGCATGGGATGTGCGCGACACATCTGAAGAGCGGGGAGGGATGCGGGACGTTTTTGAGGACCGGGCGGGAGACGCGCGATTTCCTGGAGATTATTATTCGTTTGCGGGCATCCGGGAGTCTCTATGCATTTGCGGGAGACACCCGGAACTTCCAGGAGACTTGGGATGTCTGCATCTCAGCTGCAGTGACGTGAGCGCAGAACAGAAATGACATGATGTTGTGTAAATAAGATATTACACACCGCTATTTAGATTGTTTATTAAAAAAATTTGTGATCTGGCGCTATACAGAAAATACAATTAATGTGACTTTAAGGAGGGTGGGTACAGCCGCTGGGAGGGCGGGGCACCCCCCTTATATAGTGGTAGGGGAAACACTGATATATATATATATATATATATATATATATATATATTATGAATAATATATATATATTTATGGAGATGCACTCCCCTACAGAATCATCCCAATCAATCTAAAAGGATGAATTCTTTCCAAATAGAGATGTTTAAGTCTTCTGGTAAAATTGTATTTATATTGCAATATCTATAGAATAGCAAAAGAATAACAAAATATTGCAATGTTAGATTTTTCCAATGTCGTGCAGCCCTGCAATGGACCATTTTATTTAATTTCTTTGTAGAATTCACACCTTTTATGGTGTTGCACGTTTTCAGTTTGAACACAAGTTTATTTCTGTTCCTGTCAATATGATTTAGTAGCTACAACGACCGCAAAAATCTCTCAAAACAAACCGAACCAACATAATAGGGTTGTGCTGCAACTTATTGAGAGGAACATTTGGCTTTATTTTTATCCGTCATGAAAATAACATTAAGCTTTGGTATTTTGACGTGACATTAGCATCACAGGCACATCTGTGGCACATTGTCTTTTGTTCTTCCGTATTGTTTTCTCTTTGTATTCCTGACAGTGAAGTGAAATTCAATATAAGTCTGTAATACTGCTGTGGAAAGACTTGTTTTGAGTTTTTGAGTTGATTCCTGGTCTGCTGAAAGTCATTTATTATTTTTAATATGTTTAGAAGGATGACATAACTGACATAGTTTATAAAGGGGCAGCACAGTGGCTCAGTGGTTAGCGCTGTCACCTTTCAGCAAGAAGGTCGCTGGTTCGAGCCCCGGCTGGGTCAGTTGGCATTTCTGTGTGGAGTTTGCATGTTCTCCCTGTGTTTCTCCCACAGTCCAAACACATGCGATATAGGTGAATTGGATGAACTAAATTGACCATAGTGAATGAGTGTGTATGGATGTTTCCCAGTACTGGGTTGCAGCTGGAAAAGCATCCGCTGCATAAAACACATGCTTAATAAGTTGGTGGTTCATTCTGCGGTGCCGACCCCTGATGAATAAAGGGACTATACCGGAGGAAAATGAATAAATGGATGAATGAATGAATGTAAAAAATATAAGTTAATGTTAAAATAACCCATAATGGTCGGCCGAGTGGTGTAGTGGTTAGTGCGTCGACACATGCACTCCAGTGCATTCTTTCCTGTCAGTTCTCTCTACTTTCCTATCAAATTAAGGTTTAAACCCCGAAAAAATTATAAAAAAAAAACAAAAAAAACTATGTGAAGCTGTGTGAAGTGCTGTAGACTTGGTTCTCCTCTTTTTCACATATTGTATGTTCAGGAATGCCTGCACATCACTTCTGCGAGCGATTGACGATGAATCTGCTTTCTCAGCACAGATACGGGAAGAGGAACAGGAATTCCTCAATGACCTTTGACCTCTTACCCCGATTCATGCTGCTGATGGAATGTGTTTTGCATCTGCACATGTGTGTTTTTAGTTTTACTGAATCCATAAAATGCTGTGTGTGTGATTTTTATGGTGTCGTCAGAAGCTACAGTGGAGTTGTCTCTGGACAGTCCTCATAATGACCACAAGAAGGACTCTGTGCAGCCATCAGTATCAGCTCCTGCTGCTCCTGTAGCCTCCAGCTCCAGCAAACCTCCGTCCAAAACACTCGAGGAGGTACAACACTTTTTCAATCTTTTTACCAACAATAAAAATTATTTTCATGTATTGTATTTTCAAAAATAATTAGATCTATTGGATTGGAGGCCATTTTAGTACAGTGAACTCCTTGTCTTGTTTAAGAAACCAGAGGTGTTTTGAGCTTTATGACATGATGCACTTGGTCTCTTTTTCGAACTATTCTCTGTAAACCCTAGAGATGGTTGTGTGTGAAAATCCCAGTTGATCTGCAGTTTCTGAAATGCTCAGACCAGCCTGTCTTACACCAACAACCATGCCACTATTAAAGTCACTTAAATCACCTTTCTTCCCCATTCTGAAGCTCAGCTTGAACTGCAGCAGATCATCTTGACCATGGCTGTTTCTCAATTCCAAGAACGCAGAGAACAGACTTGCGTTCTTGTGGAGACTGGTCTTGCCAGGTGTCCTCGGAAGAATGAACTCGGGAGACCGTGAGAACGTGTCCTGTGAGAAATAAAATGCTGCGTTCTTCCTGATGGTCACATGACCTTCACGCGTTTTTAATGGAAAATTATTTAAACATTACAGCATTCATACAACCATTTATTGTTTTTCCCCTTTTCAAAATATATAGTCTGCAAAAACATTATAAATATACGTTGCACAATATAAATAAAACAGATTTTAATATGAATTTCAGCAAACAAACACCCTTAATGTGTTTATTCCTTTATTAAGATGTCCATGGTAATGTTTATATTCACCGTTTCATTTAAGGAAAATCCTGAGATAAATAAGTTATATCTCTGAACTTTAATAATAATTCTTAATAAAATGCTTCCCACCTCCAGTCGCAAAGACTTCTGGGACTTCTAGAGCGAGATCGGTGCTCAAGTCTGCGTCGGTGCGTCCTCGATATCAAGAACACATCTGGGAAGTTTCACGCGTCCTCTGTACTTGCGGTCTTGAGTATTGGAACTGAACTTTGGCTGCTGATGATGACGTTACAGGAGAACACGAGGACGCAAGACCGCTGAAGAATGCATATTGAGAAACAGCCCATGTCTACGTGCCTAAATGCATTAAGTTGCTGCAATGTGATTGGCTGATTAGAAATTTGCGTTAACGAGCAGTTGGTCAGGTGTACCTTATAAAGTGGCCGGTGAGTGTACATCTATATGTTTTTAGAGTGTTAATCGTTTATTTAGTTGGGCATGATGTACTAAAATAGCTAAAACTGAAGTACAACTTAACAGAACTATAGACATTTTTTAAAAATAGCAAAGATGTTACATAATTACTACAACGAAATAAAAAAATAAAAATACAATGGTACTTATGCTTCAATATTCACATTTTCTAAAAGTATCACAGAAGATTTATTAACGTCTTTTCCTCCTTCATTTCTCTTTTTTCCTGTTTCCTTGTTTCACACACAGCTGGAGGAAGAGGAAAGTGAAGACAAGTTTGATCTGAACGTTTCCATCACAAATCCAGAGAAAGTCGGTGAGTCGGTCAGTTTTCTGCTAGATTTAGCTTTCTAGTATCTCTTTGTTTTTGTAGATTATTGCTGTGCTCATAAAACACGGGTTTAAAATAGCTTTTGTAAGGCTGAGTTGGCGGAAAACCAAAAAACTAATGATAAGATGAGGTGAAATAGTTGTGATTAATGAGCTGAAACACTGATACGGCTGTAGAGTCCTGCTGTATAATCACAGCTTCCTCTTTTTGCCCTTAGCTCTTTTTCACTTCCTGTCCTTCTGCTGTTTTAAAGGTGTGGTGTTTCTGCAATGTGTAAAATCAGCACTTGGTGTAGGAAATATGTTTGAGTTTAGCGTTTTCTCACACTTGCAGTTTTTTGGGGATTTATGGCTTTATGATTTGTGTATGATGAGGAGCTTTGGTTGTCGTTTGGGAGGTGATGAATATGAACTTGCAGTTACAGTTTCTTTTTTCTTTTTCTTTTGAAAGGTTGTTATATAGTATATAAGTACAAATAAAAGCCACTTTTGTCACCTGAACATTATGTGATATTAACAATCCAACATAAAAATATATATAATATAAATAAATAAAAGTTTATGTAATTATTGTGTATTTTTGTGTATTTTATTTCAGCTAATTACCAAGGAAATTATATTCTTTCTAATTTTTTTAACGATCACCTTTCGTGGCCTCGCAGTTTCGTGGATTATTTTGTGCAGTTTGGCATGTTTTTTTTGTTTGTTTGTTTTTTACAGCACATTGTGTTCTGCGCCCTGATTGGCTGTAGACCATTGTCAATCAATCTCCTCCGTGTCTCCTATATAGTACAGAATGCGTTTAGCTTGCCAAATTAACAAAAATATTTGATTGCTGCAGTTTAAGTTCCAACAAGGATGCAAAAATGGTTGTAACTGTCTGCAGCAAGACCTTCGTGAAGTGGGTCGCACACTGGATACGCAACGCAGTGCGTTTTAGAACTGTAAACAGGTTTAAATCGGGGTATGCACACCGGCGCCGCAAGTCAGCGGCTGTCTGCTGCGCCAATCTACGACTCAAGACACTATTCATATTTCTGCCACGCCACAGAGCTCTCATTTTAAATAACATGTGAATGTGCGCATCCGGTGTGCGTTACTTCCAACTGTCATGTGTGCACCGTATCCGGTGTGCGACTCTCTTAAGGAGGGAGTCTGCTTTTTTTTGTGGATCAGTGGCTGCAGGAAAAAGAACATTTCACTGGATGCCAACAGTATCTGCACAAAAGCTAAAAAGCTTAATGAACCTTTTGCTGACAGTGATGAATGTTTGCATCTGACAACAGGTTTTGATCTTTGGTTTCATTCTATAATACTAGAATTATTTATCTATGAAGCTTCGAATTTGAGTGTGTTTAAACGAGACGAAAATGTTGTTGTCTGTCTGAAAAGTGTGTAATGATGGGGTTTTACAGCTTTAAAACATATTTAAAACTGTAAAAAATAAAGATGACAATTTCACAGATTTCGACTACTGCAGATTATTTTTAGAACATAACTCCTTTAAATAACGAGGGACCACTGTATGCTATATGGACATGTAAGATGACAAATCCACAATGAAATGGTGAAATAGGGCTACACAAAATATTTAAATACAATTGATCTTTTTATTTGCCAGGTTGTTACCTATATAGCTAACATAGGTTAGGCACAAATTGTATTTGTCACATGAGCTCATTAGCATATCACATCCTACGTTTATATATAGACTTTGTGTGGGGCTACTTGTTTCACATGGGAAAAGCTTAGCCAATTACAACAGGGCACATTTAAATATGTAAGGCCCTTATCACACCATATTTTAGCAGTAGGAGGCACCTTTTTCAAATTGGTTACTATTGGCAGCAAGTTTTTTATTTTGAATTTATTAATTTTTTTAAACGCATGCTGCTGCTTGCTTTTCTGATGCTGCGCTCTGAGCGCCTACAGTTGAAAAAGTCAATTCTGGGTGGAAAAATGCCTGATGTCACTCAATCCAGCACCAAGATCTTTAATAGAGTGGTTAGCAACATAAAATACAGCTGCTCTTTCCTAAAGTCAACCAAAAAAAGGCATTGCAGTGTCCCTTGCATTTTCAGAGCTGAAAATCAATCCCAGTTCTATTTTTATACCCCTATAGATAGTGAAATTTTGCGGTTATTATTTTAGCATTTGTTTTTTTTCTAAGCATGACGGTAAAACACGAATGCCGTTATGAATATATTAAAACATGTGCTTGTTTGTTGAAAAAATTCATAACAATGAAAAAAAATACTAATTTGTGCATCTCCTGACATCCATGTGCAACCATGCTGCCATTGTAGCTGGTGTATTCTGGGAAATTTTTGTACTTCTTGGTTTTGAGTGTGGTGGTTCTGAAAAAATCTCTGTTTCGATAGCTATCCTGCCCTTCTTCTTAGCCCTATGCCTTTAAGGATAAGATAACCGGGACACCCCTACTCCTTCATGGAAACGTGCAAAACTAGGGCTAGGGCTAAGGGGTAGAATTGGGATTGGGCCTAGGTGTTGAAATGATAGTACAGTAATATGCTAGTACTTTTTTGTTGGTTTATGTTAGATTGCTGGTTTAACCTAGTATCCTGGCTTGGACGAACTGGTGGAAAACAACCCTGACAACCCTTCAAAAATGAGCAAACTAGATGAGATTAGGCTAATAAGCATCTTTTAAAAAATCGTATCTGCTTGTTTACTTTTAAAGGGACACATCACACATTACATTAATCTAATCTATACATACGCATATTTACCCACATGTAATTCAGTTATTTTGTTCTTGTTGTTGTTGTCGAACACAAATTTAGGTATTTTAGAGTCTGCCATTGGCATCTATAGTAGAAAAAAAATACTACGCAAGACATTCTTCAAAATATTTTTTGTTCTCAACAGAAGAAGATAGCTGCACAAATGAAGTGTTTAAGATGTGGTTTTGTCTGAATCGGTCACTGTAATTAATTTTCTCTGCTTCTCACAGGTGACGGTATGAACGCATATATGGTCTACAAAGTTTCAACACAGGTGATTAATGCCGTTTACACACACAATATAATGAGAGTCACGTCTGAATCTGTGTGTCAAGTCTAATAATCTCTCATTCTCTTTTTCTTCCAGACATCGTTATCCATGTTTCGTAGCAAGACATTTACTGTACGCAGACGTTTCAGTGATTTCCTTGGACTGTACGAAAAGCTTTCAGAGAAACACTCGCAGAACGGATACATTGTACCTCCGCCGCCAGAGAAGAGCATTATGGGTAGGACTTTTTTTTGTTGTTTGATGTGCTTCTGCTTTAAGGGACAGTTCACCCAAAAATGAAAGTTGTTCCAAAACATTAGGAGATTTTTTTCTTCAGGTGAACATAAGAAGATACTTTGAAGAATGTTGGAAACCAATAGCCATTGTTTGTATGGGGGAAAAAATTATATTAAAGTCAATGACTTCCAAGTTTCCAACATTCTTCAAACTATCTTCTTTTGTGTTCAGCTCAAGAAAACAAATTCTACAGGTTTGGTACAATTGGAGAGTGAGTGACTAATTTAAATTTTTGGGTAAATTATCCCTTTTAATGCACAAGTTTGAGTCTGCACTACCTGACTAAAGTATTGTTGTCGGTCCCAGTTGTGAAAGAGCAACAAATAATAACTTGACTTCTAGTTAATCATTTGGAAAACTGTCAGAAGATGGATTTTTCTGATGAATCATCTGTTGAACAACATCCCAATCATCACAAATACTGCAGAAGACCTATTGGAAATCAGTCAAGTTTGGTGAAGAAAAAAAACCTTGGTTTGGGGTTTACATTCAGTATGGTGGCATGCAAGAGATCTGCAGAGTGGATGGCCACATCAGCAGCCTAAGTTATCAATACATTTGTGCTGCCCATTGTATTACAAACCACAGGAGAGGGCAGATTCTTCAGCAGGATAGCGCTCCTCATACTTCAGCCTCCATATCAAAGTTCCTGAAAGCAGAGAAGGTTAATGTGCTCCAGGATTGGCCAGCCCAGTCACCAGACATGAACATTATTGAGCATGCCTGTGGTAAGATGTAGGAGGCATTAAAGATGAATCCAAAGAATCTTGATGAACTCTGGGAGTCCTGCAAGAACGCTTTCTTTGCCATTCCAGATGACTTTATTAATAAGTGATTTGAGTCACTGCAGAGATGTATGGATGCAGACCTCCAAGCTCATAGGAGTAAGACACATTATTAATGCTTTATCCACTGCAGCATGACTTTATATTCTATGCTGTACATTATTTCTGTTAAGTGACAAGACTTTTGCCTAAGCAAGTCCTAATTAAATAATAAAAAATCAAGACATGATCATATTTTATTTAGGTAAAATAAGCGTAATTTAGAGGTCTTTGCCTTTCATATAAGCTACTTCTGATTCCAAACGATCAACTAGGCAACAAGACTTTGTCAGGTAGTGTAATTTTGAATTAATGTGTGTTTGTTTGTTTGTCAGGAATGACGAAAGTGAAAGTGGGGAAGGAGGATCCATCATCGGCTGAGTTTGTGGAGCGGAGGAGAGCTGCTCTAGAGAGGTTTAATACTCTTATTTCTTAATGATGTGTGTAAATGTAAAGCTATGAATAATATTTCATCTCTAAGATTTTGTTCTGGTCAACCAGAATGTTTTACAAATATGATTTGCTGTGTTGAGACTATATGAGACTATTCAAATTGTATTTAAATGAGGATGAATAAATAGATACTACTGTTTTTGAGTCACTGATCGGACCAATTTTCGGATCAGCAACAAAAGGGAGATGATGTCATTTGCTTTTCATTTATAAATTTTATTTATTTTTTTATTCATTTATTACTGCATAACTTAAAATAATTTAGAAAAATTTATTTAGAAAATAAAAGAAATATTCAATACGAAAAATTATCTTTGCTGCTGTTGCTCATAATGTACATCTCTAAAAACATATTGTACAACATGTCATATTTATTTTCAATTAATGATTAAACATTTCATGCATAAAACTTATGGCTCGTTTCCACTGACTGATACAGTACGATACGGGTCGGTACGGGTCACCTTTATCAGGCTTGCGTTTCCACTGCTAAAAGGGTACCAATGATACTCTTTTGGTGGGTGGGGTGTACGACAGAAAGTTGCAGTCAACGTCATTTTCGCTCGAAAAAATGTCTAAAGTAAAGCTGTACGGGTCGCTCAAATATCATATGAGAAGCACTTCTCACAAAACAGATGCTTTACACACATAAATACTTCTGTATAAATGTTTATTACTAACTTTACTATGAACATAAGTTAATTATAACTGCAGGTTAATGACAGTGCGAAATAGCCTACTGTAACGTCTCAATTATATAAAGTAAATAAATAAATGCAACATATATAAACACATACAGACCCTTACAGTCTCCGATATGTTACCAATAACAGAAAAACTACACACAGCAAACATTTAGTCCTTATTTAGGTTCAAAACAGCAGGAAATAGAGCCCAAACCTCTCATGATTAAATGTGTCTGTAATCTTCAGCAGCACAGGTAGCCTCTTGTTAGAAAGTAATTCCATCATTCCGAGTTTATAATAGTCCAAAAGGTGATCATAATAGTTAAACATGGCAGTTTGTTCACGTTTGCTGTAAAATTAATGTGCTCCTTTTTTCCGGCTTCTCCTTTTGTTTTTTTTGCGTGTCACTCTCGCGTTTGTCAGTTTCTGACAGGATCAGGTTTCAAAAGCACATCAATAATCAAGCGCACGTTATTATCATCCGCTCAAGAAGTTTATTATTTCAGATATAGACGCGCGGCTATATCTGAAACTGCTTGCACTTCAGACTGGCTCGTAAAAAAACTATGGGGCACAGGGTAAAATCTGCTTTTTTGGCCTTGTGGCTGTTCATCAAGACGACGACAATGTTCATTTAAGCCCAGATCGAACAGGGCTCGTTATTATATGTTACTATATGGATATATAGTCTCTCGGCTGTGTATGAAAACATGGCAGCTCCTTTGTTTTCATTCTGGATTGTTGTGTAAGCTTGTGACGCATCTCTGTAAACCAATAGGGTTCAGCTGCGCGTCTAGCTCCGCCTTTGGGACCCTTTTGGTACCCTTTCTCGTGTTTGGTACCCTTTCGAAAGGCGGTTCGATACGCCTTTTGTCAGTGGAAACGGCCATAAAAGCATACCGACCCGTACCGTACAAGTCAGTGGAAATGAGCCATTAATGTTTCATTATAAGTGGATCATTTTTGAAAACCTATTCAGTGACATAATTTTGATGGTGGTTTGTCGCCACCCTTTGGTTACACAATGTAATTGCTACAACATTTACCAGCATTAAGTTCAATTAAACACTGATTTTAATCTTACCCAAAAACATTTATTTATTTGTTCATTATATATTTCAATTTTATTTATATATAATTTTTATTCATTTTTACATATTTACTTTATTTTTTATTGTATATTTAACTTATTTTAGTTTTTTTATTAATTTTTTTTATTATTTATTTAAGGCATACGCAATACTCATGATATAACATAATCCTATGCTTGTGTCACCATATTAATGGCTAATATTAGTGAGTGTGTTGTTTGCAGATATCTTCAGAGAGTTGTAAGTCACCCATCTCTCCTGCAGGACCCTGATGTCCGTGAGTTTCTGGAGAAAGAGGAGGTGAGCTGCTGTTTTCCTCAGAGAAAATAAACTCCACACACACACACTCATGTTTATACTCAACAATATTTCTGTTTGTGTATTAGTTACCCAGAGCAGTTAGCACACAGACTCTTAGTGGAGCCGGTTTCCTCAAGATGCTCAACAAGGCCACTGATGCTGTCAGTAAGATGACCATAAAGATGAACGAGCAGGACGTGGTGAGTGGGGAAAAAACACACACTGAGCTCCTCTGTGAAGACTACTAACCTAGAAACAATACTGAATATAAATGTGTTTGTGTGTTGGTTCCAGTGGTTTGACGAGAAGATCCAGGATGTAGAAAATGAAGAACAGCTTCTGCGCAAACTTCACGTCATGGTGGAGTCACTTGTGAACCACAGAAAAGGTCAGAAGTGCAGAAGCAGGCCGTTTTAGATGGTGAAAATCTGATTCTGTTCGTTAAATGTTACATATACTGAGTGACAATATATGTAACAACAGTAAATTCAATTGAAAAGTAGGTCGCATGTGATTTATATCTGAGCCAAAACTGCATTAAGAGGGAGATGAGACACAAATGGGTCACATTTAAGAGTTTAACTTAGAAATATTTTTTAATAGGCTACTGATAACCCTAGTTAAATCATCATATCTAGTTTATCTATTCATTTGTTTGTTGTTTTTTAATTGTATATTTATTAATGAAATGTACTTGCCATGAAAATAGCGTTTGTTGCTGACATGGCATTAAATAAAAATTCATCATCATTATCATCAGTTGTGTTCTGAGATTGTTGTTGTGTGTGTTTCAGAGTTGTCTGGGAACACGGCGGTGTTTGCGAAGAGCGTGGCGATGTTGGGCAGTTCGGAGGATAACACTGCTCTGTCCCGCGCTCTGTCTCAGCTCGCAGAGGTGGAGGATCGAATCGAGCAGCTCCACCGCGATCAGGCTGCCAACGACTTCTTCACCTTCGCTGAGCTGCTGGCCGATTATATACGCCTGCTGGGAGCCGTCAGGGTACACATACATGCATGCATGCATACATACATACATACATACATACATACATACATACATACATACATACATGCATACATAGAAGAAAACCACTCAAATGTCATGCATAGTTTCTTATTTACTGTGGATGATTCAGGGTATGGTGTCGAACTGTTTTGGTAATGATTTGGTTATGTTAATATATGTATTCTTATCTTTTGGTTGATATCTGTCAAGTTCTGCGTACAAATTAATATTCTTGTTTATTATTATTGATCTATGAAAAATTATTCATAGCATTGTGTATATACAGTTGAAGGTAGAATTATTAACCCCCCTGAATTATTTCTAAACATAATAGTTTTAATAACTCATTTCTAATAACTGATTTATTTTATCTTTGTCATGATGACAGTAAATAATATTTTACTAGATATTTTTCAAGACACTTCTATACAGCTTAAAGTGACTTTGAAACGCATAACTAGGTTAATTAGGTTGACTAGGCAGGTTAGGGTAATTAGGCAAGTTATTGAATAATGATAGTTAGCTTAAAGGGGCTAATAATTTTGACCTTAAAATGGCTTTAAAAAAAATTAAAAACTGCTTTTATTCTAGCCGAAATAAAAGACTTTCTCCAGAAGAAAAAATATCAGACATACTGTAAAAATTTCCTTGCTCTGTTAAACATCATTTGGGAATTTTTTAAAAAAGAAAAAAAATATTCAAAGTGGGGCTTTAACTGTATGTATTAGTTATGTTTTAGATTTTTAATAAAGAAATATATATTATTCATTCATTCATTTTCTTGTCGGCTTAGTCCCTTTATTAATATTAATTTTTTTATACCACTGCACAGAAAGAATAAAGAAATATATATATATATGAGCAATTCCAGCGTTATGGATATGACATTTGCAGTAAAATCTCAAAACATAAATGGACAGAGGAAGTATGTGTTAACATCATATTGAAACATCAGTTTATATTTTCAAAAACAACTGACCACAGAGTTGTGGAAGCAGAAAGATATCAATCTGTAAACATTTTTTATATTTTAAATGAGGAAAATAAAGGTGTGACGAAAAAGTTTAAGTTTACAGTAATACAACATACTTTGTAAAAATTCTGTGAATTTAACTGCACAACCCAAAAGAAACTATGCTAATCAACGAGACAAGAGTTGATCTCTATAGAACAAACATGATTGATTTTATTTGATTTTACATTTATAAGGAAAAAGCTCCGTTATGGATGTGACATCTCTCCATTATGGATGTGACGGATGTAAAATTGCCACTTGTGTGACTTTGGTAAATCAAATATAATTGTTTGAAACAATTTTTGATTATTTTTAAAGCACTGTAAAATACAAGCCTACACAAAAAACACAGCAATGGTTTCACTATTTTGGCGAAAACTTATATATATTTATTATAATTATTTATTACATATATATATTATTATATATATATATATATGTTACCATGCTATAATATTAAAGTTCTACCCTCCAGCTCTTAATGTGTCTGTGTGTTTATCAGGGTTGTTTTGATCAGAGGATGAAAGCGTGGCAGCGCTGGCAGGACGCTGAAAGCATGTTGCAGAAAAAACGAGAGGCAGAGGCCAAACTCCTGTGGGCCAATAAACCCGACAAACTCCAGCAGGCCAAGGATGAGATCGCTGAGGTGACCGAGCAAACATGCTGCTGTTTGTTTGCTGGATGTTTTAAACCACTCACTGCTGTTTTACAGATTAACCTTTACTACCGTGTTTTGTCTATCTCATGTTTTTACATTGTTATCCTACAGTGGGAAGCAAAAGTCACGCAGTATGAGAGAGACTTCGAGAGAATCTCAGCCACCGTACAGAAAGATGTCATTCGTTTTGATGTAAGACCTGATTTCTGTCTTTTCTGAAGTGCCCCATTATGGTTTTTCAGATATTGCTTTTCATGTTAATGTAAAGTCTGCAAAGTGTTAAAGATCAGAATGGCTGATTGATATCACAAGAATAACATTGTGATATCAATGATTTGAAGGGTAATATGCCTACAGCTCTGACTAACTTGAAACTGCGACCACAAGTTTCTCCTCCATAATTAAAAAAAATATCCGTCGTCCTGACAACACAAATACTGCAGGCACCTAAACAGAAACCCTGCTCTGCTTTCATTTGATTGAAGAATGAAAAAGACGCGACTGACGTAACGCACTATTCCACTCAGGGTTGAGTTTAATTTCTACTGCGAGCACACAGCGCGCAACAGCATAACGTGAGGGGCCCATAAGTAGCATGCAAAACAGTTAATAAACCATTAAAAAAATGCCCTTCTCAACACAAAAAGCGCGTTTGGTGATCGCCCCTTATGCAGCCAAACTTTAAAAATATATTAAAAAAATTTTATCGTTTTACTGATACCATTAATCAGTGTTATTCAGACACCTCACCCCCGAAAGCAGTGCAGTAAACACCACAAACGCATTTCAACCTGTAAACAAAGCAGCACGCGTCCCGTTTTTGTGGCATTTGACGAGATATGGGAATATAGAATTAACCTGATACAGTGCAAGCGGTTACAAGTAACAACACAATTAAATACATACTTTACAAGCTAGAGAAAACAAGGAGGCAGCTATTTACCTACACTTATGAAATGTGTCATGGGCCAGGTCTGATTTCATGAATTAGCTTTCATTTTGGAGCTTTTCTCCCTTCTCAGCTGTAGATAATTTCTATTTGCAATCATTGCTGTGGCACCTCTTGCGTGTTATATGTTCTCAGGGCTTACCTGTACTCTGCTTTCTGACAAGCTATCTTTGCGGGCTCCCATCGCCTTTCCAGTGCTGTGCACCAGCCCGAAGTCCAGCGTGCCTTTGTTTGACTTGTACCTAATAAATTGTCCTTATTTTGCACGTGTTACACCAAATTCTGTGACCATCGTATTCTGTGACCCTAGTAGGCGCTGTTCTCTCTGTTTGGCTTGAACTCGCTCCTACAGCATACTCTCACATTAATGCACTGGAATGAACTGTTCAATACTAGTATCTATAAAACAAAATGGAGGAAGAAACTAATCCACGAGCTGTGTACTGAAAGTTCATTGTAAGCATGTAGATGCTGAAGCACTTCTTTCCCTCACACTTCCAATAATATCCAGGTAAGCACAGCGTCTTCATGACTCATGACTTCAGGATCTGTTTGTCTTTGCTGCTGTGTTAGTGGAATTTTGTGGGTCTGCCCTCGCAAACATTGTTTCATATCGACGTCACGCCGAAACGGCTAAAGACTCATTATCAAGATGCTTCATTTAAATCACTATGAGTCGACTCTTTTTTTTAGATAAATCAATAGTTTTAAAAACTGTCCACTTTCAGATTTAAGCTTTAGCTGGATATTTCACTTCACTAAGAGCTGTGTTACACACTACATGAAAGGTCAATTTCAAAAACCCATAATAGGGGCTCTTTAAAGACTCACTGAAAGAAGTTTAGCTGAGAGATTTTTTTAGCATCATCCAGCCAAATGCAATTAGTTTTTTTTTTTCTTAAACTGATATAAACCTTGAAGGATGAAGACCTTATTGACCTTATTCTTCATGTATGAGCGGGTGCAGCCATTGTCTCGAGACTTCAAGTCTCATTAACTTCCGTTAGATGTTAAAAACCAATCGTTAAGCTGCTTGATGTTGCAAGCTGATATTTTCTTATTATATTATTCTACTGTTCATGCATAAACACAGGTAGTTTGAGTATTCCTAGTCATTTCCCCCATAGGCAACTGAATCAGAAGTTCTAAAACAATCGCAAAAACAAGCACGCTTTGCACCGCATTGCAGAATAGGGTCGATTAAAGTCTTACTGAGGTCATTTTAATAGACTGACTGTTTTTTTTTTATGTCTTTCCTAACAGAAAGAGAAAGCTCGAGACTTTAAAAGACAAATCATCAAATATCTGGAGTCACTGCTACACTCGCAACAACAGGTACTGAACGCATTCGAAATCAATTCGCTCAATCATGTTTACAACTATGAAACATGTATAACAGTTTACGCTTTCTCCACAGCTGATAAAATACTGGGAGGCGTTTTTGCCCGAGGCGAAAGCAATCGCGTGAGGCAACACAGAAACGCACTCACCCATGACTGAGGCCTTTTTCACTCTTTACCTCTTGCCTATAAACCAAGAGAAATCAAGCTGCATAGGGAAATCATCAGTCCGGCCGCTCTCTGATCCACCTTTGTAGATTTTATTTCTTTCCCGTCTGATCTTCACCTTTATTTTCTTACATTTGAATCTTGATTATTTGGGGAATGTAAACGCATGGTGGTTGGTTGTGGGTCTGTCTTCCTCGTCTCTTTGCAACCAAATTTTTTTATTTCTTTTTTATCACTCACTGGGATTTGTTACTGCCAATGGTTTACACTAGAGGGCGCTCTCTATTCATTCAGATTTCCCATTAGGCCACTTTGTGTGAGATAAACGGGGACTTATTTTAGATATCCAGAATATTGAGAGAGAGATATATAAATATATACACTTGTAAACACCATAAAGTAAATGTATGATAATGAATTATTGACATAAATAGGCTGGATATTGTGGAGAATCATGAACTTTTGTTTTCTTATGTTGCTGGCTCATAGTTTTTACACAAAGAATCACCTTAAATCTTGGATGGATTTATGGTTTCAGTACATTTAAGACGTAAAGCATTAAAAAAAAACGCACTTCTGAAGCGTTTGATATCAACATTGGAGCTCTTTCAAGCAGCACTTCAGTCTTAAATACATATTTTTCTCTCTCTTGATTTGCTTGTTTCCTCCATTTGTAGACATTTACGCCAACATGTTATTTTTGTTTGTGTCAAAAACTATATTTGTGTTATTCACTCGATTCTGGCATGTTATGATGATTAATAAACATTTGCTACTCTACTAATAATAATTACATCGTTTCTACATCAGATTTTTTTTTTGCTGCTGCTGTTAGATTCATGGTCATTTATATTGTTAGGATGTTTCGTTTGTATTAGTTTGCTTCATTGAATGGTGTTTCTGGCCCTGCTGTAATGACACATGTTGTTAACAGGTTTGACTTCACCATTAGGTGCCATAATAATCAATTTTGTTTATTAGAAGATTAAAAAAAAGGGGGGGGGGGTATTTTTTTCACTATGGACACTTCTTTTGAGGAAAATAAATAAAGATTTAATAATTACAAATGTCTAGATTGTGAGTTTTAAATCAATTCGTTTTTTTATTGCAGTTTCAACGCACCATGTCATAAAGCGCAAACCATCTCAGACTGGTTTCTTGAACATGACAAGTTCACTGTACTCAAATGTCCTCCACAGTCACCAGAACTCAATCCATTAGAGCACCTTTGGGGTGTAGTGGGTAAAACGGGAGATTCGCATCATGGACAAATCTGCTGTAACTGCGTGATGCTATCATGTCAATATGGACCAATTTCTAAATATTTCCAGTATATTGTTGAATCTATGCCACAGGATTAAGGAAGTTCTGAAGGGGGGTCCAACCCGATTCTAGTAAGGTGTACCTAATAAAGTGGCTGGTCAGTGTACATTAAAAAAGACAAGACTTCATCAAAGGTGCACCTCAGTAAGCCTAGGATTTATCAACAACATTAAAATGCTATTCTAAGAATCCTCCAGTCGACAAATGAACTTCTAGATCAAATCCCTCATCAAAGAAGATGATCGAGCTCTAAGCTAGAAGTAATAAATATACAATTACTAATAATTAAAATAACTAATAAATACGGAAGTTATGTTAGTGATTCAAGGACATTGAGAACAATCAAAACAACACACTCATGATTGTTTTGTATACCATCAAAAGGAAAACAGATACTGATTTGTTGCTGTTCAATTACAATTCAATTGTGTACTTTTTTAACCCATATTGTGGCAGCCAGTCTACATTTTTTCCCCTTTATATAACACTAAGGATGGTAAAATTGAGATTTTTAATGGTCATTTTCTTTGTGTGTTGACCATGAGCAACGTTATTCTGTTGTTATTTCTGTTAAAAGTAGCCTAATGTATGTGACGGAGGCCAGCTAGCGAAGTGCTATGCTATGTAAACCTCACTTCTCTGACCTCTAAATGTACTCTAGCGACAGACGTCATCGTCTTAAGCCTCCTTGTTAGAGCAACCGACTCTCAAACAAAGAATCGCCGGTTCGATCCCAGCTTAGAGCGGGTTGGGTGCAGTAGGACTGGTGAGTTACACGTGGGGGCTCGTCCGGGATGGGAGTGAGGTTTAGGGGGTTAGTGTAACGGAGGCCAGCTAGCATAGTGCTATGCAGGTTAACCTCACTCCTTTAACCTCTAAAGGTGCTCTAGTGACAGACGTTATAGAGGCTATAGTCTTTAGCCTCTTTGTTAGAGCAATCGACTCTCGCACAAAGAATCGCAAGTTCAATTCCAGCTCAGACTGGGTTGGGTGCAGTAGGACCAGTGGGTTACGTGGATTTGACTTTTTTTGGCATTGTTTATTCTTACGAATGTTGCATTTTATATAACTAATACCAAAAGTAAAACTTTGTCACTTTAAAATATCTAACCTATTAAAAATATTTGTTTATATGTCATATGTTTAATATTCAAATCATTATTGGTATGGGTGTACACATATCATTATTGATTAATATTTAATTTCGTTTTTTTATTATGAAAATAATATACATTCATTCATTTTCTTTTCGGCTTAGTGCCCCACATAGCAAAATATCTCTGGCCCACACAATCAGCTTTTGCTTGGCCCACATTACTATACATTACTATACATGACTTGACCAAGTTTGGCATCCATACAGGGGCCAAACATGGACCATATCTGGACCAAGTCTCAGCCAAGTTAATAACCCATAACTGGGCCAGATATGTTGGTGTGTCCTGACTGCAATGAATTTGATAAACCCATGAAGCATTTTGCTTTATGGCCATAATTTTTCTCGAAGCGACACAATTGTTAGAATTATTTCTTTACTCAAACATCATTTCAATGCATTTTAAAAGTGGGTCAGGATAGACCAAACTTACCTGGCCCACATATACATTTTTAACATCTGGTCCATTTGATATCTGGCCCAAGTCTTGTGTGCCGCCTTAAAGACGGTGCCACCTCTGCCAAACCCGGGCCATGTTTGGCTCACATGCTGTATGCCAGTGCCGGACAAACGCCTTCTGTGCCAGCTTTATGCCAAATCTGGGCCAGAATTCTTTGCTACCTGGGCCCTTTATTAATCTGGGGTCGCCACAGTGGAATGAACCGCCAACTTATCCAGCATATGTTTTACGCAGCGGATGCCCTTCCAGCTGCAACCCATCACTGGCAAACATCCATACACTCTCATTCACACTCATACACTACGGACAATTTTAGCTTACCCAATTCACCACATGTCTTTGGACTGTGGGGGTAACCGGAGCACCCAGGGGATTCCCACGTGAACGAGGAGAACATGCAAACTCCACACAGAAATAGCAACTCACCCCAGCTCGAACCAGCGACCTTCTTGCTGTGAGGCGACAGCGCTACCCACCGCGTCACCTCAAAATAATGTTAATATTAATGAACAATTATATAAAATTTAATGCACAAAATGTAGTATTACCATATATTATAATGTAATTATTTATTTGAAGATTGAAAATCCCATCGTTGTCTTGTCTATGTTTCATTTCAACATTGTTCATGAAAATTGTGTGTGCTAGTTATAGTTAACAGCATGAAATACTTTCAAATATTTTCTTTTCCTGAAACTTGAAAGCGAAACACACACACACACAAACACACACACACTGGCTTTTAGAAGGAAGTGATCCAGCAGGTCTTCCCTATTTCAGTATTTATTTGACATCATACTCTTATCGTAAATGGCAAATTTTATTTATTATCATCGTAAATTTTCATCTGATGAACATTTACTGTGGTAAATTAATTTTTTAGCTGAAATCCTTTCAATATAATCTGATTAATCATTAAACGTCACACCCTGTTTGTTTTCCAGCGCTTCAAGGGTCAAAAATGGAACAGAGTAACACTTGAGCATCAGGAATGTGTGTTTTCTTCAGCCTGGAATGTGTGTGTTTAGTCAGCGGTAAATGGATGAATGCTCGTGTGTCATATAGGAAATCATGTGGTACTCGTTTATTCTCCTTTCAGACAGAAGAGATGAGGACATCAGGTTTACTGCTGATGCTCGCCGCTGACTGACTGACCTTTACCAAAAAATAAATGACTTATTAGGAAATTATACAGTGGCTATCTTGATAGTCCTTCAGTATTTTGTTGTAATTTTTTATTCACATGTTTAGGCTTCGACTGTCGCCTTACAGCAAGAAGGTCGCTGGTTCGAATCCCAGCTGGGTCATTTGGCATTTCTGCGTGGAGTTTGCATGTTCTCCCCGTGTTCGCGTGGGTTTCCTCCGGTTTCCCCCACAGTCCAAACCCATGCGCTATAGGTGAATTGGGTAAGGTAAATTATCCGTAGTGTATGTGTGTGAATGAGTGTGTATAGATGTTTCCCAGTACTGGGTTGCAGCTGGAAGGGCATCCGCTGCGTATAACATATACTAGATAAGTTGGCGGTTCATTCCGCTGTGGTGACCCCTGATGAGTAAAGGGACTAAGCCGGAGGAAAATGAATAAATGACTTTAGGCTTCGTTTTGTAGTGGAGTAGACACTCAGATGTTCTTTTACATCAGTTTAGCTAAATTTGTTGAGTTAATAAAGAATAATAAGTGTTTATAAACAAGAGATCACATGACATGACTTAAGATCCATGGATAAAATCTAAATAACAAATTCAAAGTCCTTAACCCATTAAAAGTAAAGGGGGAAAAATCCACATTATGAATCTTATGCTCAGGGGCAGGTTTTACCAATAAGCGAAGTTAGCAGCCACTCAGGGCCCCAATAAATGCTTAGAATTATAAATTAGACCTATAATTATAAATTATACCTCTAAATATTTATTTTTATATACACTTTATAGACATATTTTTATATAACATCGTTTTCTATCATATTTTGTCTAATAAATATAAACGCATTGTAATTACATCTGTGCAAATTAATCCCCCACCCCCCAAATAATGAAGCAGTCCAGCAGTCAAATCAGATAAAAATAAAAAAAAATGTATTATTTGTAGTTTCATTTTAATATTTGAAAAAATATATAGAAAAGAAGAAAATAAATACATTCATACAAAGAAAGGGTGCATATTAGGACTTTTGGGCCCAATGGCTGGAATTGCTTAGGGCCCCCGAATCACTAAATCTGCCCCTGCTTATGCTTTAAAAGCTGTTCTAGAAATTTGTTGAGGGTTTAAATCTGTAAAAATGTTATATTTTTTATAAGTTGAATAATATTTTAAAGTTTATATCTTACTATGACTTTTACAAAATATGTCAGAAATGTGAAATGTATGTCAGAACTGGGACATAACCTGTAAACAATATAGCTGTTTTTATTTTTTAAATCTGAATTGTGAGGGAAAAGAATAACCTTAATTTTGTGTTTCCAACATGTGACTTGCTATAGTCAATTTAGATACTTGGACTCGAAATTCGAGTACACTTGGAATGAAATTCGTGCAAGAAAAACTACATTACCCATGATGCTGTACAGAACATTCCACCAATCATAGAGTCTCAGTGAGCAAAGTGCCAAAAGAGTGCTTTTAGCTCCGCCCACTATCATAAACAATGACTGACTTAATTGAGTTTTTCACACTATAAACTCTCTAATTATTTATTTGTATATGCACTACATATGAACATTAAGCTATACGTTTTTTCCCTGTATATTTCATTAAGGGCGACACGGTGGCTCAGTGGTTAGCACTCACACCTCACAGCAAGACGGTCACTGGTTCGAATCCCAGCTAGGCCAGGTCAATGCGATATAAGTGAATTGAATAAACTAAATTGGCCATAGTGTATGTGCGTGAATGAGTGTGTATGGGTGTTTCTCAGTACTGGATTGCAGCTGGAAGGGCATCCGCTGTGTAAAACATATGCTGGATACGTTGGCGGTTCATTCCGCTGCGGCGAGCCCTGATGATTAAAGGGACTAAGCCGAAGGAAAATGAATTAATAATTCACTAATAACTTTACATTAATATTTTATATTTCTGCCTTCCTTCCATCCATCCTTTCTTCATTTATTTATTCATTCATTCATTCATATTTTACTTCACTTAAAATCATAGTTTGTATTGTGATTCTCCTCATAGCGGTTTTGTTTATGACTTATAACTTAAAAAAAATACTTTTTAATGCCTATTAATGGGAAAATCTAAATATAATTCATGAATATTTAATGTCACAGCGCGTGACGCATCGTGATTGGCTAACATAAATGGGGGCGGGGCATTATAGAACATTTTATTTGCAGACAAATTAATTATTTAATGTACTAAACCATCTTTAACAATGTTCATAAACCCTTATCAGCGTTTCGTACGGATTGAATGGCTTTATTTATTACCCTTAGCCATGTGTGTGTGTGTGTGTGCGCGCGTCTGTATGTGTGTTTGGAGAGGGAGGAGCTCTGAAGATCCACGCTGGATTGTTCGTCAGAGATCATTCATAACACTCGGAGTCGAGCTGTGCTTCAGTCTAGTTTGTGTGCGTGTGTGTTTGAGATGTTGGACCATCAGTGTGTGTCTCCTGTCATCGAGGTCTTTATTCCGTCTCTCATGAGGGAAGTGGACGAGACGGGAAAGTTGCGCAAAGTAAGTCAGACAGAAACTCTGTATATTTGTGGTTCCTTAAAACGGTTTATTATTGACCGCGAACGTGAGTTTGGCTATTTAGCACGTGATTTTGTAATTGTCATTCATTTTTATGAAGCTGGAAGTTTGTTTATTTAAATTTCGGCTTAATTTAAGTAGACTAATCTTACGTTGAGGTAAAGTTGGTTTTATATTCACACATTCGGACTTCCCCCTTAATAATATAACTTCAGAAACGTATTTCTAAATAGTAAACTCAAATGACTCTCAGTAGCCTACA
>CAIGQZ010035066.1:5039740-5053843 GCA_903798205.1 Danio tinwini
TTAAGGTCAATTATTAGCCCCTTTAAGCTATATATATATATATATATATATATATATTGACTGTCTACAGCACAAACCATCGTTATACAATAACTTGGCTAATTACCCTAACCTGCCTAGTTAACCTAATTAACCTAGTTAAGCCTTTAAATGTCACTTTAAGCTGTATAGAAGTGTCTTGAAAAATATCTAGTCAAATATTATTTACTGTCATCATGTCAAAGATAAAATAAATTATATTATAATAATATATAAGTTAATAATAAGTTATTATAAATGAGTTTTTAAAACTATTATGATTAGAAATGTGTTGAAAAAATAAACAGGAGGGCTAATAATTCTGACTTCAACTGTAGCTTTTGTTTTTATTTAAATACATGATTTTGTGATTTGATGACTTTAAAATGCATGATTCCTGCACGATTAAATGATTTTGTTCTTTAAAATACATATAGGTTTTTATCCTGTTTACTTAGGATATTCTACAACCTTTTCACTTGTATTTCCTCTCAATCGCAATTGATCTGTAGTGTGTTGCAACCTTAAAATAGTTGATATCTGGAAAATACTTTTAAAGGTGCAGTATGTAAGTTTGACACCCAGTGGTTGAACTAGGTATTGCACTCCTTGACCAAAATAAACGCAAGCGCGGGTTGCCAGATTAAGGACAGGAGCGACTGATTTAAACTGTGTTCTAAATAAAAGCAACGACACGCGATAGAGGGAATATTTTCCATATTAACAGGAGTTTACCTCAAATTGATATATTAGAAATGGCTTCTATTTCTCACAGCTGAACTGATATTTTTTCTTCTAAAGAAAGTCTTATTTGTATTTTTTAAGGTAGAATTAGAATTTTTTAAAAGCTATTTTAAGGTCAATTATTAGCCCCTTTAAGCTACATATTTTTTCGATAGTCTACAGAACAAACTATTGTTATACAGTAACTTGCCTAATTACCCTGACCTGCCTAGTTAACCTAATGAACCTAGTTACGCCTTTAAATGTCACTTTAAGCTGTATAGAAGTGTCTTGAAAAATATCTAGTCAAATATTATGTACTGTCATCATGGCAAAGATAAAATAAATCAGATATTAAAAATGAGTTATTAAAACTATTATGTTTAGAAATGTGTTGAAAAAAATCTTCTCTCTGTTAAACAAAAATTGGGGAAAAAATAAACAGGGGGGCTAATAATTCTGACTTCAGCCTTATGTGAAATGCCTCTGATTTAACAAGTAAAAACGCTGTTGCTCTTTTCAGGATCTTTAGAGATGGAGGTTTTAGATTTGTCACATTGACAGTTCTTTGTGTCAGAGACAATAAAGACCCAGGAAAGTATATAAAGGATCTTTGAATGCTTCAGGGTGTGATCTTACCTGAAGAACTGCCACGCCTGTGCTGATTTACCCTGTGTAAATTTACCTGACCTATATTAAGACTACACTTTTGATGAGGTAGCTCGAGGCTTTGGTGTTTGTAAACTATTGGAAAGCGCGTTTCAGGGTTGCCAGGTCTTTGTAACAAACCCAGGCTAAAAAAATTATGATTTATGTATAACTCTCATGCATTTTGGTCAGAACTTTTTAACACAAACCAATAAGGCTGCGGTTATAATTTAAATCATGCATAATTTAAACACACCACTATAATATCACTGATAACCTGACATTTAGTGCTGTCAAACCATTAATATGGAATAATTGCATTCAAAATAAAAGTTCTGAATAGTTCTGAATTTGAAAAGTTCAAAATAAAACAAAAACAAATATTTAATAAAAAAAAATTAAGTAAACATTTTCTCAAATATATAGTCTACGTGTGTGTGTGTGTGTGTGTGTGTGTGTATAAATGTGTGTGTTTGTGTGTATTCTATTCGTGGGCTCTTAACCAATAATGAGCTGAAGCTACTCAAGGACCGCCTCTCTCATTTCCATGTTACAGACTGAAAAATAAAATGAAATACAAGCAGAAATAAATAGATACGTAAATTAATACAGAAATAAATAATTGCAATAATAAATTTGTATAAAATATACACATTAAAAAATTGAGTATAAAAATAAATGGAAAATCAATGAAATAATAAAAGTTTAAACAAAGACGGTTTATTCCGCTGTGGCGGGACTTAAAATCAGGAAAAACAAAAAATAATAAACAAAGGACATGTTTGTTTGTGATTAAAATGAATTGAATATCTAATATATTTGATTTATTAAGTCGTGTATTACTTTATTTTTCTATATTTATATTGATTTATGTTTTTACAAACCAAGACATTGGTTAAAAGTACTGACTTGGCAACCCTGGCTGGTTAAAAAAATATCTGTTTATGCACAACTTTACTAAACGAGCGCTGGCGCTTCCTGCTGGTGGATAATCGCCACTACACACAATGTTCTCAAGGGAGTAATTTAGTTTAGTTTTATGACATGGACTCTCTCGTATTTCAGCTCTTCAGGGTGGAGATTCTCTTCAATGGAAGGAAGCACTTTGTTTTACGGCGACACAGGGAATTTCAGACGCTTCACAGGAAGGTGAAGAAGGTTCTGCGAGTTCCTGATTTCCCCAGTAAGAGAAACCAACATCTGCGAACCAAACCGCTGGAGCAAAGACGACAGGAGCTGGAGGACTACATCCAGGTAGAGTTATATTTAATGTCATTAACATTTTAAAATAGCTGTTATTATGTTTTATTGTTATCAAATCTTTATTTTTTAAATTTTAGTTAAATTATGTGAACACAAAAAAGTGACAAATCGATCAGCATATAACAGCAAGCATAACAAATACATGTAATAAACAAAACACAAGAGGTTGTTAAATAATAACAATGCCAACAACAATAATAGTAAAAAATAAAAGGGATAAACTAAAGAATAAACGACTAACAAATAATATCTAATAACAATTCTACACCAAAGGAGAGCTATAAACTACATGTGTTGAAGGTTAAGTGTAACGAATAAGCTGCTATTTTGTATATTTTCAGGTAGACATGGGACGATAACCGTTTTCAAGGTATATCGAGGTTCGGAAAACTCAAGGTTTTAAAACCGCCAAAATTTTCTGTCATACCGTTCCTTAGGTATATGTAAGATTTTTTATTTACATTTTATTGTCAGGAACGTGCAGAGACATTTTAAAGGGCATGGGCTCAAGTGGAAAAAAGGGGACTTTTTATTAAATAATAATAATAATTGTACTTTAATAAATAAAATATAATAAAGGAGATTTCATCCTAAATTCACCATATACTCACCCTTAAAAGGAAGGTCATTCAAAGCTGAAAATCCTGTCGCCATTTACTCAACTTTTACTTGTTCCAAACCTATTTGACTTTTTTTCTTTTGTCAAAAACACAAAATAATATTTTGAAGAAAGCAGGAAACCTGTAACCATTGACTTTCATGGTATTTGTTTTTAAAACCAAAATATACATAAAATTTAGTTTTTTATTGTCTGACAGGGAAAGCTGTCTTTAAAAGGACATGTATTAACTTATACATATAATATTATTAGTATTTAAAAAATAATTATTATCCCCAGGAAAAAAGGGCACTTTCTTTCCAGGAGAAAAAAGGGCAGGGGCTCAAGCACCCAAAGCCCCCACCTCTGCACGTGCCTGTTTTTTGTTTCTTTTTGGGACAGCAGTATCTCCAGCAGAATAAATATCCAAAGATGCTGTTTTAAATTGTAAAGAAATCCGTGTTTTTGAAACTAATGAAGACAGCAGGAGTCTATGATTCATTTTTTATTATTTAGCCTGACATGTTTACTCTTTTAAAGTATTATAAATCTTTCTCAAAATAAAATGTATTGTTTTCAAAGGGGAAAAAGTTTTAGTTTTTTTAAATAGACATTTAAAAATAGCATATTTTAGAGCAGTAATCACAATACCGCGAAACCGTGCTATTTTTATCCAAGGTTATCATACCGTCAGAATCTTATACCGGCCCATGCCTATTTTCAGGGTTATTCCACTCATTTTTTTATTTTCTAATTCTTTCGAAGTTAAAATATTGGTATTCTGGGTGTCTGAAATTTTAATATAGCCTATAAAAACACGCATAAAAAAATACTATAGTAATTTATTGTTAACGTCGTAGCACTGTTGTGTAATTCTATAGTTGCTAGTAATACAGCACCTATAGTAACATAAACGAATTACTCGAAACTGTAGGCCTACTTTTCATCAACTATATCAGGGGTGTCCAAACTCGGTCCTGGAGGGCTGGTGCAGATTTTAGCTCCATCATTGCAGGTGTTTTGAAGCAAGTTGTTTCTAGAAAGCCTAGTAAGAGCTTGATTAGCTAGCCCAGGTGTGTCTGATTGGGGTCGGAACTAAACTTTGCAGGACACCAGCCCTCCAGGATCGAGTTTTGGGCAACCCTGGTGTATATAGTACTACAAAACACCAAAGTTTGTTGTAGTAAAACATAAGTATACTACAGTATTTATTACAGTTTATTATAATGCAGCAAGTTATTGTAAATACTACACTTTAAAAAAATCTTGCCTTTATTTTTTGTTTTTTAGTTAACTTTTCTAGTCATCTCAACTTATATCAGTCAAAGCAACTAAAAATATTAAGTTGAACTTTGCATAACTTTAATAAAACGTAGTTAAAACCTGATTAACTTATCAAAATAAGCTAAAGTAACGTAAAAACATTTGTATTCATGGCTTTTTGTTGTATATTTTTTTAATAATTTTTTATAATTTTATAATACTATTTACTATAGTTATTTTTTTTTTATTTGACCATCTGAACTACATTTTTATTTAAGGTTTGAAAGAAATGTCATCAGTAGTTTACAGAATTAAAAAAAGAATATATATTTTACTTAAATCCAAAGCTATAAAGTTGCCATGAACATAATTTCTGGTGTTATTCATTTAAAAATGTCTTTTAAATGTAAATATTTGAACTATGAAATTATATTTTTAATAATTTTAGTTAATATCAACACTCTTATGATATACTGTATATTGTTTACTAAAGTTGTTTGGAGTATATGAAGCACATTATGAGATATATTAAATAGTATACACAGTTGCAATCAGAATTATTGAACCCTCTTTGAATTTTTTTTCTTTTTTTATATTTCCCAAATGATGTTTAACAGAACAAGGAAATTTTCACAGTATGTCTGATAATATTTTTTCTTCTGGAGAAAGTCTTATTTGTTTTATTTTGGCTAGAATAAAAGCAGTTTTTAATTTTTAAAACCCATTTTAAGGTCAAAATTATTAACCCCTTTAAGCTATTTATTTTTTCCATAGTCTATAGAACAAACCATCATTATACAATAACTTGGCTAATTACCCTAACCTGCCTAGTTACCCTAATTAACCTAGTTAAGCCTTTAAATGTCACTTTAAGCTGTATAGAAGTGTCTTAATAAATATCTGGTCAAATATTATTTACTGTCATCATGTCAAAGATAATATAAATAAGTTATTAGAAATAAGTTATTAAAACTATTATGTTTAGAAATGTGTTGAAAAAATCTTCTCTCCGTTAAACAGAAATTAGGGAAAAAAATAAACAGGGGGGCTAATAAATCAAGGGGTTGAATAATTCTGATTGCAACTGTATCATTAATCGGAGGGTTTATATTGAGCACACTGCATTGTGGGATACATTTTGTCAATCTGGTTAGTTTTAACCTTTATGAAGTTGGGTCATATTAACCAAATTTCAGAAAACTTGTTAATATTTACAACTAGAAACAGAAACGTACAGTGAATGGCTGTTTATTTACTGACACTATCTACATTTTGTTTTTCACCTGAGAAAGTTTTATAGACCATTTCAATATGCCGATGTCATTGGCCCATAAACAGTTCCTCCTTCTCATTAAACTATTTCAGAACTGTAACAAGAGACAATTCAGTCATAATAACTAATGTAAACACAGTTGTCTGTTTATCAATATGTGGATCTTTTTAGATTTCCAGAAGCTATGGAAAATAAAAATCTGAAAAACAGGAAACAATTTCGGACCATTGTTATTGTTTACATCCATCAAAATAGTCGATACTGCAAGAAAATACAGAAAAATCATGAGCTACCACTATAATACGAGTATGCGATTGGATTAATATAATAAAATGGAATAAATAGGATATTTCTATGGTCCCTATTAATATAAACTACAGCTAAAGTTTTTTGAGTCAGTCGTTTCATTGAAAATAAGATAAAATGATCATTTTATTCAGCGAGAACATGTTTCAGTGTCAACAAAGACATTAAAAATATTTCCCCCAAAATTGCTTTTATTATTTTTACTCTTCTGTTTTTCAAAGAGTCCTAAAATGGATGGATGGATTTTATGGTTTTTCTGACAAAATATTAACTGTTTTCAACATTGATTATAATTCATTCATTCATTTATTTTCTTGTCGGCTTAGTCCCTTTATTAATCTGGGGTCGCCACAGCGGAATGAACCGCCAACTTATCCAGCACGATTTTACGCAGCGGATGCCCTTCCAGCCACAACCCATCTCTGGGAAAATTGATTATAATGATAATACTAATTAGAATCATAATATTCAATTCAATTCATCTTTATTCGTATAGCGCTTATACAATGTAGATTGTGTCAAAGCAGCTTCACATAGAAGATTATAGTAAACTGAAACAGTGTCAGCTCGATTCTCAGAGTTTCAGATCGGTTCAGTTTAGTTTAGCTCAGTTCAGTGTTGGTTAATAAACACTACTGAGAGTCCAAACACTGAAGAGCAATTCTATCGATGCGCAGCTCTACAGATCCTGAACCATGCAAGCCAGTGGCTACAGCGACGAGGATAAAACGTCACCAATTGGCAAAAGTGAAGATTTTAAAAAACCTCGAGAGGTTAATAAATGGCTAATAAATGATGATTTCTGAAGGATCATGTGATAGTGAAGACTGGAGTAATGATTCTTGAAATTCAACTTTGAAGTTACAGTAATAAATTACATTTCAACATATATATTTGAATAGAACGCTTATTTTAAAAATCATTATTTTTTCACAATATTAATGTTTTTGTTGTATTTCTAATAATCAAATTGCAGCATTGGCGAACATCTTAACAAGAAACATTGACCTCAAGCCTACTGTGTACTGTATAAACTACAGCAAAGTTGTTGAGTCAGTCGGTTTGTTTAAAATAAAATAAAAATATATTTTTATTCAGCATTTAGACATTTATTCAGTCAGTAAAGACGTTAAAAATTATTTCCCCAAAAATTGCTTTGTTCTTTTTACAATTCTGTTTATCAAAGAGTCCTAAAATGGATGGATGGATGGATTTCCAAAAAAATTATGGTTTTCAACATTGATAATAATAAATAAAGACTGGAGTAATAATTCTGAAAATTCAGTTATAAATTACATTTCAAGATATATTTTAATAGAGCGTTTATTTTTAAAATAATTAATATTTCACAATCTCCCAGTACTGGGTTGCAGCTGGAAGGGCATCCGCTGTGTGAAACATGTTGGATAAGTTGGCGGCTCATTTCACTGTGGCGACCTCTGATTAATAAAGAGACTAAGCCGAAGGAAAATGAATGAATAATATTTCACAATATTGATGTTTTCGCTGTATTTCTAATAATCAAAATGCAGCCTTAGTGAGCATCTTGACAAGAAATATCATCGTGAAGCGTAGTGTTTACTGTATAGTAACTGTATAGTAAGCATTTCTTTTTTTTCATTCAGGCTTCCGGTGGAGAGAACGCTGGTGCAGGTTGGCTGCTGCTTCTCCGACCGGTTTAGTTTATTTTATTATTATTCTTCTTTTAATAATCTAGCTAGTTTTTATACAGTAGAGTCGTACAGATTGTGTTTTATAGTGCTTTTACTGACATTCTAACGAGCAACTACTAGTGTGGATTGTTTTTATTTGTGACTCAAACCGCGGGATCACTGACCTTGCACCCTGAGAACACCGTGGGCTGTGTGACGGCTATCCACAGCGGTAACAGCGACAGCGTGCTTGGATAACTATCGGGGCCACACGCTCTTTCTTAGGGGCTAAAATGTCCAGGTCAGATGACAACAGAGGAAGGAATTTTTTTTTCTCTCATCTGGAGAGAGTCTGATTTGTTTCACTTTGGCTAGAATTAAAGCTATTTTTAATGTATTTAAAACCATTAAGGTCTATATTATTAGCCGCTTTAAGTAATATTTGTTTTTGATTGTCTACAGAACAAACTACTGTTATGCAATGACTTGCCCAATTAACCTAGTTAAGCCTTTAAATGTCACTTTAAGCTGAAAACTAGTATCTTGAAATATATCTACTGAAATATTATGTGCTGTCATCATGGCACAGAAATGTTATGTTTAGAAATGTGTTGACCAAAAAAAAAAACCTTCTTTCTGTTAAACATAAATTGGGGAAAATATACAGGGGGGGCTAATAATTCTGACTTCAACTATACAGAGATTATAATATTATTTTTTTTCATGGGCTGCCAATTGCAGGTGATTCTCTATCAGAACGATGTTGTTCCTCAAGAGCTTCTGGACTTCCTGCAGGTCAAACATTTTCATTCAGCGAGCAAGAACTGCAGCTCTGAGTATGTTCACAACCATTAGTCCTTATTTAATAATTGATAAATGTTTGTATGTAAGAGAAGGCAGGGGCGTAGCGGACATTTTAAATGTGTAGGGGGGCTGAATGAGATCCAAAAGTTTACGTTCATATAATTATTAATCAGCTGTTTTTAAATGGTCTGTCTCTAAAAGTGAGTGGGATGTACCCCACACCCGTCCCCCCTGGTTGCTGTGCCCCTAAGAAAAGGAATATCACCAATATTTTCAGGCTAAATAATGATATCCTATTGTCATTTTCAGTGAAAGCCAGTCAGATTACTGTCGGGAGCAGGAATACAGGTATATTCATACTAATCTCATTTAACCTTTACCCAACATTTTGATTACTGAACAATGTTTTTTTTTTAATATATAGATTTCAGTTGTTTCATCAGCGAGTAGTTGGTTTTTCGGCTGACCCTTACCAGCTTGAATCCAGATCAGGTAAACGTCATTACAGAAATTACATTTATTTTTATGCGCAAATTGTTACGATAATCCCCATTGTGCTTATTTCTCCACCTGCAGATCTCCCTGATATCGTGGTTGCCGGTGTCCTGCAGGGTTTTTACCCTAAAGATGTCAAAGTGAGTTTCAAAAAGAGCTGTGGTAAACCCATTGGCGTCACCTGTGCACCAGCGCTGCCCGCGCATCCCAAAATCCCCATTATTACTATAAACAGAAGCAGCGTCATCTTAGAGTCACAGACTGTATAAGCATTGCCTGGCAACTTGATCTCACTTAAATGTGCCTCTGCATGATTGTACAGTATTGATTGAATGCTTCTCATGTTAATATTACAACTGTTTAGATGTTTTTATTCTCAACATGGAAATATTGTTTTAAAATAGCCCCATTAATCATATTTAGCACAAAAAAAATCTATTAAATCCTGAAGTACAACTGTAATCATATTCATAACTTCTTACTATGTTAGAATATTATATTTGTTTGACAAACAGAAATCATAATGAACTAACCATAAGGCATATAAACAAAACTAATTTTATAGATTTATTATTATATTTAAATATAAGTGTGACTTATTAATAGAGCTGGGCGTTTCATCGAAAAGTAATCGACATTCAGAACCTATAATTGATCAAATATTTCCAGGTCAGTTTTTTTTATATTACTTTCCCTGGGTGATTGGGTGAGCAGAGCGACTGGGCGGGGTGCCTGGTCTGTCGACGATGCGGGGGTGTTACGCCCAATTTACAGCCCTAAACCCCAACCCTAAACCCAACCGTCACAGAAGCGTAAAAACAGTAGTTGTACTGAGTATTATTTATCTTATATATTAAATTACCCAATAAATTGTATTTTTTTTAACCCCTACCCCCACCTCAACCCTAAACCCAACCGTCACAGTACTGTAAAAATATAAATTATTATTATACAGTGTCATAAAAAATGCAGCTATAATATTGTGCATATTGCACTTCTGGCCTGCCGCATATCCAATCTAGACTTTACCCTGCAGAAGTTGGGACCAATGTTTGGACTTTCTCAACTCTTCAAGTGCCGACGGAAGCAGTAGCCAATCAGATTGCTGTATGCAAATACACCAGCTCAGACAGTAGCCAATTGCTTACTAATTTCATTAGCTGACGCTGCTATGACAATCGCGTCAGCCCAAACTTCAGACACGCCCTCTGTCAAGCGTTGAAACTGAAGCCCAATGTAAATGGGGTGTTACAGATTGTACCAATCACCTAAGGACCGAGGCAAGGGGTTGAAATTCCAGTTTTCTGGGAGAAATGATAAACCGGGAGGTGGGTCTGAAATACGGGAGACTCCCGGGAAAAACGGGAGTGTTGGCAGGTATGCCTTCATATACCCCCGCAACGCTCCAAAAAAGTACTTGCATGTCACAACGGCGCATAGCGCAAGCTTTGTGATTGGTCAGTTTGGTAGTGGTGACGACGGTGGGCGGCGCAGAGGGCCGTGCTTGTTGTTCAGCGTTGATGTTCAATAAATAACCATAGATAGTAGATAGCGTGTGTTTACTTAAAATCAAGTAATCCATCCTTCATTCAAAAATCTCTCACTTGTAACGTGAGCATATTTACTGTACAAAACGTGTCAGTGAACTATGAAAATAATCGTTCATTAATCGTAATTGTACGGAGGTCCTGAGAGGCCATGCATTAAAATATTTTTTTCTCTTTTGTCGTGATCTGGACATAAAAAAAAGTTGTTTTCTCATGATCACGATTTAATTTTCTTGTGATCTCTACGTAACAAATCACGACTTTTTTTTTTTTTTGCTTTTATTTATGTATTAATTATTATTAATATATACAGTGTCTGGCCAGAGTCTGCACAGATTTGGTGAGAAATCGAGTGCCCCCTGCAATCGAGTCCGCTTGGGACCCCAATGGATCGTCTGCGTTGAATGCCTGATCAAAAACTATTCATAATTATATTTGGTGCTTTTTATAGTCTATTCTTGACATTTTAACAAGACAAATCATAGTATTACCATTATTATTATTGGCAACTACAAGTTAAAGATATGCAGAGTAAAAATAATTGAAACGTTTGTAAAAATTAAATGATGTCTTTTTAATGTTTTTATCTATTTATATGTTTAATATATTTACATAAGTTGTAGCACATCTAAAATAAAAGCTTTACACATGCCTTTACTTGTACATCAGTATACGAAATACATAATTTTAAATAGTTTTATGTCATTATGACGCTCTTTTAAATTACATAAATTTAAACGACATTTCGCTGCATTTTATAGTTGTATATATAGTTTAATCAGGCGCTACAAACTATACTTATTACAACTCCACTGAACCAATAGGATCCTAGGCGGATCCAATTGTCAGGGGGGACACCGGCTCTGCGAACAGGGAGAGAATAACTGCAAACGCGCATTGGTGCAACACATTAAAGGCGTTCAGAACAGCCATAATATGAGCAAACTCTCATGATTAATGTACATTTATATTCACGTATATGATTATATATCATTATTTGCAATAATATTCCCTCAACTGTCAACATTTTAAAGCAACTCTATATGGCGCATTTGTAAAGTTGTAAGTAATTTGCGGAAAGGATCAAAGCAAGAGCAGGATCTTCATCATTCTTCATAATTTAATTCATGCATGCAGCAACTTATTTTGCGCCATATAGAGTTGCCTTAAAATGGTGACAGTTGAGGGATTATTATTGTAAATAATGATATATAATCATAATACGTGAATATAATCATAAATGTACATTAATCATGAGCACGAGCGTTTGCTCTCATATTATGGCTGTTATGAACTCCTTTAATGTGTTGCACGAATGCGCGTTTGCAGTTGGGCTATTCTCTCCCTGTTCACAGGGCCGGTGCAGACTCTCTGGCCAGACATTTGCTAGATATTAATAACAATAATGATAATAAAAAATTATAAATAAATAATAGCAAAAAAATAAGTCGAGATCACGAGATAAATAAGTGGTGATTACGACAAAAGAGAAAAAATATTTTAATGCATGGCCTCTTAGGACTTCCGTATAATTGAGTTAAGATGTTCAATTAATTGAGATTTGGATTTCAGACCAAATCACCCAGCCCTACTTATTAAAATTTAAGTATCCTGTGATATTCTAATAGTAATAACAAATATAATAACGTGGCAATAAATATAACAATTTACTTAAGTTACTATAATAATTTTAGATATAAATAACCCAGTCATTTTTTTTAACTTGGGGAAATTAGTATTTGAGCAATCACAGATTTTATTACTACAAATTTGTTATGTTGTACTGAATCAATATTTCCCCCCTGAATATTTATTGATTTCTTTTTATTTTAAGGTAAAACTTTATTATGAATTTGTTTAATATTATTATTTAAAGCTTTCGACTCAAACTAGAGTTTACAATCACTGATTTTGTTTGATTGTGCCACAACATTTCTATATTATAAATCAACTTGCATTTGTATTAAGAGTATGTCTATCATAAGAAGTCATTTCTTCATGGGTATTAAATCACGACCACAGTGTTTAAGAAAACCTGGATCCTTTATTGAAGATTCGTTTACAAAAGCAGGTTGACGTGATCTTGTGGAATGATAAGTTTGATCTGGACCCAGGATTGCCGCTCTGCGGATCGGGACTGGTGCATGATTGTCCCACGAGACGGACGAAGCTCCAAACACACACTTTTAAATCCACTAGAACTCCAGCGGCACCAAATTCAACCCCGTTACACCCAGAGTCCTGATGTTCCCCCAGACTTTAAATTACTCTTTAGCTACAGCGAACGGCTTCTCCACGTCGATCTTCCCACTGTCGTGGATGCTGACTTCTTTCAAAGGTTTATCTCTCCCGTCTGTCTTTGTGGCCTCGATCTTCCTCACCACATCCTTGAAAATGAAGAGAAGAAATGCCACAAATTTAGCACAACTGCTGGAGTAGGTGTAGGAAATGACAAATAACTAGACAGCATGAAATCGGTTTATTTTATTTGTATATAGAGTAGTGCTTGTTCGTTGACTCAGTAAGAGAGTCGCTGGTTTGAGCCTCGGCTGGGCCAGTTGGCATTTCTGTGTTGAGTTTGCATGTTCTCCCCGTGTTGGCGTGGGTTTCCTTCGAGTGCTCCGGTTTCTCCGACAGTCAAAAGACATGCGCTATAGGTGAATCGGGTAAAGAAAATTGGCCATAGGGTATGAGTGTGTGTGAATAGGAGTTAAACTCGCAAACTTCCCTTCACTTGTTCCCTCAGGGAAATGCCTGCCACCATTTTAAGTGCATTCCAATTCATCAAGTGAACAAGTGAAGCTTACATGGACGTACCCTCGATCCCTTGATTTGGACTGAGAAAGCGAGTAGGGTCATATATCCACTCCAGCACCTACATGTCCCAGAATGCAATGCAATTGTGACGTCACTACAGTGTAGTCAACATTTGAAGTGGATCAAAGTTGTCCTAAAACTATTGAACAACATCCATTGTTGTCCTAGGACAGGGGACGCCAATCTCGTTTCTGGAGGTCCGGTGCCCTGCAGGGTTTAGCTCCAACTTGCCTCAACACATCTGCCTCGGTGTTTCAAGTATACCTAGTAAGACCTTGATTAGCTAGATCAGGTGTGTTTGATTAGGGTTAGAGCTAAAATCTGCAGGACACCGGACCTCCAGGAACAAGTTTGGTGATCCATGCCCTAGGACAATTTAGATTCACTTCAAATGTTGACTACTACCAAGTGCTCAAGGGTTTATGGTTTTGCATTTAAACCCATTCAGATGTTCCATCAGTAGTGGACACTTGAGTAGCATAATCAAGGACGTACATTTGAGTAAATAAGATGGAGAGAAGTTAACGAGTGAAGGGCATAAAACAAAAAAATGTTGGGACTAAAATGCCTTTATGGTGCCAGACGATCAGGGCACTTCAGTTCTGCCCTGCTTGAAATATTTTTAGTTTTCTTCCTGGATGTGTTCCACTCCAATTCAAGACATGCACTCGCAAACTTCCCTTCGCCTGTTCCCTC
>CAIGQZ010035066.1:5053853-5073251 GCA_903798205.1 Danio tinwini
TCTCATTTCTGCCCTGCTTTCATTCATTTGTCAACCTTCCTCCATTTTGTGAGCAACACCAATCTTCCATTGATCCAATCGGTTCCCAAAGAACAAAATCATGCACATTTTCCCCCCTCAACTTCAGTGTTTGTCCTTTTAAAGTCGGCATGAAACGGAAGTGAAGACACTCACCATGCCCTCCAGGATTTTGCCAAACACCACATGTTTGCCATCCAACCACGGCGTTTGAACTGTGGTGATGAAGAACTGGGAGCCATTGGTGTCTTTGCCAGCATTGGCCATGCTGAGCCAGCCAGGACCATAATGCTTCAGCTTGAAGTTCTCATCAGGGAAACGATCTCCGTAGATGCTCTTACCTATGATGCGGAAGTGACAGAAATCTCAATATGCTTATTTATTTTCCTCTTCAGACTTTGTGTTAAAAGGATAGTTCAGCCAAAAATTTTATCTGCCATAATTTCCTCACCTTTGTTCAAAACCTCTGAGTTTCTTCACACAAACGATGAAATTGTGTATGAATGCTGATTGATGGCACCCATTGACTTGCACCGTGGATGTCAATGGGTGCCATAAATCAACATTCTACAAAATATCTTTTATTTTCAACAGAAGAAAAAGTAATAAAGGTTTAAAACCATAAGAGGGAGAGTAAAGGCTGAGTAGTCATTTTTGGGTTCACTATCCATTTAAGATATGTTTTGGTGATTCAGATCATTCATTTTTGTTTACATCTCATGATTAGAAATCCATATATTTCGTCCACTCAGCTGATTTATTTAAGGGGAAGCATCTATATATGGGTTTGTGAATAGTATTTTTAGATCTTTTGATTTAATAAAATCGCAAAATATGCTTGCACGATTTGCATATAAATGTGAACGGACGCAATGAAAATGATACAGAGTGGTTTCCGCTTTGATGGCAACAAAAACGGCACCAAACTCAAAGTTTGTTAGCATCAAGACTGCTAAGTCCAAATCAAATTTTAGATTTGATATGGCAGTTCAACACTACTTTTGTAGCAATCAAATGTGTTTAAGAGTCTTTCAACCATGTTTAGACATATACAGACTGTAGCATTATCCACTTGAGATCAGATTAACAAAAAAAAAGACATGCAGGTTTAATAATGTACTGGGTTTACTCTTAAGACTAGCAAAAAAAAGCGATTTCAATATTGAAGTTTTTTTTTTTTGTATTTTTTTTAAAATACCTCCGGTTCCATCTCCTCTAGTGAAATCTCCTCCCTGGATCATGAAATCTTTAATCACCCGATGAAACTTGCTGCCTTTGTAACCAAATCCTTTCTGGAAATCAGAATTGAATCCATTTAGCCTCATATTTCTATGAATCATAAACATTAGCCTCCAGTGGAAGGGAAAAACCTCACCTCTCCTGTGGCCAGCTGAAGGAAATTTTCTGTAGTTTTAGGCACGGTCTTTCCGAATAGTCCAATAACAATCCGTCCTGCATCCTCATCTCCAATCTTGATGTCGAAGTACACCTGGAAAAAAAAAACATTCAAATACAGTCACACAACATCAAACACCAGCTCTATAGAGGTAAAGTTGGTTTTATATTCGGATATTCAGACATTCTCCTTAATAATATAATTTCAGAAAAGTATTCTTTGCAAATTCTAAATAGGGAAATCATATTAGCAGCCAATGACCATCAAAGTACAACATTGTCCACAGTCAATCAGATAGTGTTAATGTTGTTTTGAAGTCATACTTGCATGCTAATTCCGATCGAATATTCAAAGTAACATGGTACACAATGTAAAGACTTATGAATGAATGAATGTGTGAATATAAAACCAACTTTACCACTATACCAGCTCTGTGGTATAGAGGTAAAGTTGGTTTTATATTCGTACATTCAGACTTTATCCTTAATAATGATTTCAGAAAAGTATTAATTGCAAGTTCTGTAAAGGAGATCATATCAGCAGTCGACGATTATCAACGTACAACATTGTTCACAGTCAATTATAGTGCTACTGTTGTTTTGAAGTCATACTTAAATGCGATTTCAGACCGAATATTCGAATTAGCGTAGTAAACAATATAGGGAGCGTTAAGATGAACGAATGTGCCAATATAAAACCAACTTTACCTCAATCTCAGCAGTTACATTATGGTGAATCTACCTCACATCAGAAAAAGGCCATAAAACACAATTACGTCAGACTTCAGCAATAACATTTGATTTATTAAATTATGAAACATAAATGTAGTGATATCAGCCTTATAATACTACTTGCACAATACATTTAACACAAAAATCACATGTTTAGTATATGCAAGTAACAAAATTACCATTCAGATGTGTTGCAAACAAAGATAAACAAGCTACATCTGGATTTTAAGTGTAAACGCGACATTTACATTAGGATTGCAATTCGAATCGTATGATCATTTGCAGGCAATAGGCCGGTGCAGCGCTGCAGTGAATGTCTCCGTACCTTAGCCGTGACTTTGGGTCCTTTTTTCTTCTCATCCGCCTCCGTTTCACTCGGAAAAAGGAGGAAAACCACCGAGCCAACAATCAATGCGACTGCCACCAAAAACTTCATCCTCCTCTCGCAGATCCGCACCATGAAAACCCGAAAAAAACTGAGTGTGTGGCGATGACTGTGTGTTAAGGTTTCTGGGGCATCCGGGGAGGAGATTTGAGCTGCGCCCAGACTTCTGTATCAAACCCGAGCTTGCTATGAGCTGATCCAGGAACGGTTGTGCTACCTGGAATGATATACGCAGTGAGCTTTAGAAACTGGTCTGAGAACAGGAGCTGGCAGAGCATTTTGTTCTGTATGACGTGTCGTGATTTTAAGAACGCTGATTGGATAAGCATATGTCTGTTAAGGGGCTAGGAGCCAATCAGATTTTGAAACGCGTAACGAATGGACGGAGCCACAGCGGCTCCTGGAGACGCATCAGCGTTTAAAGAGTTTTTGTTTGAAGGGATACAGCTGCAGTCGGATGTTAACGAGAATTTTTCCATTGATTTTGAATAAAAATTGATATTTTGATTAAAAAAAAATGAATTCTATAAACATCTACCCCAACCCCTGCCATCACATTAATGTAAAACTGTAAAAACAAAAATTGTACCGAGTTTATTTATATTATTTATTTAAGTAGACATTAAATTAGATTTTATTAATGTCTATCCCTACCTCAAACCTCAAAAGTAATGTAAAAATATAAATTACTGTTGTAGTCACACAAACATTATGCTACGTTGACGGTAGTATCCGCAGCTGTATCCCATCTACACTTTACCGTTAAGGAGACGCAGCACGCGGTGAAACACAAAAGGTAATTACACTTACACGAATTTAGCAAACATTGGATAACAGACAAAAGCGCATAACTATAAATACAACTACTTCTCTATATAACAAATAAACCGTCGAATGATGCGTAAACAACGTTTTAATCGACTAATAACAGGGCTTTAGCTATGGAAAAAGTTCCTCAACTTGCGTCTGAGGTAAATCTTACACGAAAAAAGTCGTTATGCAGGATTTTGGTTGTGTAGTTCATTTATGTGCTACACATTTACTATAACATGGGTTATATCTAACATTCCTAGTTAATACATTGCAGTAAATGATAAATAGTAATGCCGTAAATGAAAAAAAAAGACATTTATTTTAGACTTATATTTATTTTAATTTATTTGCAGACACAGACACACACAATGTATAAATTAAAAAAATGAATTTAATCTTATAGAAGATTTAGTGTGCTCAGTCTAGACCCAAAGTACTGCATGAAGATGTCAGGGTGTCCTTTATAAAACTGGGCCAGGAGTCGTTTCTTCTCTTTCAGGGAATATTTGGTGTTTTCATCAATGTTTTTCAGGAGAAGGTACAGCTCATTCTTAGTAGAGTCCTTTATGGTCTCCGTGTACGTGTCTCTCGGCACTCGCTGACAAAATAGGGTGTCTAGTGTATTCAGAGAAATAGTATCAATATAAAACAAAAGGATTTTTAAGAAGGAAACACATTTTTCAATGGAAAATTTATAGTTAAATATATATTTTAATGGTATATACATATAGCTCTCAAACCACTGCAAGTTAGGACACATGCAAATACATAAACGCTAACTGAAAACACCATCAATGATCTTGTTTAGAGTGAGCTGTGTTGTTGGAGATCTGCGATTTTTTTATTTTTTCCCTTTAACGTGCTGGTTAAATAATTATTCATTGTTTGTATATTTTTAGTCCTAATACGTTGACTAATTGCACAATTTGTCAAATGAACTGCTCACTCTAAACAGGAAGCAGCCGGGTACTTCACTTTTTAGGGTCCCCAACACATTTTTGTGATGGTCTGCACTTTTTGCAGCATGTTTCCGTATTTGCATGTGTTGTGAGAATTTGCTTGAATGCGTGTTGTTAAAGGTGCAGTAGGTGATCTGCCTAAATGTTATTCGTTAGCATAGTATCTTTGAAACATATCTCCTTCCCCTGCTCTCCAAATCCACACCTTCTCAAATCACGAATGTGCACCGTAAAGATGACAGTAGACAACCCATTAGATCATAGGGCTATGCAAAAATATTGATACATCTAACTATCGAAATAATTTCTTTTACGATAGTGCATCGATAGTCCAACCTCAAGTATCGCTTTAAGTTGTGCCAAACTACCTCCTCCTCCGCTCCTGTAGATGTCGCTAACTCGCAATCAACAAAACGCCAAGTAGTATGGTATCAGAAGCAAGCAAGAGTGAGCATGGCGGAAAATATGAAGGTGCCTCCAGCTTTTAGAGCTGACGTGTGGCTGCACTTTAGTTTTAACGCTATACCAGGGAGTACTGAATTAGACAAAAAAAAAATTTGTAAGCTTTGCAATATATAAATACATAGTTCTCTGTTCAATCACACTGTGCAGTTTTAATGAATTGGAATGAATGGAAAATAAAATGAATTGGAATTTTATTTTGTCTGCCAACTTTATCAAGTTGTCAATATAATGTGACACGCATAGTAATACAAACTATTGCAATATATCACAATATTTATTGTAATCGCAATATATTGTATCTCGACCCATGTATCGTAATATGCATCGTATCGTGAGGCCCTTGCCAATACACAGCTCTAAGAATGATGACTCGAAGATTATGTAAAAGTCACATGAAATCCGACATAACCGTTCACACTGCGGTCGCATTGCAAAACATCAGATCTGTGTCTGATTCAAGACTACATATGAAAGTGGCACAAATCTGAAGTGTAAAGGTCAGATTCCATGCGGTTTGGGCTGTTCACACTGTCAAGACCTGAGTCACATGTGGGCAAAAAAAATCAGATTCGGGCCACATTTGCCTGCAGTGTGAACGTAGTCTATAATAGTTTTAAAACAGAACATTATCGGTCTAAAATAAATCCTTCGGCCATGGTGTCGTGCTTCCTCCAGCGTGCAAAAGTAACTCCAATATTGATTCAGCAAGTTGTGATTCAGCATTTGTTTTTACAGCTGTCACTCTCTTGTGTGCAGGTGACCGCGGCGCTCGTGCACGTGCAAATAGCAGATCTGCTTAAACGGGTGCGCAGACGTACAAATCTACATTTGTTGACAGACAGTTTGGGCTACTTATCAGAATTATGGGAATTGTCGGCCCAACAAATTTTAATTGGATGAACATTTTTAAGTTGTACACTTTACCCAGAATATAAAATTACATATAAATACATTTAGATCACTTACTTTAATTATTACTATTAGAATGTGAACAGACTTTCAACCAACACAACAAAAATGTTTCTGAAGACAATCACCTACTGCACCTTTAAATAAAAGATTGTTAGTGCATATGTCCATTTTCTAAACTTGTAGTGCATTTGAGCTCTCTCAGCCACCTTTATATACAAATAAATGACTCAAGTATTTATCCTACCAGTAGCAGAAGAATCCCTGCGTTTTACAACGTCATCCAGTTTCTCACTGACCAGTTTGTGAAGAGACCCTGGAATCTAATGAAAGATCAAACGATGAGGAAAAAAGCAGCTACGACTGATCCTCTCTGCGTTATTTCATGACTGATCATCAGTGTCTTCATTCATAAAATCAGCAAACCTTGAAGATCTCCTGATAGTTGTCGAGCATGAAGAGCACCAGCAGGTCAATATTTCCTTTCGTCCAACTCTTGCTCTGGATCACGGCTCTGGTAAACGTCTTCTTCACAAACATCCGATTTTCAGTCTGAAACAGAAGTATAAATAAATCAACATGCATTCAAGAAGCTCATTGACACCAGGCAGGGACGTTTAGTTCATTCTGCATTACCCCTTTGTAACCAGCAGATGTCCTCAGTGTGCTACTAGCGCATCTGACCAGTAAATCTTTATTTAAAAAAATATTAATATAATCAAATGAATGTAGCGATTGTAATCAGTGTAGTTGTATAAAAGCATCAAACGTTTTCTCTCATTATTTATGAAGGAGGCAACACAAAGATGCTGAAACTAGCGCTGGATATCTGAGGTACTTTTATTTTTACACCATGTCCTAACACGCGACAACAAGATTCCAGCAACAAGCAATTTGTCTGTCTGCACCAAAAGCGACGTGACGGATACATTTAAATAGAGGCACTGTACTCCCAAAGAAATGTTAAGGGGTATTAAATCTAATTAATACAAATTAAAACTCTTAACGTTATTAATAGTTTACTGGGTGAATGATGTTGTTGGACTGAGTCACAGTTCTGACTTTCATTTTTAAACAGTCTACTAGTTATTTAATCTTCAAGATCTGAGATGAACTATCTGCTGCTGCTTTCAGTAGTATGGCAATAAATGTCACGTAAATGGTGTTCAAACTTACATTTAACACTGAATAAAAGCACATAATTAGTACCTGAGGGACTCAGTAGCTACGTTTCCATCTACTGTTTTTATGTGCATTTTGGATATGCACTATTTGGATTTTTTATTTGGATATAAAAAAATAAAAAAACGGTTTATGAAAATGCCAAGATGCGCATAAATGAAAAAAAAATGCACATAAAAAAAACATATGCGCATAACTGAGTAGGCTAAACTTTTTATTCAATAAGAGATGATGCGCATAAACTACATTGGAAACACATACTGCACAAATTCCAGTATGCGCATTTAAAAAAAAAAAAAAAAGTCATGTGGTTTTGTTATAAGAGATCATGTGATCAAAATGTGTATTAATGGATAAACCAGCAGGCTGAGCACATTGTAAAACATCTGAAATGTTGTTTTGGTAATTCTAAAATGCCTTAACTATTTCAGTATTAGTGTTATTATAGTATTAATGACCTCAAGAACCAAGATCGTCTGTGCTTCGCATCTGACGCCTTTAAACGCCACTGTGCGTTCACTGCGTGTCAGGATTGCCTTCTAAGGCGCAAGTCATTTATCAAATGAAAAAAACTCACGCAGCTTCTCCTACAGCAGCAAATTCCGTTTTTACTGTTGATATTTTGCAGCAGTTAGTCAGGAAGTGACGATTTTGTTCGCTTTGACTCGTTAGATGGAAATGCTGCTTTATTCGCACGTCATTTATACGATATTCCAGTTTTGCGCATAAAGTTAATTTGCATTTTTGGATGTAAACATAGCTATTGTCATAGTACTATATGCCGTTGTTCTTCCGCAAAGTGGAAATGGAAACCATTTTTAAAATAAAAATATTTGCGCATCGTCATTGCAGATGTAAATAAAAACTCTTTTTAACATAGAAAAGATATATTTTAATCGCATGTTATGGTGCCACGTCTCGTGTTGTTAGGACACTGTGTTATACTTCAACTTGCGAGCCTGGCTTGCATAGCTTCCATGTATTTTTATCATTCTTTCCTGTAGTATAACCAACTGTTTTCTAGTCTTTATCATTAAATAATAATTGAAAGTGGGATTAACATGGAGCAGTTCTTCTCTACAATGTCGTTTGTAGCTTTAAATTGCTCGAGCCCCTTATATTTCAACGGATTCTGACTGGATGTTAGTATTTTATCATTTATTAAGTGATAAAAAGAAATAGTGCAGAAAGTGATTCCAAATATATAGTTTCTCTATATCTTTAAGGTTATAATTGTGGTTTGAACTCTGCTGTTGTTTAAAGGCTGGAACACACCAAGTCGATGGTTAGCCATTGGGCTTCGTCATGCCAGCTAGTTGCGCCGGTTTGGTGTGTTCCACGAATAACCTCTCATTGGGTTAACGCCAGTATGTCAAAAAATAAAATAAAATCTACATTTGCTGAAGAGAGCTCTCCGATAGGTTATTCGGCAATGTATAAAAACACAAGAACAAAAACTGAAGTGACATACCCAAGTAAACAATAGAAGTCAAGAATGAACAAAAAAGCTGGCTGTGATTTAGCTACATTTCTCAAATATTTGATGGATTATTAAGCATATTTGCATGACCGAATCCCTCCGTGCTGAGTGAGTATCTGAAGAGTGGGGGGATGGGGCGACGTAACCTACCTGAAGAGCTGGGAGGGATGCGGTGGAGAGGGGTGCGTACATATTTAAGGACCGGCGGGAGACGTGTGATTTCCAGGAAATTATCATTCGTTTGCGGGCATTTGCAGAAGACTCCCGGAATTTCCAAGAGACTTGGGATGTCTGTAATGGTACTAAATATTTTGTTTACGCCTTGTCTGTGAGCATTTCATCTCATGCTGCGTTCATACCAGACGCGTAAGAAGCGTCAAGTGCGAGTGATTTACATGTTAAGCCAATGCAAAGATGCGAATAGACATCTTACGGCGCGATTCGCGCAAATGAAGTGCCGCAAGTTTAGCGTTTTGTGCAATTCACTTGAGTTCGAAAATCTGAACTTCAGCGGACATTCGTGGCGCGTCAACCAATTAGAAGCTTTCTCTTGTAGGGGCATGCTTATGACATAGCACCTATTGTTGGTGTCCCAGGGGGAAATCCTCCTACAGACATCAGACAACAGTTGATCAAACTGGGCTCGGCTCAGTCGGAAGCACCGCTGAAAGCTTCCATCATCCAGGTTACATTTCTGGAGGGGTTTATGAACTCACAGAGCTGGATGCACCTCAGAAAGCATCTAGTGGATTTAGACACTGCTCCAAATGGATCGATGTCGTTTTCAGCCTTTTTAAAGCGCATAAACGCAGTTAATATCTCAATAAAATGCATGTTAGCCATTTAGCAATGAAGCTACAGTAACAGGGAGGAGAAAAGCCCAGACTTTAACGCGAATTCGCATCTATTGCTCAGTAAATTTGACATGCGAATGAAGCGAATTTGACAGGCGAATGAAGCAAGTAAACTCAATGTTCACGCTTCTATTTACGTGCGAATATTGTGATTTAGCCACGTGTTCTGCAGCTGGTGTGAACACAGCATTACAGTTTCCCTTTTGTCTAATCAGAAAACAGATTACTGCCCCCTGTTGGTGAAGACAGGCAAATTAGTCAGCAGCCATTCATTTGGGGTGTTCATGTGCAGCTTTTTAGCCCAACGCAGGCTAACAACACAATGTTTTCTGCACTAGTTGTCTGGCGTCGGCTTGGTTTGTCTCAGCCCTTAAATTCAGTGCAAATTAAGAACTCTCTCTTTATAGTTATCGTGCTATGTGTGAACTGGCCTTGAATCCTCACTTCTTTGTGCAGCCGAACATTTCCAGCATCTGCGGCTACTGCCATGAACTCCAGCAGTCTGCGCAGTTCCTCACGCGCAGATGCCGACAAAAGCTTCAATGTCAACTGCAGGACCTCTAGAGCGTGTTCAAACCTCCCGTTCACTAAATGATCAGATAAACAGATGCTTGGTCACAAAGAAAACAAATAGAGTCTCATTTGAGGAGCATTATTCACCCAGGAGCTCCATGATCTCCGTATAGACGTCTGCCATGCTGTCAGAGAGAAGCGGCTTGCGCTCCATGTGTCCGTAGTGTTTGTCCAGTACGTGAAACAGCAGTAGTTTACATTCACACAAGCTCTGGCCTTCATCATCATCATCATCATCCTCACAGGAGAACGAGGGCAGCTCTCTGCTCACCTCTACAACAAGATGATCAGGGAGGAAATCCAGCAGATTGATGGCTGCCGATAGCCAATCATCATCTCTGAAAAGATGAAAACAACATTAGGCCTATCGGAGTGTCATCAGGTTTCATTTCGTGGCAGTTTAACCCTTGTCTATTGTTCAAATTGACTACCCTTTCATTATGTTCCGGGCTGTTTTTGCCCTATTGACTTTCATTATAACCACATTTTTTGATTGCAAAGCCATGACGCCATACACGTTGATGGTTTTCCCTGTTGACAAGAGGTCAAATGTGTCATTATTACTGTTGATCACTAGTTGGATTAACCCTTTGGATAGGCCTGTGCAAAAATGTTTCTGACTTTTATATGGAGTTATTTGGAGTAAAACAGCAGATTATTAGATGGTGTTCATACACTTCTTATGTTTACTATGTTCTGATAGCTGAGGGGCTTATTTAGATTTTCTTAAACATTTCAAGGCAAGTGTGCAAATTTCACCTTTTCCCAACAGGGAAAACCAGCAACAATCAAGAATGCATTGTTATTCATCCACTTCGTCTACAGGATCTACCCTTTACTAAAACGTCTAAAAAATTGCATGAAAAATGTGGTCCAATTATAGGTCACTCTATTAAAACCTGGAAAGCAGCAGGATCATGGGAGCATCTGATTGTTATTGTGACTCCACCCCTATCTGGTATAACAATAATATATGTACTGGTAACAAACCATTTATATACAAATGCTGGTCAGAAAAAGGTATTTCTGTGTTAAACGACCTATACAATGATGATAGACTTAAATCGTTTCAGATTTTAAAAGAAGAATTCCCTCTCCCAGGATTCTCCTTTTTCTTATATTTAAGATTGAGGTCTGCGCTGAAAGCATATGGAGTACCTTGGTCGTTCAAAATATCCCCTCATCCTATGATCGAATGGATAGATTCTAGTTTTGACTCTAGAAGTATTGTAAATATAATTTATAAATCACTTATAGTACGACAATATTCAAATATATCAATTGAGGGCTTCTGGGAGAGAGAACTCAATACAATAATTGATTGGGAGACTGTCTGGGAGAACTGTACTTATTATTTAAAATGAAAAGAAAATCAGACCCTTTTGTCACCTATGTAACAACTCTACACAAGGTACTTATTTTCATATGTTCTGGGAATGTCCCCAAATTGCAAAATTCTGGACCAAGGTACGAGACCTTCTATCAGAACTAATGGAAACTCAGATCCAATGCGACCCATTGCTTTTTCTCATGCTGGACGATTCATCACTTTCCTTATCCATCAACCAAAGAAAGATTCTGTCAGTTGTTCTGACTGCTGCAAAAAAAAAACAATCCTGAAACTATGGCTGGATCCATCTGCTCCAACTGATCCATCCTGGAAGCTCTATCTACTGGACATTATTAGTTTGGAATACAACACAGCCAAAATAAATGGGGCCAGTAAAAAAAGATAAATAAAAATAACTGTACAATTTTGGTTAAAAATGAGAGAGACTGTGTCAGATGTTTCAATCCTGATTTTGTACCTATTATTACAGTATTACTTTTTTTTATTCTATTTATTTTGGATGGATCTTGGGCTTTGTTCAAAATCAAAATGTTCAAAAAAAAAAAAGAATAAAAAAAAAGAAAAAAATGCATTGTTATATGTTGTCGCTATAATGGAAAAAAATGTCATTATAAAATGACATGAAAAGAGGTCAATGGGGCAAAAACAGACCCCAACATAACGAAAGGGTAGTAAAATAGTTTTTGAAAATGTTCATTTTCCCAAAACATGTCAAAATAAGGTTTGTAAATCTTTGAATTTGCTGAAACATAGAGAAACTTGTGGCCTACTTAAGCCTTCAAATCACCCCAGAGTGAATGAAAACATCTCCAACAGCACACAAGGATTAAAGGGTCATGTCATGAGGCATTTTATTTGTGAAAATTAAATAAAATGGTACACGTCTAGGAACAGTAAAATAAACAAGCCCATAAGCACTTTAAATGAGAAAATGTCTCACTGTGATTCTCTGAAGGCCTTGAGAACCTCTCGGTCCAGGTAGTTGCTAGTGTAGAGCAGGTCAGGCTCATTATTACTGCCCCGAGATGGAGGAGAAACTATCTTTGAGCAGTTTAGCACTCCCTCCAGCAGGGGGAGATCTATGAGCTGAGACAACCGCCGAACCGTCTGCTCCTGCCACACTTCTCTGACCACTGAAGGGTAGTTGCATACTTTTAGAAGAGTATTTTTTGAAGACTTTATAAAATCTCATCACTGGGACTACTCTTTGCTGTTTGCTGAATTAAGAACACAATAAGTGACAAAGATCTACAACCAAGGTTAAGTTGAGGAATACACTTTTAAAAACATTTGAAACCAAACCTAAAACAATTTGAATATATTAAAAGTTACAACACGCAACTCCTGTGTTAAGTTAAAGGGATAGTTCACCCAAAAATGTTTTTATTTTTTCTCAGCATCAATTTCGCCTCAAGTGGTTCCAAAATTTAATGGAGTTACTATTTTATGTTTAACATTAAAGACAATATTTTGAAGAATGTTGCAAACAGGTAACCACTAACTTCCATAGTAACAAAAACAAATATTACAGAGGTCAATTGTTACAAGTTACTGACATTCTTCCAAATAAATACATTTTCATCAGAAAAATAAACTAAAACAGGTTTGAATCAAGTGGAAGACGAGAAAATAATTGATAAAACTATTTTTTGCGGGTGAACTATCCCTTTAAGAATAATTCTGACACATATTAGTTATTTTAAGTTTTAGCCTTAAAGCATGCAAAAAAATGTAAACATTTGAGACCACTTTATAAAAATTAAATAAAATCAATCATGTTATGTTGCTAATTTGCACAAAAAGTGTATTATGTGATCATTTAGATATAAAATTAGTTGCAATATGCACACAGTTGCCACTTCAGTTTCTTTGGGCAATTATGAATGCATAATAAAAGTCCTACCAGATGGAGGCAGACATTCATCAGGAGAAGAACCGACAAGTCCAGTCAAATCCAGCTTTTCCATCAGACGGTCCAGCGCCTGGTCTGGTTTCACAGGTGTGCTGTGAGAGAATAACAGCACGTCCTGCCTAAATAAAATTGAAACATTTCATCATTAAAACCAGTCTTTAGGTAAATTACTTAAAAAATGTAATCAATTTCTATTTACATCATTAAAATTGTTATTCAAATTACTTTTTCCAATGAAAACTAGTCTGAAAACTAATTACTTGACTAAAAACTACTTCAATCCTAATGCATAAACAAAATTTTACTTTTTAATTCTTTAAATAGGAGTCAAACATAACCTTTTGCTTTATTACCAAAAAAATATAAAAATCTATATAATGACAGCAGTTAAGACGGACCATATGATGTCATACTTTATACACTGTTTCTTAATTATCTCAATTGTTGACAAATCTAACTTTCTTTAGTAACAAAAAGTTCCTTATTAGTGCTATGAACTAATTTCACAGTTTATTATTTTGTCCTAAGCATACTATTTTTTTCATGATATAATCTTAATTTCATTAGATAATTATTGTGTAAAATATTTGTGTTTTAAATAAAACAAAATGAATTAATGAATCTATTGAATTAATGAATTAATTCTGAATTAATAGGCTACATAACTGCAGGATTTACGTACGAAGTATTTAAGTATTACACTATAAGGAACTAATTAAATTACCTACAAATAACAAGGAAACCCAGAAAAGTAATTAAATTAGGCTACACATCAATAACCTCCTAACACTCACAGAAATAAAGGTATGAGAGCTGTTACTGGGGTGGTACCTTTTTTTAAGAAGATGCACATTTGTACTTAAAGGGTCAATAATGGTAGCTTAAAATCATATATTTGTACCTAAACTTTTTTTAAAAAGGTACACTTTTATACTTTTTAGATACTAATATGTAGCCTTGAAGTATTAATATGGACTCTTTAGGTAGAAATGTGTAGCTTTTGAAAATGTACCACCCCAGTGACAGCTCTCGTACCATTATTTTTGAGAGTGAACAGTGTAGTAATAAGCCTAACACTCAACAAGCTGTACATACCAACAATGATTTGTGCATAAAATCGCTTTTGTATTAAGAATAACGTGAAAATATACAATCACAATATAGTATAAAGAAGAAAATAAAAAAATAAACACCCCCCCCCCCCCCCCCCTACAAAAGATATACAGAAGGGGTATATAGCCTACATCATCACACATAGAGGAAAATCTTGTTCAAGCTACACATTTCAGTTGTCTTTAAAGCCTTTTTGTAATAGAATAGTAAATAGTTTTAAAGTATGCATTTACTTTAAAACTTTACTTTAAATAGTTTTAAAGTATGCAAAGTACTGCATTTCAGTAAGCAAAATGTATAGAAAAAGGGTTTTCCCTGCTGAAAAATCCAGCTTAAACCAGCCTAAGATGGTTGGCTGGTTTTAGCTGTTTTTTTCAGCAGGATTGGTTAGTAAATTTACATTTATGTATATACAATTTTGTTACTAAGAAGATTAAGAAAATACGTTTTCTTTTTTATGTAAAGGCTCTGTTTTGCAATAAACGAACACAAACAAAACATTTTCCCAGAGTAAAAAAAAAATAGTCTTTATCATCATTCTTAATTACAAAAAGGTATAAAATCGCTGTATTACCTGCATGGCGTGACATTCATCAAACTCTCTTCGCCGGAAGTAAAAATCACAGCATCAAGTGAATCCAACGACGGATCCTCAGTGTTTAGGAATCTGTAAAAACTGCTGCTGTCCTGAAAAATTCCCGCTTTACTGGCCTTCCTCGCCGCCTCAAACACCCTACAGTCCATCAGAACCTGACAGAGACGCACAGCCACAGCTCTGGACACCAAACCATCCCCAAAAACCTTATTTTGAGTGAGATAAACCTGCAAGACATCCACCGCTTCACAGCCCAGAAAGCAGTTTTCGTGAGTCTTCAGATTCTGCCGGCGTTTTTTAACGGTCACTTGAGCCCGTAGAGCCGCGACCATTTGCCTCCACATATCTTTATTTCGGACGGTGTTGGTTTGGACATCCTGAGGTCTGTTGATTAATCTGTGATCTTAAGCAACACACAATTATCAATTGGGGTGAAGTTGGTTTTATATTCGCACATTCAGACTTTCTCCTAAATAGATCAATATTCTAAATAGGAAAATCATATTAGCAGCCAAAGACTATCAAAGTACAACAGCGTTCACTTAAAATTATATAGTGCTAATGTTGTTTTGAAGTCATACTTGATATGAATATTCAAAGTAGCATGGTAAACAATATAGGGACCGTGACACAAGTTGTCACTGAACGAATCTGATTAATCTGTGATCTTACAAAACACAAAACTATCAATTGGGGGTAAAGTTGGTTTTATATTCGCACAATTTGACTTTCTTCTGCCCTATAAGTATTCCTAAGCAAATCCTAAATGGGAAAATCATATTAGCAGCCAAAGACTATAAAAGTACAACAGCGTTCACAGTCTATTAACTAGTGCTAATGTTGTTTTGTAGTACTTGCATGCTATTTCTGACCGAATATTCAAAGTAATGTTAGCATGGTAAACAATAGCTATAGGGAGCGTGTCAAAAGTTATCACTGAACTAATGTGTGAATATAAAACTAACTTTTACCTCAATAAAATATCATACTCTAATCTTATATAAAAAAAATGAAAGATTTATAGATAGTTTTTGTTACCGAGAGGTGGGTTTAGGGGGCTGTATAATTTCCCCACTATATTTAGCACAGCAATTTTCTCCTGAACTGAAGCCATGTGTTCGTTTTCTTCCTTGCAGAGATTTGACTCAAACTCGTCAGTCAGTTTCTCATTAATCAACAGCAGCTCATTAGTGAGCTCTGCAGGATTGGCTGACAGTGAATCTGATAAAATTAGTGCTAAAAGCAACACCCGGATGAAACACAAGATGGAAGCAAAGCTACATTAGAAAATCATACCGTTTTGCGTTTACCAGATCTGCATGTACAATGTTTTGCCATACATTTGTAAGTAAGATTTATGTACAATTTCCAACTATTTGTATTAGAACTTATTAATTTATAAGTAGGCCCACACGGAATCTGCGCGCACAGAATTCAGCAGATTTTTAGCTCATCATTGATTCTGTTTATTTACTTGTGTAAATGTGTCTAAATTATATTTATTCAGTTTTTAAATTAAATCCAGTAATATTGTTGGCAAATATAAAAATATTCATATGATTTATGTACAGTACAGTTTGTAAAGTCATATTTTCTGTCTTTTAGATATGTTCTATGAGAGACTTGTTTACCAAATTAAGTAGATTTGCATTGTAAACATCAAATAAAAGTTTAAAATGTATTATTTTTTATTTCATATATTAAGGTCTTAGTTATGATACTCTCAAAATCATTCCACATAAATCCGCAGTTTTTAACAAAATTCTGCGCAGAAATACCAAAAAATGTCTGAAGATTCTGTCTGCAAGCTGTTGCAGTGAAGCAGGTGTTTCTGTATTATGACTAATATCCTATTTATTCCCCTTTTTTTTCGAATAGGTGTCCATTTCATTTTAATCATTTAAACCAGGGGTGCCCAAATTTTTTTATATGAAGGGCCAAAAACCAAATATCACTGATAGCCACGGGCTGAAGATAAATATACCAAACTATTTTACATTAAAGTTGCCATGGTCAATTTCCTAATTTCCACACTCACCCCAATCAACATTAAACTTTTCAATGTTACTCTCACTAATAGACATTTAACATCAGGGATGTAACAACTTCCTAGTATTTAAAAAATTGATAGAAAGCATTACTTTGAATCATGTTAACTAATGCAATATATAATTTTTTTTGTAATTATAATTGTAATAAAAACATAAACAATCAGATTTATAGCACATGGGCGTTCAGTGCTGAATACACTAGTCAAGCGGAACCTGCCTTGATTTGCTCAGTAAGGTTCTTTATCTGTTGGGTGACTGTGTGTACATTTTAAACTAAATCTGATAAATTGACTCCATTTAAATTGAAATGTTTAATTTCAGTTAGCCTTTTTTTGTAGCTTAACAATAAAACAAACAAATAAAAGGTCACTTTAATTACAAATGACAGTCTCTAAATCATCCCCATCATTCTCCCTCTTCTCAGATGGGATGGCGGGCCAAATCGTTACCATGGGCCAACTTTGGGCCAATCTCTCATTTAAACAAATTCAATAGCTTGTTCTTCAGAAGGCTATAATTTAATCACATTTATACTTAGCCTAACTAGACTAAATAAATGTATTTGTTTTCACAATTAACAGATTTATGCAGATTTGAATCATATTTAATAAATGGACGAGGATATTCATTTAAATATTCAAATAGATGCTAAAATCCCAATGCAATCTCACGACAATTCGTAACTTTTTGATTTACTGGCTAATTCGTATGAATTCGTACAATCTAATTCGTACCATTTAGTATGATTTGCTCATGACTAGGGCCAGACGGAATCTGTGGATGTTTTTTGCTATTTCTGCTGAGAATTTTGATAGAAATCTGTGGATTTCTGCAGAATTATTTTGAGGGTATCATAACTAAAACCTTAATATGTGAAATAAAAATCATATCTTTTTAACTTTTATTTAATGTTTAAAATGCAAATCCAATTAGATTCACTTTATTTGGTAAACAAAGCAAGCCTCTCATATACTATATCTACTAAAAGACAGAAAATATTACTGTACAAATTGCATTGTCCATAAATCAGATGGACATTTTCATATTAGTCAATAATATTACTGTAATTAATTTAAAAGCTGAATAAATATAGATTTACACACATTTACTCAAGTAAATAAACAGAATTAATGATGGGTTGAAAATCTGTGGAATTCTGCGCACGCAGATTCTGTGTGGGCCAACTTATCACCCAATGACGGTTGGGTTTAGGGGCGGGGTAGGGTGCCACGCCTCCTTTTTAAAATCGTACAATTTTGTAAGACTCAACTCGTACGAATTTGTACGAATTAGCCACTAAACTGACAAAACGTAAAATATTTACGTTTCCACGTGAGATCTGGCTGGAAATCCACATTTATAAAAAAACAACAATGTATTTTTGACTTCATTCTAAGGAAAAAAAAGGTGTGATGTAAACTCAGAATTGCGGGATATAAATGAATAATTTTATATATTTAAATGATTCGTAAAAAAAATCTGCCGTTTGAAGGTTATGTAATTACAATTTTCCCTTTTTTAGAATTGTTTATAGAAACGTTTAAAGTCTTACATGCAATTCTGACTTGTTTTGTTTATCGTTTCAGACATTATTTCTCAGAATTGTGACTTATTTTTTACCATTACTAGTGTATACACTTAAAAAAAATATTTTTTCTTGCTTGTTCAAACTACCTAATTAAAATTATTGCAATTGTTGAATGTTTTTGATACAACTAAATTGTTTTATGTTCAACTCACTTAAATTTGTTAAGTTAACTTAATTGATTTATTTTGACATAAATGAATTGTGTGGAACCCTGCATTTTTTATACACTGCAAAAAAATGCTTTTCTTACTTAGATTTTTTTGTCTTGTTTCTAGTCCAAATATCTAAACATTCCTAAATCAAGAAGCATTTTCTAGACAAGCAAAACATATTGTCTTGTTTTAAGAAATATGCCAAAATGAAGTGCGTTTTTCCTTAAAACAAGCAAAATAATCTGCCAATGGGGTAAGCAAAATAATCTTGTTTTTCCTTTCGACAGAAGAAAATTTTTCGGATTTCGGACTTTATTTCGAAGTTTATTTTCGGAGTTTATATTTTGCAATTTCGACTTTGATGCAGCTCATTTAGCTATTTTGACTTTATTTGTTGCAATTCTGAGATCAAACCTGGCAGGTCTTATATGTAGCAATCCTTGATTTTTTGGTTTCATGTCTAGCAGTTCAGACTTTGTTGCAATTCTGAAATTGTGTAATTCTGACATAAATTGTTGCGATTCCAAGTTTATTTGTTGCAATTCTGACTTTGTTTGTTATAATTCTGAGTTTATATCAGGCAAGTAGGATTTTGTTGCAGTTCCGAGATTATTTATAGCAATTCTTGCTTTATTTGTTGAAATTGAGTTAATGTCTAGCAGTTCTGACTTTGTTGCAATTTTAAGTTTGTGTAGCAATTCAGATTGAATTTTTTGCAATTCCGAGATCATAAATTGCATTTCTGACTTTATTTGTTGAGTTCATGTTGCATTTCAGACTTTATTTGTTGAGTTCATGTAGCATTTCAGACTTTATTTGTTGAGTTCATGTAGCATTTCTGACTTTATTTGTTGAGTTCATGTTGCATTTC
>CAIGQZ010035066.1:5073651-5089041 GCA_903798205.1 Danio tinwini
GTGTGTGTGTGTGTGTGTTTGAGAGAGAATGTGTAATTATTTCCTTCGGCTTAGTCCTTTAACTCATTAGGGGTTGCCACCCCGGAATGAACTTGCAACTTATCCAGCATTTATTTTACACAGCGGATGCCCTTCCAGCTGCAACCCAGTACTGGAAAACAAACACACTCAATTTAGTTTGCTCAGTTCACCTATAGCACGTGTCTTTGGACTGTAAGGGAAACCGGAGCACCCGGAGGAAACCCACGCCAAGACGGGGAGAACATGCTAATTCCACACTGAAATGCCAACTGACCCAGCCGGGACTCGAAGTTCGAACCTGCTACCTTCTTGCTGTGAGGCGACAGTGCTAACCACTGAGCCATCGTCTAGCCCCAGAATGTGTAATTAAGTATAAACTTGTATGTATTGATCTATAAAGAAACATTTATATGTGTGTATAAATACATGCAAGGCTTTTATGTTTTGTTGCACGCTTGGCCATTATTTCCCTGTATGAAGCGTCGGCATGATTATTAATCTATTAATAGCAGTTCTTCTAGAAGAGCAGAACCAGCAAATCAGCAAAAATCTGAGTCAAACACATTTTAGTGAGAGAGAAAGAGAGAGAGAGACAGCAGTGACTCCGCCCCCCTCAATCTTTATTCAGTGTTTCTGAGCCTGAAGGACAGAGAGAGAAAGAATCACAGATCAGGACAGCAGCAGGAGGAGAGACGAGACGAGACGGGCCGAACACACCGAATCATGGCCACAGCAGACACACAGAGTCCGCAGCACATCCATCCGTCCGATCCCCGCGCACCGAGCCTCACGTCACGGATCACCGGCACCGCAACCGAGCTGAATGACACCACGGCGGATCCGAGGCCAGAATGAGGGTGATTTACGTCCAGAACGCCGGCGTGGTCGCTGCTTTCTCGCCCGAGATTTTCTGCGGTAGATTGAAACAAAGGAATAACGGAGAAATCATGACCGAACGCGCCACGGGAAAAAGAACACGTCATAACGGAGTAGGATACGTCATAATGGAATAGAACGCGTCATAATAGAATAGCGCACAATAGAATACGTCGTCGTTCTAATTGTGAATGATACATTGTAGCAGTTTAATAAGTGTCTCATGGCACGTGTTTATTAGTTTTGTTTTTTTTAAACGATATGCCTTTTAGTCCGTTTATATGCCCGTTTCATAATTACACCGCGGGATTATTATTTTTTTTCCTCTTTTAGATATAGCCGGCTATAGGTAGAATAGATAGACACCTCATTAAAATATGAGTCAATATTGACAAACATAAATAAGTTAACCTAATTAAACATTTTACATTGTAATTTATTTATTTATTTAATATGCTGATTAGCTATACCAATTAGGTGTTGTATTATCAATATTTCAAAGCATTTAGTGGAGATATTTAAACAGAGGAGGGGGTTTAAATATCGTCCTCCCGCATGATGGAGACACAGAGGCCAGGTGACCCGATGGGCCCCTCAGTGGTGCATGTGGCAGAGGCCCCTGGGGGCCCCGGCGAGGTCAAGCGCAGCAACTCTGGTGTGAAGAAACATCATCACAAACACAACCTGAAGCATCGATATGAGCTGCTGGAGACCCTGGGGAGAGGAACTTATGGCAAAGTCAGGAAGGCCATTGAACGCCATTCGGGAAGAGAGGTAAGAACTTCAAGCATCTGCTAAATCATTTGAATGTAATTGTTCTACATCTCATCTGTTATCAAAATGGTTGTTGGTCAAATTCCTGCAAGATGCTTCACCTTGAGGGTTTAAGCATGGTACTGTGATGGTATCAAATGCCAAAGCCATCATTCACTGATGCATTCCTTTGAGATACATCACTGTTGTTGAAAAGGTTGCAGGTTCAATCCTTGACCCTGCTACTTGGCCTCTATTTGAATTGTACTTTGGTTTTATATATAAAATTGGCATCGAAAAGGTTGTAGGTTCAATCCCTGAGATATTTTTGACCTGTAGTTGAAACGAACTTTTGTTTTTCCACGGTGATGTCATGATTTCTTGATATGTTCCAGTGGTTTCAAATCATTTGGTAAACGAATGCGCAGTAATATACACTTAGTCCGGCAGTAGTTTGTCGTTTAGGGTGTCAGCTCGGCTATAATAATCCGTTGTTGTGTTTGGCTCACTTTAGTTTGTCTCATGGGAATTCCACCCCACGCGTGTGCACCGCACGCGTTCGGTTGTGCAAGAACAGATGTTTTAAATCTCATGTCAAGTTGCTCTAATGGCCCTCAATGAAACGCATCACGCTTCAACCAATTGCCTTTTTTCTGTAGCATTTGGGTTCAAAGGTCACTGCTGACCACTCGCCATAAATAATAATGTGCAAGAGCCATTTGTGGTAAAGAGTTCTGACCCTCGGGTCCCTAATGACCTTTGACCTAGATTGCAAGTTCTTCTGTGGCCATTTAGGTCAGACTGGGCTTTAGTGTTCGTTTGTTCATTAATCAAACGTCCCCGATTCATTCGCCACGGCACGTGGCTTTGGTTGTTGTTTAACACTGTCCTCTAAACGACAGCTCAGGCACAGCACGACTGGGGAACAGCTGCTAAGAGCAATGATCTTTCTTTTATGCTAAAGTTCACCCAAAAGAGAAAATTCCAACATATTTATCCAACCTTGTTTAAAAAAATACATGCTGGGATTATCTTTGAAACCATTTTGATTCAGAAATTGCTTGTAAATTTCACAAATAATGACACAAATGCATTTTAAATGTAAAGTAATTGTTTTCATGTATAACTTGTTCTCCTTTTAGAGAAAAAAAAATGATATTTTGAAAACTTTTGTGGTCTTTTTTTGGTCCATTCAGTGAATATTTGCCAGACGCTTTTTTTCACAAAGTGACTTGCGCTGTTTCCAAGGTGAATACTTGATCAGTGGGAATCAAACCCAGAACTTTGGTGTGCCATGCACGACTATTTGAGCTAAAAGAAGAAATCCAGTAGTAAGTCCAGCTTTGGTATTCAGAATATCTTGTGGTCAACACAAACCATGTAATTACGGCTAGTTTAGAGTACATAAAATTAGCATCCTTTTGATTTGACGGAACATTTTCATTACAACATGACAACTAGGTTTGAACAATATATCGTTTGAGCATCGATGTTGCAATGTACGTATTTGCAATAGTCACATCGCAGGATTGGATTATTGTTTTAAAATTTAAATATAAAGATATTATTTTATAATAATGTATAAAATTATTTATACAATGATGACCATGTTATTTTACGTTGGATTTTTACAATGTTGTATTTGGATACTCTTAAGACTCCACAGAAAAAATGCTGTCGTATGATTGTAATCTATTATATATATGATGCAGACGCACCTCATAAAAAAAAAGACTTGATCACTGGAGTTGATCTTAATTATTAAAATCTTTTCAAATAGATATTCAGTTATATTCATATCACGATATATATCGCAGCAAAACAAAATATCGCGAGGTCAGATTTTTTTCAATATTGCGCAGCCCTAATGACAACTATAAATACAAAGTTTTTTGTTTTTTACGTTTTTTCACAAGTTTTTGAATATAGAGCATTTCAATGTGGTGATGTCATTGGCCCATGAACATTTCCTGCTTATTATCAAACTATTTCATAACTATAACAAGAGGCAATTCAATCATAACTTATTGTTAAAACAGCTATCATAACAATATTTATCAATATGTGGTTCTTTTTAGGTTCATGGAAGCTATAGAAATTAAAAACATAAAACAGGAAATACGTTGAGACCATTGTTTTTGTTTACATCCCTCAAAATGGTCCATGGATAACTGTAAAAATGCAGATTCACACATGAAAACTGCCTAAAAATGCTGTATTTTGCATTGGTCAGTAGATGTTACTTGGTCAGTAGATGGCACTATCACTTTGTAAAGTAACACTATGTGCCAGCACACAGATGGTGCTGTAGTCTACAGCTGCTGTTTTTAATGTCAACATAATTTTTTTTTGTTTTTAGTTGGAAGCAATGTCACGCAAACCCCTGAATGTAGGCCAAAATACCATAGGTTTAGAGTTAAGGTTGATTTGTACTTCTCGGTCAAGCACACGGGTATGGTCCGGCGCACACCGATGCTGACGCACACCCTTTGATGCATAGCTCAAGCTCTGTGATTGGTCGGCTTGGTAGCTGTGACGAGACTGGGTAGTGCTGAGTGCCGCGAGCCTGATGGAGCGAGTGTTTACAAGTGTCGAGTCCTGTGAAGGAGCTCCAGATGGAAACTTTTGTTTTGTGTTTACCTTATGATTAAAGTTGTCCGCTGGTTCCCGCCTCTGAATGAGCGAGTTTTAGCTACTTGTATATTAAGATAGCATTCAGGTAAAACAAAACACCTGCAAAGAAACTTGACACAGAAGAACATACTGCCAGCTATTGTTTTAGAAGTGTTATTGCAGAGCAACACAAACAGCACGCAGAAGTGTAAATGCACGACTACGCACAAGGCAGGCGCTGTGGGTCACGACGATCAGTTGACTCAGAAGTATAAACCAGCCTTTAGTATTGTTAAATTTTGCTGTTAGCATATAGCTAATTCTGTGTGACCACCATTGGAAACACCCTATTGTCTTTTTAAATTCTATTGGCAACTATTTGTTGGTGAATGTTTTGGTCATGAGTAGATGTAAATTATTAAACTGAATCATATATACAATTCAGTCTGTTTCACAACACCTAGAGTCATGCAAACACGCACGCAGGTCTGAGTGTATCGGTGGGCAGCGTGCCATCAGAGTGTTGGCAGGCTGCTGAAGAAAGAATGAGCGCATGCTAACAGACCTAAAAATAAAACAGCACACACACACACACACACACACTCACTCTCTCATACATGTTTTTTCGTTTACCTCAAACCCCGATGCATGGTAAAACATAATTTGTCATGCGTGTTTGTGGGCCCATAAACATAAAGTCACTCAGGGAGACATACGGTGTTGTTTTTTGGCACCATTTTAGTGCGCTTGGCAGGAATTAGTCAGAAAAACTGTTAACCGGCCGGACGCACTGTCTGTAAAGAGTTATGGCACAGACATATAGATAACAGACATAGAAACCACTGATAACTGCCATGGAGACTAAACATTACACATCACAGTCCTACACCTACATATAAAGAAAAATCGCACTGCAGTCTTTTGGTTCTTTTTCCTGATATTGGTTAAAGTCATATATCACTTAAACTTTTTTTTTGTTCATATTTAGTGTTCAAAATAGCATTGAAATATCACTTGTGATTATCTACGAGTTTACAAAACCGGAGCAATGTTTTTATTTTAAATTAAAATGGCTCCAGTTTGTGCCAAGATAGCAAAAATCTGAACAGTCTTCAGAAGACAGGACTTCTGGTCAGATTCTAGTTTTATTTAGCTTAGTTTTTGTTTACTTTTATTACTAACTTTCTAATGCAGAACACCAAACATGCATTAGCGCCCTCTTGTGGCCTCACTAAGAATGCAACATGCACTCGCATGATTTTTCAGAATAAGACGCGATCCTGGATTAACATGTATGTTAATCCTGGAACATCATTCTTGTTCGAAAATGTAATCCATGTCTATTCCCTACCCCTAAAGCCAACCATACTGTAAATTATTCAATAATAGTTATTAGTTATAATAGCATAAACCTAACCAAAAGTCTAAACTTAACAAAATTGGTCAACGTATCCCTTAATTCTGATTGGCTGATGGGAATGTTGTTCCAGGACCAAAAGAGATGTTAATCCAGGAACATGTCCTACTTGGTGAAATCAGGTTGGTGGCATACTGACGTATGAACACACATACTTAAATAAGTTTACGATCACATTTTGCAGCACATTTTAAATTTAGCAAACTTGCCTAAAATTGTAACATTTATTTATAGCATATTCATTAGAAAGCAATCCCAACTTGTATTGATCTGCAGGAATTTCAGAATAACTCAATAAATCAACCTTTTTGTGTTTGCATTTTGTTAGCTTGTATATTTTTTAATCGCGATTGATTGCCATCATGTACCTTGATTGCTCTATTGACTTAAAAAGACCTGCATTTGATGTGCATTCAAATACAGTAGAAGCATTGTAATATATAGCGATCTGAAACATAACAGAATGCAACGTTGCATTTAGCCTTGCATGTTTTGCATTGCACTACAAATTCATCACTACATTGCATTGCACTACTATATTTGCATGTCTAGATGCTTGCATACTTGCGTTGCGCTATAAATTCTTCCAAGTTTCAAAGTTCCTACTTAAATCTAAAACAACTGTAGTTTCCACTAAATCTTGTTGTGAGATTTGAAAGATTAACCTCAGAGGAATAAAATATTACTCTAGGCCATAAATGAGTGGCTCATATTATATTCAATTCATTGGAAATTTGTGCTTTTGCATATATGAAAATATGTTGCTCTGGGTACGTTTCAGATGACAAATCCACTAGAGGGCGCTGTCACCATTTTTGCAAATTTAAAATATGTTACTTAGGGTACATTTTGTTGTAATGTTGTAACGTATAGAATACTGTTTCCAGGTCCAAGCCACTACTCATTTGAATTGACAAAATATTCGTTTATGACCACTTTTTAGTCGTATCACACATTAAAGTGAATTTGATATAAAATCATGCAGTACACAGTCTCTAGACTTGCTGCATCACAGACACCAATATTTTAACAATTTATAAAAAATTATTCACATTCTGGCCATCGGATATTAGGCATTGTTATATATATATATATATATATATATATATATATATATATATATATATTGTGATCATGATTTTTGAAAGTAATACATGGCATAAACGCTTATAATTACCATTTGATGAGTCTCCCATTGCAGTTTGATAGAGCACTTGGACCTGGAAGCTGCTTTAGGTGACATCACACTTAACAAGCAGATATACATTCTAGATCACGTAGTGAATCACTGACCTAAACCTTTTCCTAAAACCAATTAGTGTTTTCAAAAGCAAACGTAAGAAGAAAGTGCATCGCTAACACAGTTTTACCTTGATTTTACAATGCTTATATCACTTTTGTGGAATTGTGCGTCACCAATCTTGAGCACTTTGCATCCCATATATCAGTGGTCCCCAACATTTTTATCACAGCGGACAGGTCAACGCTTGACAATTTTACCGCGGACTGGGGGGGTGTTGGTTTGTAGGTTGCTAGGCAACCATCAACCGTTTTCTCAGAGCATGTCAAGCTGGCAAAACATTGCTGTCACTCTGATACAAGATTTATTTATGGAAAAAGCACTGCAGCGTTTGGGTGTTCTATGTTTGTCTAAGATAATTAGTCTACCGAAATGTGTACAATCCTTAAAAGTTGAAGCTGATTGGTCAGTTCTTGTCACGTGACTCGAAGTGCGCTCGCCGCATTCATTCAACTGTGTGCGTCTGGAACTCCACTGGAAATAATGAACTTTTGAAAACTTTAGAAAAGACGTGATATGCGAACGTCATTTGTAATCTCCGGCAGTTGATCTTCTTGCACAGACATGCTGGATTTACCTCATTTGTTGACAAATGGGTTGCGGATCTATTTCTTGGCAGTTCGCGGGTCCTTCACTGGGCCTTTTCCCCTTAGCAAAGAAACTTTCCAAATGATGTCTGTTTTTACTCATTTTGCTCATTTTGTGGGTTAAATTTAGGTGCTCAATTGACTGAGATGTAAGCAAAAGAATGCGGCCATTTTTTGAAATAAAAGATTTTTCAAAATAAAAGATCGTTCAGACTTAGATAATGTATAAAACGGAAAAAATTAAGGATTTCTTGTGCGACCCGGTACCAATTGGTCCATGGACTAGTACCAGTCAGCAACCCGTTGGTGGAGGACCATTGCCATATATAACAGAGTACAAAGTGTGCTACAGTGCAAACTGACCACACCAGAAAAGTTGTCCATATAGAGATAGACAAGTAACGCAACCATATTCGATTACGAATCATAGATACCGTTTAGTTGTTTTATGGTATTTATGGGGTGTTGTGCTAAGAACATTGTGAAAATAATCTTTCATTCTTCAATAATAGGTCAAAAAAAGTAAATGCGTAAATAAATAAATAGCATGTGTCTGTAAATTTCATTAGTGTGAAAAGGAACCAAGGCTGTTGGTGCCATACTGCCCCCTAGTGTAATTTGACCTAGAATCTGCAGTCAAACGTATGTTAAAGTATGTATTTGTGGTTTCGCTAAAAAATGTTGGCTGAAGCATATATTTCCAATGAGCCTGTGTTGGTTATATTCAGTTTAGCATCTCTCTGGAGTGACTTTTAATAAACAAGCAGACTTTTCTTGCTGATCCCTATGTTTATTCAACCGTGGTTAAGCTTTAGTGTGTGTTATTACGTAAACAGACAAACACAATCTTTTGATTGTTGATATATGCTACAATCCAGCACTGCTTATCCATGACCTCTCACTGCCGAGGCACAAATAACCAAAGAAATTACATAACCTTTGCTTCTTTATGGCTTTACCAGCCTCCGTTTGACCATAATGACCCGAGCAGGCAGACAGATAGCATGTGTGTGTGATCTCTCGCACGTATGAGGTCGTGTTGTGTTGCATTTGTGTGCATCCGAATGTACAAACAAGATCGGATGTCATCATTCCTTCCACAGTATGTGATGAATTGCTCACATGTGAGTGTGTGTTTGGTTTGTACGTGCCATGCATGTGTTCGTCTGTGTGTGAAAAGGTCACAGTGACAGTGTGAAAGATAGACAGACACTTTAAGGGCCATCTTGGGGAGGAAATGAAAACGTTGAGGAAAGAATTAATATCCTGTACGGGGGCCAAAGCTGCATGATAGAAATGCGACTGGCTGTAAATTCTGATCCTGGTTCAGTGAGTCATGTTCATCAAAACAAACAAAACTGAACTGATGTTTGCTTGGCTGTTTTTATAGGGATATGGTGGCCTCTAGTGGCGGGAGTAGGCAGGGACAGTAAATTTATTTAAAAGAAAACACAATTAGAAAATATTGTAGGGGGAAACTGGGGTGTTATTCAGTTGCTTGGGTCTTGGTAAGTGGTTTTTAGGATCTTTAGGTGGTTGCGTTGCTGGGGAGGTTGTTAGGCCTTTCATTTTTTGCTATGGATGTGGGAATGCTAAGTAGTTCTCAGGACATGAGATTGCTAGGTAGTTTCTGGATGGTGTAAGTGGTTTCTAGGTGAACTCTAGAGTGGCTTGGGGGTTTTAATGGTTGCTATGGCCACTTTAAGATGTGATGGGTTAAGCCAGGGGTGTCCAAACTCGGTCCTGGAGGGCCGATGTCCTGCATAGTTTAGCTCCAACTTCCTTCAACACACCTCCCTGGAAGTTTCTAGTATACCTAGAAAGAGCTTGATTAGTTGGTTCAGGTGTGTTCAATTGGAGTTGGAACTAAAATATGCAGGACACCGGCCCTCCAGAACCATGTTTGTACACCCCTGGGTTAAGGATTGAGTGGTTACTAAAGTTTTCACTGGGATTATTATGTCAAGTCTGTGGTGTTTAGGGGTTAACTGCTTGTTGATGGTCATACATGGTGTTTGGTGGGTGTTAAAGGGTGATTGTTAGGGGTAAAAGTGATTGTTAGGGGCATTCAGTTTTTGTTCTAGAGCAGTTTCTGGGGTGTTTGGTTGCAAAGGAAGTAAAGCTGGCTGCCAGGGTGTTTGGGATGGTTGCTAGGTGTTTAGGGTGGTCAGTAGGCTTTTGAGGTAGTTGCTTGGCCACTTAACTGCTTGGGTATTTGAGGTTGTTGCTAGGTGGTTACTAGGGTGTTTCAGGTGTTTTTGCTAGAGTGTTTAGGGCAGGGGTGTCCAAACTCGGTCCTGGAGGGCCAGTGTCCTGCATAGTTTAGCTCCAACTTCCTTCAACACACCTGCCTGGAAGTTTTTAGTATACCTAGAAAGAGCTTGATTAGCTGGTTCAGGTGTGTTTAATGGGGGTTGGAACTAATACATGCATGGCACCAGCCCTCCAGGACCGAGTTTGGACACCCCTGGTTTAGGGCATACTGTGTAAGGTGGATGCTAGAATATTTTAGATGGTTTCTTGGTGGTCTCTTGTGTGGCTACTATGGCATTTAGTGTGAGAGTTGATTTATTGTTTAACCATTTTGGGTGGCTGCTAGAATCATTGCTAGGTGGTCTCTAGAGTGGCTGTTATTGAAGTCTAATTGGTTGCTTGCCCTATTTGGGTAGTTGCTTGGGGGGGGGGGGGGGGGGGGTGGGTGGTGTGTGGGGGGGGGGGGGGGGTTGATTGTTGCTATGGGCATGGTTCCTTGGGCATGAGGTAGTTTGTCTGTGGTTACTAGGGTATTTTGGATGTTTTTACTGGAGAAGCTTTACTGGATTTAGGGTGGTTACCAGAATTTTGTAAGTGGTGGTTGCAACTGTAATGCAGTCAGGCTGATTATCTAGGGGTTGTTGATGTTCTTGAGGTAAGTGGTTTCTTTGATCTTTAGGTGGTTGCGTTGCTGGTGTGGTTTGTTGGGGTTTTCAATGTTTGCTATGGTAATGTGAAGTAGTTTTTAGGACATGAGGTTGCTAGGTTGTTTCTGGATGGTGTAAGTGGTTGCTAGGTGGACTCTAGAATGGCTTGGTGGTTCTGATGGTTGCTGTGGCAACTTTAGGATGTGATGGGTTAAAAATTGAGTGGTTGCTAAAGTTTGCTCTGAGATTATTATGTCATTTCTGTGTTGTTTTGGGTTTTATTGCTTGTCGGTGGTTTATCATGGTCATACATGGTGTTTGCTAGGTGTTAAAGGGTGATTGTTAGGGGATAAGGTGATTGTTAGGGCATTCCGTTTTTTGCCATGCCTTTTGCCATTTGACGTGGTTGCAAAGGAAGTTAGGCTGGCTGCCAGGGTGTTTGTGGTGGTTGCTAGTTGTTTAGGTTGGTCAGTAGGCTTTTGAGGTAGTTTCTTGGCCACTTAACTGCTTGGGGATTTAAGGTTGTTAGGTGGTTACTAGTGTGTTTCAGGTGTTTTTGCTAGAGTGTTTAGGGCATATAAGGTAGTTGCCAAAATATTTTAGGTGGTTTCTTGGTGGTCTCTAGCGTGGCTGCTATGGCATTTAGTGTGAAAGCTTATTCATTGTTTTACCATTTTGGGTGGCTGCTAGAATCATTGCCAGGTGGTTTCTAGAGTGTTATTGAAATCTAATTGGTTGCTTGACCCATTTGGGTAGTTGCTTGGGGCGTTTGATGGTTGCCATGGGATTCAGAATGATAAGTGGTTGCTAGGTAGTTTTTTTTTGCCGTTTGCATGCAGGCTTTTGAGGTGGTTGTCAGGCACTTATTTCCTTGGGCATGAGGTGGTTTGTAGGTGGTTACTACGGTCTTTTGGATGTTTTTGCTAGAGAAGTTTTACTGCATTTAGGGTGGTTGCTAGAATGTTTGTAGTGGTTACTACTGTAATGCTGTCAGGCTGATTGCTTAGTGGTTGCTGATGTGCTTGAGGTGTTTGTTTCTTGTCCAATGTCAAGAGAAGACACTATGCTAATGCTGTTTTTCCATTTTATTTAACAAAAAAGTATCTCTCAAATATAAGTTTTGAGAAGTTGTTGAAGTTGCACAAGCCAGCATAATACTTGTTCAAATCCCTAGCCCTTTGCAAACACCATTAATGAAATACAAAAAACTTTTATTGATACTGTATTCTGTTCATTTGGTTTGCGCACAGATTATTAAATAAAGGGCTTCTCTGGTCGGAATCCTGTTACCTCCGATGGGACAATGTTATTTTTTTTTTTCATCCGGGAGATTATTTTAAACTCTCACTCCTGCTGCGTATGAACAAACTGCAGCATTAGTATTCCTGCCGTCTCCAGCGGACCTGGCGGGAGGTGAATACCTTCAGCTGTGCATAACTTCATGAGCTCATGGAAAACACTCTGTGATGGCTTTCCAATAAAGAGCAGGGTTAGCCCATTCTGCTTTTAGAGAACAGGCCCTAGTTTCTGGATTTGTTTATGTCTTTTTTACTCCACATAATCAGTTTTGAAGCATTCCACTAGGGCTTTCCTTTTAAGGATATAGTCAGTGATTTACCTTCAACTCCTCGGAAACATGTGGTTTTGGTTTCTCCGAGAAAAGCAGTGGTCCGCCTGCTTGTTCGCCATTAATGTGAAGACACAGGCTGTTTTGAGAACCACTGCAATGATGAGAAGCCACATAGGCCTGTTTTAGGGACTGTCATTGTGTGTATGACATCACAAAACAAACAACTTTGACAAAAGACTTCCTCTAGTCCAACTAAGGTTTGTCATCAGACCTGTCGTTGTTCCGTTTGTTCTTTAAATGGATATGCGGTGGACGCCTGGGAGGGTGAGATAGGATAGAAATAGATAGGAAATCACTGCCCAGATATCATTTCCTCTTTCCTTCTGATGACATCATTCACCAGTTAGCCAGCAGGTCCTCTCTGTGCCCACATCATATCTGCAGTTGTAGAATGTTTGTTTGTTTTAGTTTTAGAATGCTTGTTCCAGTTCTAGAGTGTTTGCTACAGTTGTAGAATGTTTGTTTATTCCAGTTGTAAAATGTTTGTTTGTTTCCAATCTAGAAGTCTATTTGTTCTAGTTCTAGAATGTTTGTTCCGGTTCTAGAATGTTTGTTTATTCTGGTTGTAATATGTTTGTTTGTTTCCAATCTAGAATGTTTGTTTGCTCCCAATCTAGAAAGTCTGTTTGTTCCAGTTCTAGAATGTTTGTTTGTTCTAGTTCTAGAATACTTTCTTGTTGCAGTTGTAATATGTTTGTTTGTTCCCAGTCTAGGAGATGTGTTTGTTCCGGTTCTAGAGTGTTTGTTTGTTGCAGTTATAATATGTTTGTTTGTTCCCAATCTAGAATGTGTTTTTTCCAGTTCTAGAATGTTTGTTTGTTGCAGTTGTAATATGATTGTTTGTTTCCAATCTAGAATGTTTGTTTGCTCCCAATCTAGAAAGTATGTTTGTTCCAGTTCTAGAATGTTTGTTTGTTCTAGTTCTAGAATATTTTCTTGTTGCAGTTGTAATTTGCTTGTTTGTTTCCAGTCTAGGAGATCTGTTTTGTTCTGGTTCTAGTGTTTGTTTGTTGCAGTTGTAATATGTTTGTTTGTTTCCAATCTAGAATGTGTTTTTTCCGGTTCTAGAATGTTTGTTTGTTGCAGTTGTAATATGATTGTTTGTTTCCAATCTAGAATGTTTGTTTGCTCCCAATCTAGAAAGTATGTTTCTTCCAGTTCTAGAATGTTTGTTTGTTCTAGTTCTAGAATATTTTCTTGTTGCAGTTGTAATATGCTTGTTTGTTTCCAGTCTAGGAGATCTGTTTTGTTCTGGTTCTAGTGTTTGTTTGTTGCAGTTGTAATATGTTTGTTTGTTCCCAATCTAGAATGTGTGTTTTTTCCGGTTCTAGAATGTTTGTTTGTTGCAGTTGTAATATGTTTGTTTCCAATTTAGAAGGTCTGTTTCTTCCAGTTCTAGAATGTTTATTGCAGTTGTAATATGTTTGTTTGTTCTCAATCTAGAAAGTCTGTTTTTTACAGTTCTACAATGTTTATTTATTCCCAATCTTTAATGTCTGTTTGTTCCAGTTCTAAAATGTTTGTTTGCTCCCAATCTAGAAGTTCTGTTTGTTACAGTTCTATAATATTTGTTTGTTGCAGTTGTAATATGTTTGTTTGATCGCATTCTAGAATGTTCATTTGTTCCAGTTCATTCCAGAATGTATAGAACTAGAATGTCTATTCCAGTTCTAGAATGCTTGTTTGTTGCAGTTGTAATATGTTTGTTTGTTTGTTCCCAATCTAGAATGTCTGTTTGTTCCGGTTATAGAAATTATTGTTGTTGTTGTTGTTGTTACATGTTTGTTGGTTCCCAATCTAAAAGCTCTGTTTGTTACAGTTCTAGAATGTTTGTTTGTTGCAGTTGTAATATGTTTGTTTGATCGCATTCTACAATATTCATTTGTTCCAGTTCATTCCAAAACTCCATGGTTTTACACACATTCAGAATTTTCTGAAATGTTATTCTTAATTTCCAAGGTCTGTTTTAGTCCACGCTGTTTAAGCTGATGCAGATCAGAATAAACCCATGAGAGAGCTTTGTTTCACTTCCAAACACTGCACCCTCATTTTCCCTACCAAAGAAATGAAGAAAAAAAAAACATCGGGAAAATTACACAGTGAAAGACTGAAAATATGCTCAGCTGTGATGTGTATTTATGAGATACTTGTGTGTGTGTGTGTGTGTGTGTGTGTGTGTGTGTGATGGATGATTATACCTCTCTGTCTGAAGAATCCACTCAGGTGTTTTTCTGAAGCTCAAGAATAGAATGTATTTGTCAGAGCCAAGGCCAAGTGGTTAGTGCACGTGTTCAAACATTTTTAGGTGTGGTACTGCTAAGGTGGGTAATGGTTTTTGACCTATAATTTAAAAAAATAAATTAAACTAAATATTTTTTTTCCCTTCAGGTTGCCATCAAGTCTATAAGGAAGGAGAAGATCAAAGATGAACAGGACATGGTTCACATTCGACGAGAAATCGAGATCATGTCGTCTCTTCGCCACCCACATATCATCTCTATATATGAAGGTATTCATCAGTAACCACCTAGCAACTGCTCAAACACCCTAGCAACCAAATAATACTTTTATCCAGCTGCGTAGCAACAGCCATACCAATATCAATCATCAATAAGTCTGGTCTATCTGTCTATTCTAAGTAACCCCATAGCAACTGCTCACAACACCCTAACAACTACCTAAGTCATTTAAGAACTGCCTAACAATGACCCTAGCAAAAATCTTTCTATCTATCACTCCACCTAGTAACCACCTAGCAACCCCTTATAACCATCATAGCAACCCCCCAGAACACCCTAGTAACCACCTAGTACTTTTATCCAACTGCCTAGCAACAACCATACGATTTTCAGTCAAACAATAAGTCTGTTTTTATCTGTCTATTCCGAGAAACCCCATAGCAACTACTCACAACACCCTAACAACTACCCAAGTCATTTAAGAACTGCCTAACAATGACCCTAGCAAAAATCTTTGTCCATCACTCCATCTAGTAACCACCTAGCAACACCCCAGAACACCCTAGCAACCACTGAAGTTTGTTTGTCTCAGTCTATCTGTCTGTTCCAAGAAACCCCTAGCGACTACTTATAACACCCTAGCAAAAATCTGTCTATCTTACAGTCTTGTAACCACCCAGGAACCTCTAAGAACCACTAAAGCAACCCCCTAGCAACAACTCAGAACATCTGTCTGTCTGTCTGTCTGTCTGTCTGTCTGTCTGTCAATCTATCGATTGTTCTATCTCTCTATCTATCTATCTATCTATCTATCTATCTATCTATCTATCTATC
>CAIGQZ010035066.1:5089051-5129335 GCA_903798205.1 Danio tinwini
TCTATCTATCTATCTATCTATCTATCTATCTATCTATCTATCTATCCATTAAACCATCCATTCAAACTCCAACGTAAATAAAACATGCAGTTTCAATGAATAATTGATAATCTTTCATTGACTATTAATAGCCGTATGTTGCGAATGCCTCTGTTTTATTCATGCAGTAATATTAAACTAGATCAGCCTCAGTTAATATGACTCTCCCTATTCCCGACCTGCATGCGTTTCAGCGGTCAACATGTCCGGTAAAAATCCCATGTTGATGATTTCTAAAGACGTTTTTGCTGCTGTCTGGTTTCTTCTGCTGATTCTGGGGCTTGGCGAGCTCGCAGCACGCTGACTCTACGGTTTCCCTCTCAAAGTCCGTCTGGGTTTATAGGGCAGTTTATTTTTGAAGACTTGCCGTATTCATCTTTGTTCTGTGTCATGACTCCGCCTGTGTTGTGGTTGGCCCGACTCGAAGAGGGGAGAACACCTCTTTAAATGGGTCTCTGGAGTTACCAGTTTTAAATGAGTCTCCGGGGACTGTTTTTTTTTCTTCTTATGTCTGGTTTTGTCTTTCATTGCTCGAGTGTCTTTCTCTTTTAATTTTGTGCCATGTTAAATTATGTTTATGGGTTTGGGCTGGCCATGGAAATTTTCAGATGGAGGAATGAATGTAAATTGCTTGCGTACTCATTTAGCTGCTTGAACTTTCCCAGAGGATCATTTTAATTGCTACGAGTTTGCCGTTTCATTGCTCAAGAAATTATGATTCGAGTATCAAATATGTTTCAATTGTTACTTCTACATTTCCACACAACTGAGACAAAGTAAAGCTGGATGAGTTCATATGAAGATACTTGAGCAAAGTCTCCATTTGTTTTGCATTTAATCCTATTTAATCAAGGTCTCTGGTTCCAATTGGAAATCTTTGTTTAGATTTTATCAGGGCCCTTCCCTTTCGTCATGCTCTTCACCACTTTCGCAGGAGCAAGCAATGTGATGCTCAGGTACTTTTGAATGAACAAACCCATATCACGCAGCTTATGAGGGAGTTGGAAAGCAGTTGGATGAAAAGGGCGTGGATGCCAACTAATTTTGATGTGTTTTGGTACAGTATAATCTTTGTGTTTTGGTATGGATACTACTTGTTTTTAGTTTGCTTTCAGACAACATGTCCCATAATGATCATGTGTTGGGTCAATAGGTAGAGAACAGGTGACCTTTGTGTCTGTTTGACTGCATAAATGTTTACAATATAAAACCAATCTTATCTAATGCATTTCAACTCTCTACAAGTGGTCAGAAATGACCTAGGTCAAAAAGATTAAAATGACAAAAATGCATTTTAAAACCTGATGCAAACGGGTCCAGAACAACTATTTAAGCATCTGAAGATCACTGATTTGGGAATTCCGTTCCTACAGTATGCAGTGGATTTGCCAGGTGGATATTCTCATATCACTGCAAAATTTGTCACTGAGCTCCGATATTTAGCATCACTTTGAGATTGTGAATTACTGTGACACTGTAAATCTGTTGACTACACCCTGCCTCCCCCTGCTGAACCCCCTCTTAAATTGTATTTGTACAATCCCAAAAGTCCTTGCACTTACATTCCCTGCTGTTCTCTGCAATGCAGTGGCAGACAAGAGAGATTATGTAAAAAAAAAGAAGAAGATGAGAACCAATTCTGGATGCGTGACAGGAGCCGCCGACAGCGCCAGACACTTGGGTGGGGTGATCTGTATGAGGATTTTTGGGGTTTTGCAAAAACAGCCACTTTCTGCTGTGTCGGACTGTAATTTGCTGTGTTCCTTTGGATTTTAGTGGAATTAGCAGATTCCACTGTGACCCTCTGAACTTTCTGGACTGGCCACTACAAAACAAAGTCTTACAGATCCAGTGCTTTTTCATTGCGGGCTGCATTCCGAAGAAACAAGGCGCCACTGAACAGGTTTATTTTTGACTGGACTCTTCTTTATTGAAGCCTTGGGTTGACAGGAGATGGGTCATGATCGTCAACTGGCCAATTACTGATGCTTCCAAGTTTATCCATATTATTTACAATGCACAAATAGAAAGGTCATACTGCCAATCGCTCTTCCAAAGATCCAGTCGCCAAATAATATAAGGTGTGTAGATCCAAAATATGCAATAAAATAAGATGAAAGAGATCCACACTTATTTGGTAACACTTGATTTAAGTATGTATTATCTACTGGCTTATTAACTATTTAATCTTAACTACTTAAAAACAACTACACTAATCTTGCCCAATTGCTAAACCCAACTACTACCTTACTATTAACAAGCAGTAAATTAGTAGTTTATTTGAAGTACAACTCCAAACTAGAATAAAGCTAACACTTTTCCACTGGGCCAAGTCAGTTAAATAAATATTTGAAATATCTATACACACAACATACAAACTGACTGCATGTTGTTTTGTTTTGTAGTGTTTGAGAACAAGGACAAGATAGTGATCGTCATGGAGTATGCCAGTAAAGGTGAACTCTATGACTATATCAGTGAACGTCGTCGGTTGACTGAGAGAGAAACCCGACACTTCTTCAGGCAGATTGTCTCTGCTGTGCACTACTGCCACAAGGTACGCACCTTTCTTATCTCAATCCATTCCTCTCTTTCACAATCTCTTTGTCTCCAAGTGAGAGCCTCATGTGTCATTAAGGCTTCCTGCAGAGCTGCACGTGCTGCTTTTCGATAAAAACGGGCTGTGCAGTGTGAGCCTATTATTTTTGGCTCTTGTCAGTTTGGGAGGAATCTTGGAACAGAAAATTGATGTGAAACAGCTTTGCATCATGGGTCACACATTTCGGCTTTTAGCAAAGTTGTCAAGTAATAAACCACCCAACTGTACAGTTCCGTGAAGTTCTGTGAATGTGTAAAAGGGCTTCCCCGTTTCTTGAAATCAGACCAAGATTTTTTTAATTAGAATAGTGCAAAGGGAAGCATAGAAATCCACAGACACAAGTAATAGGTCTGAGATGTCCAATCCAGCTAAGGAGGCCTTTGCCTCACAGCAAACTAATGGTAAGAGGGGCATGGTAAAAAATATTGTGGCTGAAACCATCAAACTGACATCATAAGAGAAGGACCTCCACTTCAATTGGAGAAGCAAGTTGTTATTCAATTGATTATCTTGCATGGATAAATACCTTGATTATCTTGAATATCTTGCATCTAGAAAACTTAGTACAGGGGTACCCAAACTCGGTCCTAGAGGGCCAGTGTTCTGCACAATTTAGCTCCAACTCCAATTAGACACACTTGAACCTGCGTTTTCTAAGTATGCTTGAAACTTCCAGGCAGGTTAATCGAAGGAAGTTGTAGCTAAACTATAAGGACACCAGCCCTCATGGAAGTTTGGACACCCCTGGCCTAGTAAGATTATCTAGCCCAGGTGTGTCTGATTTGAGTTAGAACTAAACTTTACAGGACCCAGTTTGGGCACCTGTTACCTAAAGACTACCTGGTTCAGAAGCTTAACAGGAAAAAGGTTCTCAAGGAACAAGTCAAGACAGCCCTGTAATAGGGGAAAAACGGGTCAACACCAAATGATGCTAATCTTGTTTTGTTTACCATTTTTGGTCTCCGAGCTTGTTGCAATTGAATTACATTCCCACCTTTTAAAACAACACATTAAAAATGCTGTCTAATTGGACTGATCACTAGGAATTGCCAGAGTTTCGCATCACATCGCATAAATGAAACAGTGCCTCTCCCCCATGATGCACTGCTCCAAGTCAGTCTAGGTCCCTGTGGGGCTGCACTGGGTGGGCTGGTTTGCAGCTGAAAATGACATGATGTCATATCTCAGGGCAGAGGAGCTTCCAGACACCAGAGGGGAGGGTAATGAGTCATCATCACCATGGGCAACCACAATGCGGGGGGATTTTTGGGTGGGGTCTGCCAGACAACATAAGAAAGCAGCCTGTTAAACTGTCAATTTATAGACCATCTGCTAAAAGCTGTGCATGCTGAACATATGTGTCTTTCATGGCCATCAGACATCTGTAATGAACTCCCTCAGATCCAAAACCCCTTGTGACTGAGTTTCCGGGCATGCTGTAACCCAATTGCTGTTTGTTACTTTAAAGAAAACACATGGACAAACTGCACAATCATGTTTCAATCAAGAGTTGGTTGTTTGAACAGATCTGTAACTATAGAGAGAGTTTGTGGAACAGATGTCAGTGGTTAATTGGTCGTATTCTGCTGGCTATGACTATATTACCTCCAATCACTTAAATTCATTCTGGTTTTCTTTACAGAATGGTGTTGTTCACCGAGACCTGAAACTGGAAAATGTGCTACTGGATGAAAACTGTAACATAAAGGTGAGTCCTTAAACAGTCTAAAAGGAAACTAGGAAAATGCACTCCTATTGATTACTTCTCTAAAACAGAATGCTTGTTGTTTCTTCAGATTGCTGATTTTGGGTTGTCCAACCTGTATCATAAAGACAAGCTCCTCCAGACCTTCTGTGGTAGCCCACTGTACGCGTCCCCGGAGATCGTCAATGGCAGACCGTATCATGGTCCAGAGGTGAGACATCCATGGATAAAGCAGTTCTTTAAGTTGAACTTTTTTCCAGGGTCATAAGAACATGCTGGAATGGTTTACTACAGGCTTGCATGACGTGATGCACAGGCGTAAACCCCTGAGGTTTGCATCATCGTAAATGAAACACCCCACAGTTTCATTATGTTAGCGTGTGAAATCCACTGTGAGCGGCTGTGATCTATCAGAGAGAGTCTGTGTGGTTAGTGAAGCTTCATTCTGCACTTTGATGGGATTATCCTTCCACAAACCCCAAGGAACAGGCAAACACACGCCTTGTGCTTCCCTCCTAAACATAGAGGTCAGCTGGGGTTTTTTTTCACCCCAAGTATCTGCTTAAATACAAGGTGATCCTGGGTCAGAGTTGAACGATTCTTTTGAACTTTACATGTGCCTCTTTTGTGGTAGACAACACAAGGAATTTTTTAAAATAGGAGTAGTTCAGTCTACTTCAGCTTTAGTGTGCAATAATTTGCTGCAATTTTCCTTAAGTGTTCAGAAAACACTACAGTGTAGAAAGTGTAATCAAAGTGGCCAAACCCTTTTGAGAAAAAGCCAAACATTGCAATCAATAAAAGCTCTAAAGTCTCCATTACTTCTCGCCATGGTGGCTGCCTGGAGAAAAACAACTCAGGTCTATAAGTGATTTCCTGTGAACTGACAACTCAAGAACCTGGAAACCCATCCAGGCTGCTGGGCAATCATGAGATTTCTGGCCTACATATATTGCCCTTTCACCCCACCCTCCACAGGACTTACATAACTCACTGCTCAGGGTAATATGTTGTGTAATAAAATGTCTTAAGGCAAGCTGATATTTTATAGAATCGATACTGAAAAACACCCTGAAACTAGCAAAAGAGAGATATTTTGGTACCATCTGATGCTGTTTTTCTTTTCCTAAAAAGTTCAAAGAGTCAAATGAACAATAGTTTCTTGGATGAATGCACAGGCTAACCAACCCTCATGTGATTTCTATTTCCCCCTTCATATGACAGGACATATGAAGAGTTTTTTATTTAACAGTTAGCAGTAACTCAATGTTCTTTCAGAGTCAGCTGACATCAATGTCATCCATTTTTTGCAGGTGGACAGCTGGGCTCTGGGAGTGTTGCTGTATACGCTGGTCTATGGCAGTATGCCATTTGATGGAGGGGATCACAAAAATCTCATCCGGCAAATCAGCAATGGAGAGTATCGAGAACCATCCCAGTCATCAGGTACTAGACTAAAGTACTCCATGAACACACTGCAGAATGCCCTTTTAATAAAGAAATGTGCTTTCCTTGTGTTAAACAATAGACCTGATGTTTTATTTAGATGCTCGTGGTCTGATCCGCTGGATGTTGATGGTCAACCCTGAGAGGCGTGCCACAGTGGAAGACATTGCCAATCACTGGTGGGTAAACTGGGGATGGAAGAACAGCGTGTGTGACTGTGAATCACAAAGGGATAATGGTTCACCCATGCTGGCTCGTCTCATCGACTGGCAGAACCGGACCGAGCCTCGACCCACTAAAGCCATCCGGTCCGAACCATTCCTGCTTGTTCGTCAACGGCCCAAAAAGTCCAAGAAGGAAAATGATGTTGGAGTGTCCCACTGTAATGGAGAGGACAGCCTGGGCCTCAAGAGACCAAAGGGCATCTTGAAGACAAGAACCTCTGAAGAGCAACGCTCTCCAAGTTTGGAAGAGATCGAGTCTGGTGCTGGAACCCCAGAGAAGGAGTCTGGGCCTGATGGTGAAGATGGTGAGGAAGAACAGGGGAACTCCCCATCAAAGTCTGTCTCAATCCTACCTAAGAAGGGAATCCTAAAAAACAACCAACAACGGGAATCAGGGTACTATTCTTCCCCAGAACGCAGCGAGTCCTCTGACTTATTAGGTGGCAACATCACACCTCTTGCCGCAAGCTCACCACCAAAGAAAGCTGTTGGTAGAAAGGGCATCTTGAAGCGCAACGGAAAGTATTCCACATACAGTGGTGCTTCTCCATTGGGTGCCCTTGGCGAACCAGCACCATCAGATTCTGGTTTATCCCGCAGTCAGAGTCGTCCATCTAGTATCGTAAGGGAGGATAGCGACACCATCACCAACAGTTCCTTCTGCAGCACTGATTGGCCCCCTCCCAGAACGCGCCCCAACATCAGAAGCTGTCTGTCTGCAGAAAACCTTCTCCAGCTGGCCAACTTTAAAGGCCTCCAGGCAGCTCCTCCCATGCATAGTGGAAAATTCAACCGAGACGCACAGGGCTCTCCGGGGGATAACTGCAGCTTCTCTTTGTTAGGAGATCTTGATGATATGACTCAGGTGTACCAACAAGCCCTGGATATCAGCAACAACCTGTCATAGGGATAGGGGGCCGTTTAGGAGGGGCCAAGAAAGAAAGAAGAGGGAGCAGATGGATGATGTTTGTTTGGCATGTTGTTGACGACCAGTGCAAAACTGGGATTCTATGAATGTGAGTCCTTTTTTCATTGGGATGATATTGGAGGTTGTACACAACCAAACCTTAACCCTAACATCTAACCCTTAAACCTGATCCTTCCTTACCTTAACCTTTTCCTTAATCTCATACACAGAGTATCAAATATAACTTGGGGAACTACAGCCTTGGGCAATATAAGGGTTTGAAGTAAGTAAATTTGAAGTTAGTACTCTGGGACATTATTCCCCAATAGGCAAGAAATTAAATGTTTACATATTAAGTAAAAAGTGAGATAGCATCACAGTAAGGCATCATATAACGGCAGCCTTGATGAAACAAAAATAAGAGCCAAACTGAGTTTATCAAGCACCTTAAAACTCTCACAGAGCACATGTCGTTTTTGTGGTCTTTACTTCCAAAAAAAGAAACCAGGGTCTTGCTCCAAATAAACTGTTGTTGTGTATTATTTATTAATATTTTTGGTAGACTTAGTGATACAAAACTGGTGTGGTCTGGCAGTACTGGAAGAATAAGAAATCTCTCGTTGTCCTTGATTGGAACTGACATATATAATTGTTAGTTTTCTTTATATGTCATTTAAACTGCATATGCACGATCAAACTCGTATTGATCCTATAAGTAGAATCATATTTATGGAATTATAGAAGTGCCTATTTTGTTTCTTTTGTTTTTTTGTAATTCATATCTAATTATGTATGTCATTTCCTCGAGGTGGAGAGAGATGATAGAGGAAGCTGTCATCAGATGAACAGCATTTTATTATTTTTAATTTTATTTTATTTTTGAGTTTGTATTGAATGCTTAGAAGAGGCCCAGGACCTCTAAGCGCAAAGCCTACCCTATAGGACTACAACCTGCCCCACTACTGATGACAGATCAGTATTTTACAGTGTGTTATTCAAGATGAAGAATAGCCAATCTGTGGAGTTTATTTCCAAAACCCGTTGGGTAATTCAAGGTTCCAGCTAGCTTGATTGGTTGTTTTTGATTGAGTCCTGACAGGAACATGTGTGCATGTGCCATATGTTTCTCTGGAATGCTACTCTTGTGGTTTCTTGAGTAGGTTAGGTGACTGTCTAGGGTTTCTGGACACCTTCACCTTAACAAGGTCTAACACAAGGTAGAAATGTCAGACACAATCTCAGCTCCAAAGAATGTTTTAGGCGGAGACAAGCTTGTTAGACTCCAAAGCCATTCGTCTGTAGGAACATTGTCTCCTGGTGTTTATATGTTGATACTTAGGGATTATAATTGCTTTGCTCTAAGAATAATGGATTATTGGTTCTCTGTTGAACTTTGATGCCCAAAACACTCCTGTTAGAAAACAAGTAGAGCGATTAGCTTCAAAGCAGTGATGAGGCAGCAAATTCCAAAGGCTCTTTTAGAGGCATGTTTGGACTAGATCTTAACACCGTGACCCAGAGATCTTCCCTGTGTCGAAGGTTTAACAGGACAGAAGCTTTATTGTTTCAGAGTCTTTAGTCCTTTGTTTATTAACATGCATAATTTCAAAGGAATAAAAGTGCAATTTTAGTTTAAGCTGTTGTCTTAATGTCTTGGTAGAAGGTAAGTGTGAAGTAGCTGTAGGAGAAAGAGAGGTATTTACTAAGGTATGTTCGTAAAAGCTTTTATGAATGGAGGACGCTTTTCCAGTAAGAGGGACATGTGGAATTGTTGACTGGAAAGGTTGAGGTAGCTTTTTATTTTGCTGCATGTTCAGAAAGACTAGTGCAAGTGTAGAAATAGTGAGATGAAGAAAGTAGATGAAAGGATAAGGAAAGTATTTTGTACCAAAGAAGGTGTTTATGGACGCATGGTTTTGCCAACTATGATGTGATCCTGGATTAATATTAGTTTATCCTGGAACATCATTTTTGTTTGAAAATGTAATCCATACCCATTCCCTACCCCTAAACTCAACCATAATGATAAATTAATCCCAAAATCAGAGAATTATAATAGTTGGATAACAATCATGTAGAAATGCATAAACCTAACCATACGCCTAAACTTAACATAAACGGTAACGTATTCCTTAATTCTGATTGGCTGATTGCAATGTTGTTCCAGCATCAACATAGATGTTAATCCAGGAACATGTCCTACTTGGTGAAATCAGGTTGGCGGTTTATGGACACTATGTCAGATGTGCTGAACCATTAGTAAAATGATGACCATTAAGTCATGACAGCGTGTTTTTATGTTAATTTAACTTAATAAATTAAGTTCGTAATGTTGAACTTATTTTTGTAAACTCATACGAGCTGTTTTAAGTTGACTTGATTTGATTCAACTTTAAAACATTTAAGCCAACCAGTTCTTTTTTTTATGTTGTATCAGCAGTAATGAACAAATTTCAACTGAAGATCATAGGAGGTATTTTGTTCAAAGGAGGTCCTGGGCAGACATAATAGACACACCTAATGTGTATCGTATCGTACTGCATTTCTGTATTGCATTGTATTGTCAACTGGATTCAGTGATCAAATTATACTATGTTAGTATTTTTATGTTATTGCGCTTTTGTTTTTGATTCTCCAAAATATTGTTATTATTGATTTACCATATGGAAGAACGTTGTGCGTATAATCTCTCCTGGTCTCTACAGGTTTTCAGTGCAAACATGCTAATGTCTAGCATTGGCATAAAGAGAAGATCAATCACAACTACTGCAGTTTCGTCAGGGTCATTTGATGCGTGTCAGAAATCTCAAACGCCGCCTCACAGATCTGACCCAATATTTGGTGTCACGATATTCACGATCAACCTTATTTGTCTTAGGACAAAGTTGAGCATCCACTTAAATGTGCCAGCGCTAACCATAGTGCCATCAAATCTGAGATTAACAGAGAGGCGGCCATTTCAAATCAAATGCACACATGCTTTCAGCCAAACTGGAAATACCTGGTGCATAGTAGTCCAAATTAGCGGAAAACTTGACTGGATATTGTTTATTGACAGTACTGAAATGTTAGTATTATTATGTTATTTATGCATTATTTTATTATAATTAATAACTTTTTGTTTTGGTTAATGCCATAATCTTTTTTGGGGGTTTGGTATCAGTTTGAAAAACCTGGACTGCCAAGGTGTTTTTCGTTCAGTGCCTTTGCTATCTTTTGTTTAATTTTTTTTATAATAAAATTATTACAATTGCATTTTTATACTCTATTTATTGGTGGTGAAGCCATTTCATTTAACAGCACTCATATGAAGTGTGCATGTGTGAGTGTGTGTTTAGACGCAAATGAACACTGAAAGACAACTGGAAGAGCAAAATAGCAAATATGGTGCATTGCGGTCATGTGGTTGGCTGTGTTGTAAAGCTTTGGTTGTGTATTCAGCTGCGTTGGTTGTTGTTTGGTAGAGATATCTCGCTAACCAGCAGTGTTTTGTACCACGAAGCCAAATCTGTGTAAAACCAACTCAATAAACTGATTTCAAAGGAATTGATATCTGTCTGCTTTATTTGACTGTGCATCTAATAATATTTCTCAATTAGCAGACCGCAGATCTTTTGAAGTGCCGTTTGGATCGTCATTTGGTCTGGAAAACAGGTTTATATGACATGACAATACTCGTTTTTGGTCAAACTATTCCTTTAAGCAGGCTAAAGATTGTACACAAGAAGTGCGCATAAAAAAAGAGAGACAAGATCTGAGGGGAGAAATATATAAAGGAGAAGCCGCTGTCTTTGCCAGCTTTAATTTGATCCAGAGCTGCTCTCCAGGGCCCATGGAAACAGAACAAGAGAGCGTTTCAGCCGCGTGCCAGAGAGAAAGAGACATTTAGCAGACCTGCTGCACAAACCAAATCGACCCAAATACAGTTGTGCTACTACAGTCCTTGATTTTCTGAGTTTAAAACAGTCTGGTACACAACAGTATGTACACTTCATAGGGAGTCCCGTTGCTAAAGTATCCCAAGTAGTCTCCAGGGTTTTCACAGTTTTTTTTACATGAGTCAGTTTTTGTTTGAATAAGTGTGGTTTATTTCTAAACTAATTTCGAGAGGATCACATGCTTATGATCAACACGGCTGGCACCTTATCAGCTCCGTAATCTGCCCTATTAGATGATTACGGACACACTATAAATTACCAGAGATTTCACTCTACTTATCTTCGTCTTAAAGTTCCCCCCTTTCACCCCTACTTCCACCCTTTTTCCTATAGGGTGACATGGCGGCCCAGTGACTAGCACTGTTGCCTCACAGCAAGAACACCGTCGGTTCTACCTCCTATTGGGCCGGTTAGCGCTTCTGAGCGGAGTTTGCATGTTCTCCCTGTGTTCGCGTGGGTTTCCCCCGGTTTCCTCCCACCATCCAAAAACATACACCATAGCCAAACGACTAAACCAAATTATTACCTAAGACAACCTTAGTTGTCTAGGTAATGTGTACACTTCTCACACGGCGACAAGCAGGGGAGTTCTCGAGACCTTCCTGAGCTCGAACTCGCCCTTTTAACGGGAGGGAGCCCCAGGCTCGAGGATATACGAGCTCAGGGTTCTCTCCCGGGACAGCATGCCAATTACGCTTTATTGATCATCAGCTAAGTGTGAACTCTTGAAAACAAACCCCTGTGCAATTGCTTCTTTTAGTGTGGGAGATTTGAATAAGTGTGACATCCAAACCTTGGTGTGCACCAAAAAAATTGACTGAATCTACCTATATGGGTCTCAGCAAGTCATGATTATGTCAAGTACAATGCGATCTTGGATTAACATCTATGTTTATCCTGGAACATCATTTGTGTTAAAAAATGTAATCCATACCTACTCCCTACCCCTAAACCCAAACATAACTGTAAATTACTCTCAAATATCAGAGGGGAATAATAGTTGGATATCAATCATGTAGAAATGCATAAACCTAACCGCAAGCTTAAACTTAACATAAATGGTAAACGTAAGCCTTAATTCTGATTGGAACGTTGTTAGATGTTAATCTAGGAACATGTCCTACGTGGTGAAATCAGGTTGGCGAGGGGTCCGTCAACATCCTAACTAACTTCTTGTATAGTTCAACTTGAATATGAATCCAACAAATCCTAAAGCAAACCAAAAACAGGACATGATAACAAGATTCTGGTAATCAAAAACTAACCTTGCCAAATTTCCAAAAAAAAAAAAGTTTGCTGGCCAGTGCTCAAGCATGCCAGCTATCTTTTTTTCGTAGTAGTTTTACAACCTATACCTGTTCAATACAGCCATCAACAACTGCATCCTTACTGAAAATCTATGTGTATGTCATGAGAATTCCTAATGCTTTTTTAACCCTCCCTGCTGAAAAAAACCAGCTTAAACCAGCCTAAGCTGGTCGGCTGGTTTTAACTGGTTGACCAGCCTGGTTTTAGAGGGGTTTTGGCCATTTCCAGGCTGGTTTCCTGCCATTTCCAGCATGGTCTTAGCTTTTCAGGCTGGGAGTTGACCAGCTAAAACCAGCTTGACCAGCTTAAACCAGGCTGGTCAAGCTGGTTTTAGCTGGTCAACTCTCAGCCTGACCAGCTAAGACCATGCTGGAAATGGCTGGAAACCAGCCTGGAAATGGCCAAAACCCCTCTAAAACCAGTCTGGTCAACCAGCTAAAACCAGCCAACCAGCTTAGGCTGGTTTAAGCTAGATTTTTCAGCAGGGCTCTTACCAATTTAAAGCTCTCTAGAAGGTCTCAGTTAAAAAAACATCACATCCCACAGGAAAAAATACTACACATTACTATGGTGTCTTTTCTTTGTGGGATGCACCTGCATACAACAAGCCACTTAAACAAAATACACCACAAAAGCCCATATTTTGGTTTGGCATCTTTAGATTCAGTATTAAAAATTACAGTTTGTACGTTAAGTGAACCAGGATTAAATCTGTTATTTGGTTATGTTTTGAACCAGACTACTATTGTCAACACCCCTAAACCCTGTGTGCTGCGTCCCAATTCGCATACTATCCATCCTAAATAGTATTTGAAAATAAAATTAGTATGTCCCAAACCGTAGTATGTTGAAAAGAGTATGCCAAAGGTTCCCAGATGGTTTACTATTTCCGGTAACAATTTAAAGTGTAGAACCGTCCATACCCTAACTGCTAATACAGTACATTGCATGTTGGATTCGATTAGAAATACAAAATCGGGTAAATAAACTACAAAAATGGACATGCGAGACCAACCGTCAAGTAGAGAGGCTTCGGTAAAGTCGTGTGAAGAAATATTAATTCATGTCTAGCCAACCGGAGAATAATTTTCACCACATTTTTCGTGTTATCTTTCATCTGCAACAACAATGTGAATTATATGAAGATATGTAATGACATTAACTTCTGAATTTACATTATTATACAAAAACCTGAGAAGATTTCTCTCCATGAAAACTCGCAAATGGCAGATTATCCTGCTTTAGCTTCTCCAATAAGGTTGGTAATTAAATATGAAAGAAATGTGGATGATGTGTCGAGATAATTGACAGGGGATGTAACTAGTAAGCAGCATAATAGTTCGTTAATGAATAAGTAGTATGTCCAAAAGCTCAAAAGTGTGTACTCAAAAGTGTGTACTTTTCCTTCACAAAAAAAGTACACACTTTGAAAGCGTAGTATAAGTATGCGGATTGGGAAGCAGCATTGGTGTTGGCTGTATAATTACCAGAATTTCCATTAATTGTCGAAAAATTTTCTTCTTAAATAGTAAATATGTAGTAAGTGTAAAAAAAAACACGATTTAGTTGAGGTAGTGCACTTTTTAACAATCTATCCTGTGCATTAGTCTCTAAAATCTAATCAAACCTTACTGACACTCATCATGCTCGTTCCTGTTTTGATCAGCAGGTGGCCTGGATGGCCTTACTTTCACTCTGAACTTGTCCTTTGAAGCAGACACACTGATTTAATATCTGCGAGAGATTATGGCTGATTATTTAGCTAAATGGACCACACACGGTAAGACGAGTCATCTCACACGCGCTAATCAATTCAAGATACGCTAGCTATTAGCACGCAGTCGAAAACGCGATCGCACTTGTATATTTAAGCTTACTGTACAGAGCAGTCCACAACATCTGCTTTCTTCACTCGTCTTTCTCCTCCCCACAGCTCAAGCTTTCACTCGCTTTCTCTCTCTGTAGTGGTTTGAGAAAGTTCCAGACATTCCTGAAAGGATTCCGCTCGGCAGCAGCCAGTCAGCAATGAATTCCAGAATAGCAGGACAGCGGCTAAAAATAGAGACGAGGAGGATTTGATGAAAGTAAGAAAGAAAGTCTTACAAAATGTATTTTGTTGGTACCTTGGTACAAAATTATTACCACATTGTTTTTTTGTGGTACCATAAAAGGCTTCGTTGTAAAAGTAAAAAATAGAAAATAAGCACATTTCAAATACAAATTTGAACATTTCTATAATAGAATCACCAAAAAGTTGTGTGGTGTTATCATGATATCATATAGAAATACATTTAAATAGGTTATAACATGGTGATAATAATAATAATAACAACACCAAGTATGATGGTATATTCACCATTAAATGCTGAGACTATGGTAGGTTACTTAAGTGGCCTTAAGTAACACCCTATACTCACCCCCCTCCTTTATTTTGTTATATTTATTATTATTATTAATATTGGCTATGCAGTGGCGCACTAGGTAGCAAAAAGGTCGCTGGTTTGAGTCTCGGCTGGGTCAGTTGGCATTTCTGTGTGGAGTTTGCATGTTCTTCCTGCGTTTGCGTGTGTTTCTTCCTGGTGCTCTGGTTTCCCCCACAATCCAAAGACATGCAGTACAGGTGAATTGGGTAGGCTAAATTGTCCGTAGTGTATGAGTGTGTACTGTATGGATGTTTCCCAGAGATGGGTTGCAGCCGGATGGGCATCCGCTGCGTAAAACATGCGCTGGATAAGTTGGCGGTTAATTCCGTTGTGGTGACCCCAGATTAATCCCCAGATTAATAAAGGGACTAAGCCGAAAAGAAAATGAATGAATTATTAATATTATTATGCTTTTATTATTCTAAATAAATAACAGAAATCAATCCTAAATGTTACTGGAAAACAATGTAACAACTGGAGTGATATGCTAAGATCACTTAAGAAATCTTTGGCATGAATATTAATTATGACGATTCTATAGAATACAAAAAATAAATATGTTTTATAGAATTATCTGTTGTCTTAGACCGGACTGATGGCCGAGAATTACTGTTATGAAGTCTTACATCCCTCCATTCTGCTTTATATCCATGCTTAGTGAAAGTAACATCATTATCATTACATCAACTTTAGTTTTGACAACTTGCAAAACTCCCTGCGTGCCGACACCTCTACATAAGGCCTTCATTCTGGGATTGCCACTAAATCTATACAGTAAATCGTATCTCAATGATTTTACTAGGGGACTAGCACCGTCTTTTCACCAAATTTCGTTTCATTTTTATTTACTCCGTTAAATGGACTATACTATTGGTCTAATGTAGGCAACAGTGATTTTAGATATAGCCCTAGTTTCCTGTATCTAGTTTGTTCAATTATTATGTTCACCTGTGTCTTGTTTAGTTATCACCTTGTGTTTATATGTCCTCTATAGGGTTGTTACGATACTGGAATTCGGTACCGATCGATACTGAAATTTAAAAAATGCCCATTTCCTGCTAACGTTTGAGTGCTGCTCAACAGAAATGACTGTGATTGGTCCTGAAGGTCATCAGTTCACCGAACCGACAACTGTTTACTGAGTGTAACCACAGATATAGGAACACTGGTGTCACCATCCTGCACTTTGTCTCCATTCCCCTAGAGGTCCTCATGTACCCCCTCTGCCTTTGTTTTTCTTCGTGTGTTCTTGTTTACTTTATTTCGATCACCTGTGACTTGTTCCAGCCCGTGTATTTAAGTTGTCACTTTTTCTCTGTTCCACACTCGGTTTTTGGGTCAGCTCCCGTGTACTTGCCTTGCTGTCCCTAGATCTCCTGAGCTACGTCTAGTAAGACTGTTTTGTTTATACTGTTATTTGCTGCCTTGCTGTTTGTTTGTTTTCTCCCCTCGTGGAGTTTTTCTTTGTATGCTTATTGTTCTGTTAAATTATCTTATATACCTTACACTGAGAAGAACCTAAGTTGTTATGTTTTGCTACCTCATTTTTGAGAAGAACCTAAGTTAATCCTTTTTTTTTTTTTTTTTAAATCATTGTTTCCTGGATTTCCTCTTGGAGTGTTTTTCGTTTGGGTCCAACTCAACTGTCCTTGTGGTTCACACACACCAGTCTCAACACCAGAGACCCGGGTTAAAGGCCCCACCGTGACAACTGGAGCATTTCAAAGTCACGTTGATCAGCTGGTTTGTCTATAACGACATACGAGCAATCCGCTGATACATCGCGACTTTAAAATGCTCCAGTGTCTCTGGATCTGTGGTTACACTCAGTAAACAGCTGTCGGTTCGGTGAACTGATGACCTTCACGGCCAATCACGGTCATTTCTGTTGCGCATGTGAACACAATCGGCAAATCAGCTGTGTTTAAGAATACGCTCAACACTTAAATGTTCGCAGAAAATTACAATTTCAGTATCGATTGGTACTGAACTCCAGTATCGTGACAACCCTAGTCCTCTATAAATCCTTCTCTTTGAGGTAAAAATTGGGATTAGATTAAGATTACCCTTTTTTTGAGTTAAAAGATTACCACAAATATATCCTCACCCTCTATTGTGCTGCCTTAACAGGTAGCATAATTTTGATACTTTTTTTGTCATTATGATCTTGAGTAATTACCATTAATACAACTCTATCATATTTACATGCTGCCATCAAGGTTCAGTGATACCATAGTATGTATTAGTACAAAAATCATAGTATTATACCATGTTAAATACCAAAAATGGCTGTAATTAAATGTTAAAATAATATTACCAAGCATCTAATGCAAACTATTAAACTTCAACAATGCCGTTTTTCTGAGTTCCAGCATATGGCTGGCAGGCAGTGAATCGGTCTCTGAGCTCCTGCTGTGTTTGAAGTGAGAAGTATCACACCACCAAAATATTCTCAGGAAGACATGTCTATCCCAGGATAAACTCCCGTCCATCATCCGGAGAGCTCTTTCCGCTGAAGCTCTACACCTCCTGGGGCTTTTTTAGCACCCATTGAGTGTGTTGTGTTAAGAACTTCACTGGAAGTTCAGACAGATATCCGTGGATGTTAGGTCTCTTTCTGTGAAAGCCTTCATCTTTTAATATCCTACTTAAAGCTGTAGGAAGCACTCACTGATGCATGAAGAGCTTCATGTGTCTCGGTTATAAGCGGAAAAATAGTTTTTGGGACATCTGCCGTCTCTTTAAGAAGGAATGGAAACAGTTTTAAAGCAAACACTTGGGGTTGCAGCTGTGTTTTATTTGAGAGTCTGTAATTCAAAGACAGATAGATTTCAAAATGGCCACGCATGCACTTTCAGCAAACCGATTCACAGATTTGTTTGTTTGACCGAACAATTAAAATGAACTGCTAAAAACATTAGACTTTTCATAGTGTCTAATTTAAGAAATAAAAGGCATCTCTGAAACATATCAGACACTGGTGTAGTTTACATCATTTTAAATGGCGTCATAAATATTAATTTTGCAAGTCATTTTGCTTCTAAATGCATTGGCCAGATATAAATTCTCAGATTTTTCCATGCCAGTTTTCTGTTATTAAAGCTCTTTTTATCCTTCTTTCCATGCACTCTTCTCTCGCTTTCTCTCATTCAGCCTCCTTCAAATAAACTTTGCCTTCTGATTTTCGAGAGAGGAAAAGCGTTTATGTCGAGAGCCGCTTGGAAAGGGCTGCGAGTGGAATCTTTGAGATTTTATTTGTGGGAAAGCGCTAAAGAAACTGCTGATGGATTCTACATGCCGTCGATTTAAAGCTGAAGCCGAGAGCGTTTGGCATGTGAAGACTCTAGTTAACCTTCATTCAGGCGGGATTACAAGCGTGACCTGATTTCAGCCCAGCCCATGATAAACGGAGAAATAGAGAAAGTTACCCTTAAGAAAATAAAATGTGTGACTGATTTGTCCTGTAAAAAGTATAGGATTTGTTTTTTTAAGAGCTCACTAAACCAGACTGAGGTGGATATGTGTCCCTAGTTTTTTTCATTTTCATTTAAAACATGTTAAAACTTACTCTGTAAAAAAAAAGTTGACTCAATTTAAAATTGCAAGGCAATTTGCTGCACAGTTTTTTTTTAAGTTGACCCAAGTACTGCACTTGACCAAATTTAAGCTGAGCCAACTCATGCCACAATCTTGTCACCCTGCAGCCCAAGACTTACTGAAGTTAAGCAGGGCTGAGCCTGGTCAGTACCTGGATGGGAGACCACATGAGAAAACTAGGTTGCTGTTGGAAGGGGTGTTAGTGAGGCCAGCAGGGGGAGCTCAACCTGCAGTCTGTATGAGTCCTAATGCCCCAATAAAGTGAACTATACTGTCAGGATGCGACATTAAATTCTTTCGGATGAGATGTAAAACTGAGGTGCTGACTCTCTGTGGTCATTAAAAATCCCATGGCACTTCTCGTAAAGAGTAGGGGTGTAACCCCGGTGTCCTGGCCATATTCCATCCATTGGCCCTTACCCATCATGGCCTCCCAATCATCCCCATCCACAGAATTGGCTCTATCACTGTCTCTCCACTTCACCTATACCTGGTGTGTGGTGAGCGCAGTGGCGATGTTGTCCTGTGGCTGCCGTCGCATCATCCAAGTGGATGCTGCACACTGGTGGTGGTGTGGGAAGTCCCCCACCCCTCATGATTGTGAAGCAGTTTGGGTGTATGGCCATGCGCTATATAAATACACACGTTACATTACAACTCAAAAAGCTCTGCAGCAAGTTACCTTATTATTTATAAGTTCAGTCCACTTTTTTATACTCTGTACCAAGAAATCAAAATAGTCACCATTTATAATCACCTTTATAATGATCACTTCTGAGATCTAGGGGCGGGGTCAAACTGTCAGTCACTTGAGATGGACCAATGGCAAACCACACACAAAAAAAAATGCTGGGTTGTATAAACCCAATGCTAAGATCAGCTATGAACTAACCCAACAGTTGGGTTAAAAATGTAGTTTCTATAAAATGTATTTCAATTAACCCAATGTTGGGTTTGTCATGACTAGGGCCAGACGGAATCTGCGGACGTTTTTTACCATTTCTGCTGAGAAATTTGGTAAAAATCTGCGGATTTCTGTAGAATTATTTTGGGAGTATCAGAACTAAAACCTTAATATGTGAAATAAAAAATAATATCTTTTCAACTTTTATTTAGTTTAAAATGCAAACCCAATTAGATTCACTTTATTTGGTAAACAAAGCAAGTCTCTCATATAATATATCTACTAAAAGACAGAAAATATTACTTTACAAACTGCATTGTACATAAATCAGATGAACATTTTCATATTAGTCAATAATATTACTGTAATTAATTTAAAAACTGAATAAATTTAGATTTACACACATTTACTCAAGTAAATAAACAGAATTAATGATGGGCTAAAAATCTGCAGAAATCTGCGCGCACAGATTCCGTGTGGGCCTAGTCATGACTTTGCCTAGTACAATGCGATCCTTCATTAACATCTATGTTGATCCTGGAACATCATTTTTGTTCAAAAATGTAATCCATACCTATTCCCTACCCCTAAACCAAACCATAGCTGTAAATTATTCCCAAAATCAGAGGGGAATAATAGTTGTATAACAATCATGTAGAAAAGCATAAACCTAAGCTTAAGCCTAAACTTAACATAAACTGTAAACGTATCCCTTAATTCTGATTGGCTGATTGGAATGTTGTTCCAGGATCAACAAAGATGTTAATCCTGGAACATGTGCTACTCTTTGAAATCATTTTTCATGTCTGCTAAACAGTTTAACTTGTATATCACAATAGAGAAGAAAGAACATATATATGTTGACTTAAACTTCCAGAAATGTGCATACATAGGACTCTTCAGAGTGAAAGCAACCATAAAAATGCACTTTAAAAATGTTGAGTTGTTGTAAATCAACATTTAAATTAGACCTACAATTTTTAAACCAACGACTATGTCCATATTTGACCCAACATTTAAGTTACAAAAACCCAACATGTTTAGTGTATCCACTTCTGATGCTGTGTTCACAGCAGACGCAGAACACGCAAATAAATCGGGCTATTTGTGCGTAAATAGACACATGAACATTTTAAGTTCACTCGATAATTTGTTAGATTCACTTTACAGTACAATAGACACTGATTCGCATCATGGGCAGGGCTTCTGTCTGCCTGGTGACTCTAGCTTTGTTGCTAAATGGCTAACAAAGACGTTTATGTGCTTTAGGAAGGCTGAAAAATAGTGTAGATTCGTTCGTGTCTGAGTCCAATAGATCCTTTCAGAGGTGCATCCATCTCTGTGAGTTCATAAACTCCTCTAGAAACTTAACCTGGATGATAGAAGCTTTCAACGGTGCTTCAGATTGAGCCGAGCCCAATTTGATGAGCTGTTGTCCAGTGTCTGCAGAAGGATTTCCCCTCGGTACACCAATAACATGCACTACGTCATTATCACGCCCCTACAAGAGCAAGCTCCTGATTGGTTAATGCGGCACGAATGTCTAAGTTCAGATTTTTCAATTCGAGCAATTTGAGCAAAACGCTTAACTCGTGCCACTTCATTCATGTGAATCGCGTCATTCACGCCTCCTTATTCATGCAAATCGTGTTGCAGTATGTCTATTCGCGTCTTTGCATTAACTTAACATGTAAATCACTCGCACTTGACGCTTCATCCTTCATCATACTGAATTCAAAAATTCAAAGCTTACACTGTTTGCTCCCCATAATTCTTTACACATTTATTTTAAGATGCAGACATAGATGACACAGACGTGTTATCCAAAAAAAAACTATAAATTTTGGTCCCCTACATCCTTTAAATCCCCTTGATGGTAGGTAATACGACACAGAGTTGAGGCCTTTACAATTAAAACTATGAGCCATAGTTTGCAGTTGGATCATGCTATTCAAACAGAAATTGTGCAACTGTGATCATGAAAAATGTTGTTGACAGCGCCTACTGGCTTCTTGGAGGATGCATAACAGACTCACACAAAAAAGCAGACCTGATAGCGGAGGGAATAAAAAGAGGGATGTGATTTAAGGAGAGTCCGCTGAAAGCCAGTAGGGTTTTGTCTTCGTGGTGGTCTCTACCTGTCACAGTTAAAGGTTTATGATGCCAGATTTAGCCCCCGTGGTTCACAGCTCTTGTAAAATATCTGTGAGGTCATCTCTCTAAAAACACACAAGCACAAGTCTTTATCTCTTTTCCATGAGGTTACAAAACAGACGCACACGTGCATACTGTCTCACTCACACACATCTCTGTCCATACAGTGTTTGCGTCTAGCAGAGTGAAATAATTGATTGTTGCACTAAGAAATAAGGTCAGTTGTTTTCTAAGAGAATGAAAGTCAAATATAGTGTTAGATAGCATTTTTTAATTTGGATTGAAATGACAATAGGTGTTTCCCAGTACTGGGTTGCAGCTGGAAGGGCATCCACTGCATAAAACGTATGCCGGATAAGTTAGCGGTTCATTCTGCTGTTGCGACCCCTGATGAATAGAGACTATGCTGGAGGAAAATGAATGACAGTAGATGGACAGGTGACCGTATTTACGAGTAAATGATTGATTTGTTCTTTTAGGCAAACTGACTTATTCACCTAACAAGACGCAACCCGAAATCATACACTTTGCTCACTGTATCATAGAAAAACATGTGACAAAATAGATATATCTAAATTTCCAGTACTTCTAAAAGTAAACAAAAGTACCTGCATTATGTAGTAGCCTACTTGCCAGCGTGCTTATTAGGTACGTTTAACTATTTCATGAAGCCATGGGTTTGTGAAAAGCAGTGAAAATGCAACTGATGCTAGTAGGTCAACAACATGACACTGGTAGGAAATTCATTATTTTAACTTTTAAGAGAAATGTCTTGTTTTGACCGTTTTCATAATGGTGTTAGACGAGGTCAAATAAATCCTGCATATGGCTGCCACAGGACAGAATAAATAAAAAAATAGGCCTGTCTAACAAAATGAATATTATATAGAATGAAACAACAGTCAAGTTTAAAGAAATTATTCAATTAATCATTTTACAAATCCAAATCATTCAGGAACAAATGAATCAATCATTCAACTGATTCCCACAACAGCAATGAATCATTCAGGAACTAAAAAGCTTGTATAGAAAACCGACGTAATCGACGTGATTCACGTCGTTTCGTTATCATGAGAAATGTTGATTTTTAGGTTGAAATTATGTAATTTTGCTATCTGGGAAGGAATTGTCAAAATGATTCACTGAATTATTCATTTAATTGATTCTGCGATTCGGTTTAATGAAAGATTCAGCATCATTTGAGAATCGTTCATTCAAACGTTTGAAAGGCGGGGAAAAAAATTGGTAAATTTAGACAAAGTCCCTTTAAGGCAAGTCGGTGGCCATCTTTTGGCCCGTTTCCACTGACAAAAGGTGTACCGAACCGAACCGTAACACTTTTTCGGCACCCTTTCGAAAGGGTACCAAATACGAGAAAGGGTACCAAAAGGTGGAGCTACACGGGACCGCTGATTGGTTACAGAGATACGTCACAAGCTCGTGAAGCTAGCCAGAATGAAAACAAAGGAACTGCCATGTTTTCAATACACAGCCGAGACAACTATATGCATATAATAACAAGAAATGGATGACCCGGGCTCAAACAAACCTTGTCGTTGTCTTGATGTACAGCCACAATGCCAAGAAGAACAAAATCTGCCGTGTCCTGTTGTTGCTTCACGAGGCCGTCTAAAAGTGCGAGCGGTTTTTGCATTTTCCAGGGAGCTCGCGATCACGTCTATATTTGATATAACGAACTTCTTGAGCTGTTGATAATAACATGTGTGTGTTTATTAAAGTGTCTTCGACATCTGATCCATTCAGAAAAGAAAAGGACAAACATGAGAGTGAAGAGCGGAAAAAAGGAGAAGCCCAACAAAACACAGGAGCAAATTGTTTTTAGCAACCTGAATCATGAACAAACTGCCATGTTCATCGCATTTTGGACTATTATGAACTCTGAATGACGGAATTACTCTCTAACAGAGGCTACATGTGCTGGTGGAGATTACAGACACAGATGAGAGATTTGCTCTGACTGGGCTATATTGCGTGTTGATTTTGAACTCAAATAAGAACTAAATGTAATGTATGCTGTGTGTAGTTTTTTCTGTAATTGGTAACATATCGAAGACTAAGAATCTGTATGTGTTTATCTGTGTGGCATTTATACATTTATTTTATATAATTGCAGACGTTTCCCAGAGATGGGTTGCGGCTGGAAGGGCCTCCGCTGCGTAAAATCGTGCCGGATAAGTTGGCGGTTCATTCCGCTGTGGCGAACCCGGATTAATAAAGGGACTAAGCCGACAAGAATATGAATGAATAATTGCAGACGTTACAGTAGGCTATTTTGCACTGTCATTGATCTGCAGTTATAATCAAATCATGTTCATAGAAAGGTTAGTAATGAACATTTATATACAAGTATTTATACAGTATGTTTAAAGCATCTGTTTTGTGAGAAGTGCCTCTCATATGATTTGTGAATGACCTGTACGGCTTTACTGTAGACATTTATTTGAGCAAGAATGACGTTGACTGAAACTCTGTCATACACCACGCCCATCAAAAGTATACCCTTTGTAATGGAAACGCAAGCCTGATAAAGGTGACCAGTATCGACCCGTACCGTACCGTACTCTACCAGTTAGTGTAAACGAGCCATTTAAAACGCCTATAGGGCAGTATGTTAGGGCATTCTGTCTGAATGGGGAAACATAATTCTCCAAAACTGTTTGCCAAGCTTATAATTACATTACATATTTGTAATCATAAATTTGTAAAGCAATAAATTTAAACAACAACTGTCTCATAAGTTTTATTTCTAAATGTCCGAATTAAACAAAATCGGCATATTTTCAGGTTGCCCAAACTAATGCGCATGCACACTTGAAAGGAACGAAATCACGACACCATCTGAATAATGATCGTCAGATCTCGCTGCTCTTCTGAAGTAACCCACAACTTGATCTTAATTGCGAATCTCCTCCAGAAATGAAGCGACTCTTTGTTTACACGTTTGTGGACATTTGAATAGTTGCTGCCATCATGTGATGTGCGTTTGACAGGACGGAATGTACCTCAAGTTTGTTTCATACAGATTACAAAAACTTTTGTTTTCAAGTGCACTTGGTTCATTTAAAAAGCACATATTTCAAGCTTTATGTGGATATATTTCTTATGTCTGTGAAGCAAGTATTCACTGAGATTCCAGTGCGTTTGTTGACCACCAAACTGCCATAAAAGCATACATCTGGTCCCCGGAGAAATGTAAGTCTGTAGCGATTGATGATTGGCTCTTGTACTAGTAGGCGGGGCTTCATTCCCCATATTGACATTACACTTTTCCCCATTCAAAACTACACAAATGACACGTCTTATGTATTTTAGAATCTTTGGTCTAAATAGGATATCCGGCCAGCCGGAAGTGCGATATGCACATCAATATAGCAGCATTTTTTATGACACAGCATAACAATAATTAATATTTTTACAGTGCTGTGGCAGTTGGTTTAGGGTTGGGGTAGGGAGAGGTTAATTTAATTAAGACGTTAATGGGTAATTTAATAGATAACAAATAATACTTGGTACAACTACTGTTTTTACGTTACTGTGACAGTTGGGTTTAGGGTTGAGGTGGAGGTAGACGATAATGAAATACAATTAATGGGAAATTTATTAAATAATATAAATCATTTTCGTTAACTTTCGGCTGCAAACGTATCTGATCTAGCAACAGCCGGGAAAATGTTAACCGTCTTTATGATTAAAATTTCTGAATCGTTCATTCATCAGACGGAATCTGCGCGCACAGAATTCCGCAGATTTTTCGCAGATTTTCAGCCCATCATTAATTCTGTTTATTTACTTGAGTGAATGTGTGTAAATCTATATTTATTCAGTTTTTAAATTAATTATAGTAATATTATTGACAAATATAAAAATGTTCATCTGATTTATGTTCAATGCAGTTTGTACAGTAATATTTTTGTACAGACTATATATCTAGTCTTTTAGTAGATATATTATATGAGAGACTTGCTTTGTTTACCAAATAAAGTGAATCTAATTGGGTTTGCATTGTAAACATTAAATAAAAGTTGAAAAGGTATTATTTTTTATTTCACATAATAAGGTTTTAGTTATGATACTCTCAAAATAATTCCGCAGAAAATTCTCAGCAGAAAAAGCAAAAAACGTCTGCAGATTCCACAGTAAACTTGATCTTGCGTTGGCTTTATCTGAATGTATTTTGGCGGAGAAACTGATTAACCAACTTACAACATTGTGTCTAAAATGTAAGTTGCTTAATAATAACCTCTTGATAGTGGAAATGTTGTCGTTTTGTCTCTGAAAGAAGCAGTGGGCTCATTTGACTTGGGTAACCTATCAACCCACTTTCCTAGAGTTTGAGCGTGTGAGAACAGATATTTTGGGAGGAAAAGTTTAAGATACCATCTTCTTCTGTCACGAAGGGAGGAAAACTCCTGATATCAAAGCTAAATTGGCCTCTCTGAAAGATCCCTTTTTGACGGATGGCCGCCCAGCCCCCTTCCCTTGAAAGGGAGCAGTTTTACTTTTTTTTCTTCTGTAAAACAGCAGTGAAATGTGGCCGGGAAAACAAATGAAGAGATAGTGGTTTGAAAAGCTTCTCTTAGCTGTCTGACCCTCCTGTCATTCCTTCAGACTGATGAAAGATTCCCTTCTCCTGCTCCTGCCTCCATCGCACGCAAATCTGGGGGAAACCTGAGAGGAGGACAACAGATGTGGAGGACACAAGATGAGGAGCAAGGTGTTCTTCTTATTCTCAACCTAAATGTAAACAACAGGCAGGTGACAAATTCAAGTGTTTTCAAGTATTGACTAATGGTAGGCCTACTGCAAAAATATTGCCTTATTTCAAACCCCTTCAAGGTCACTCCACTTAATTATTTTGATGTACTGATTAGTTTGTTACTAATGTTTGTTAAAGCAATATTTTTTGCTTTACTATAATATATATTACAATACCTTATTATATAAAATACAAATGTTGGCTGGTGGCTACATATTTTAATAAATAAAAGTCATTTTAAAAGCATGAATTTGTCAAGATAATTCATAATTTTATTTTTTCTATCTATATTTTATTAAAATGTGTCCTGTTTAGGCAATAAATTAACAAACAAAAAAAAACTATATATACAGTTAAAGTCAGAATTATTACCCCCCTGTAAATTCTTTCACCAGATTCTGTTTAATGGAAAGAAAAAAAAATTAAACACATTTCTAAACATAATAGTTTTCATATAGGGCTGGGCGATTAATCAAAAAGTAATCAAAATCGACATTCAGAATCTATAAACGATCAAATTTTTTCAGGCGGATTTTTTCAATGACTTTTCCTAGTTCTTTTTTGACTGTTCCTTTTAGACAATGTGTGTTTTAATTTTAGTTGCTCAACATTGATGTTCATTAAAAATAATTATAGATAGTAGATAGCGTGTGGGGCGACGCAGTGGTGCAGAAGGTAGTGCTGTCGCCTCACAGCAAGAAGGTCACTGGTTCGAGCCTCGGCTGGGTCAGTTGGCGTTTCTGTGTAGTGTTTGCATGTTCTCCCTGCGTTCACGTGGGTTTCCTCCAGGTGCTCCGGTTTCCCCCACAGCCCAAAGACATGTGGGACAGGTAAATTGGGTAGGCTAAATTGTCCGTAGAGTATGAGTGTGAATGAGTGTGTGTGGATGTTTCCCAGAGATGGGTTGTGGCTGGAAGGGCATCGGCTGCATAAAACGTGCTGGATTAGTTGGCGGTTCATTCCGCTGTGGCGACCCCGGATTAACAAAGAGACTTAGCTAAAAAGAAAAAGAATGAATGAATGAGATAGCGTGTATGTTTCAATTATTTTTAAATCAAGTAATGCACCCTTAATTTAAAAACCTCTTGTAATATGTGGCCATTGTCAGTGAACTATGAGGGGGAAAAAAACGTTCAATTAATCATAATTAAGTTAAAATGTTCAATTAATCGCTAATTATTTTTTAGGCCAAATCGCCCAGCCTCATTTTCATAACTAATTTATAATAACTGATTTCTTTTATCTTTGCTATGATGAATATAGAACTTTTTAAATGTTCTGTCCTTTTATGCATATATACAATACAGACACTTATGAGAAATATATTTTTTAATCCAAGCTCTGATTCTTTTTCAGTGTTTGGAGCTCATCCAAAATATTCTGAAGCGAGAGTCCGGATTTGCAGCATGCTTTTTAAAGAAAAGAGGAGAACTCACAATCTCTTTCTCTTTCATTTTACTGAAAAAAAGTTAAGTATTGTTTTGGGTAGTAGATAAACTGGTTTATTTAGTTTTGAGGGTTCAACGGCACAGTTTCCCAGGTTCACTGCATTTTTGAATTACTAGTAAAAGATACATTCAGCACTGCTTTAGTACAGGACACTTGTAAAGAAATGAATAAATTAAAATAGTGTTGGTTGTACATAAGGGGCGACACAGTGGCTCAGTGGTTAGCACTGTTGCTTCACAGCAAGAAGGTCACTGGTCGAGTCCTGGCTGGGTCAGTTGGCACTTCTGTGTGGAGTTTGCATGTTCTTCCCATGTTGGGATGGGTTTCCTTTGGGTGCTCCGGTTTCCCCCACAGTCCAAAAACATGCGCTATAGGTGAATTGAATAATCTAAATTGGCCGTATGTGTATGTGTGTGAATGAGTGTGTATGGGTGTTTCCCAGTACTGGGTTGGAGCTGGAAGGGTATCCGCTGTGTAAAACATATGCTGGATAAGTTGGCGATTCATTCCGCTGTGGTGACCTCTGAGGAATAAAGGGACTAAGCCAAAGGAAAATGAATGAATGAAAAGTAGTAAATAAATTGAATGGTTTTAGTTCAATTCTGAGCAAAAAATGATTACCGTAGATTTTTACCATGATTTACAAAACATCACTAAAATGTCATTCAATATAACAATAGTTTATATATTAAAATATTTTCAGCCATTTTTAAAACAATAGTCATTCAATGAAATCCTTTACAATATAATTTAATTTAATAGTGTGATGCAGGTTTTTTCCTTTAAAGTCAGAAGGTCAGATTTACTGTGTTGTTTCATTTTTACAGTGCAGACACTTTAACTGCATTTACTTTACCACTTTAGTCAATTCTACTTGATGCGGAGACCATATTAAAAATACAGAATAAAATCAGTGTTCACAATTTTCTGTATTGATTGAGAAGTTAATTGTGATGTCTGTCGGAGTCTTGTTTCTCCACAGACAGACTAAATGATGGTGTGGATCTCCCCCAGCTCTGCTTCTCAGTTGATTTATGCCGGTCTCTCTATCAAAACACGAGTGCTGAGAGCTTTTGGGCTTGTCTTCGCTAGCACCTGTGGCTGCTTTCTGCCTGAAGTCTTTGAATGTTACATGTTTAAGCATTTTAGTCATTAAAACATCAAAGCTGGTAATGAAGGGCTTCTCACCCTCCAAACAGCCATCAATCGCATGGTAATCATGATGCTGCCAGTTTCTGAGCGGCAGAGATGAACACGCTGCCTTACATTCCTCACAGCTGACCTCACAACTCACACTTTACCTAGCAAAACTCAGATCTGTGACTATCAGTGATTTAAAGTCAATCTAATAGGTTATGAGGTCACTATTTCATCTAATTCATATATACATTTTTTTTCCCGGCTTAGTCCCTTTGTTAATCTGGGGTCGCCACAGCGGAATGAACTGCCAACCTATCCAGCACGTGTTTTATGCAGCTCATAACCATTACCCATTATTGGGAAACACCCATACACACTCATTCACACACATGCATATGGACAATTTAGCTTACCCAATTCACCTATATCGCATGTCTTTGGACTTGTGGGGGAAACCAGAGCACCCGAAGGAAAACAACCTTCTCACAAACAGTTAAACATTGGTTCCATCTGTGTTCATGTGTATGAGCTTTTGTTAGATCTTTCAGTCTTATTTTGCATATTCTTTGATTTTGCTAATTAATTTGCTTGATTTTACAACAAGTTTTTGTCCCCCATGACACAGACAGAACACAGGATGTGGATATATTTTAGATCCAGTTTTTAAAGATTATGTGTCTGAAACAAGCTGTTGTACCTATTATTATAAAGATAATAAAGAACTAATAGTTAATAGCTCTGAAAAATGTAAGGAAATATGAGAATGTAAGGAAATGACAGTAAATACTTTAAATGAATATGTTTTTCTGCTCATGTCTTTGTCCTTTCACATTGTTAAGGTTGTTAGGGTACAGGTAAACGACCTGTTACTATTTGTTCACATTCTCTACACCTCATTTACAAGAAATTGGTTTTGGTTTCATTATCGCACCCACAAGAAAGAACAGAAAGTATACTACAGTATGTATGGGATTGTTCTTTGAAAACCTTGCAGTGATAACACTGCTCTGCTGAACGACTGTCTTTTCACAGAAAGTTTGTAAGTATATTTTTACTCCCACATTTTTTTTCAGATTTATAAAATATTTCATATATATATAACTATGTATATAACAGTATATGTAACTTAACATCGATAAACAATCATTTTAATATTGCAACATGAATATTTATTTCTCATAGATTTTTTTTTTTTTCAGATAAGAATGGACTTTACGGTCATGAAGCTGGCTATAGCTCACAGCAGCAAGGATTTTGACCATGTAATAAAATCTTCAGGTGATTGTTTTAATCATAATGATATCTCAAAACTGAAGAAAGGAGACCTTATTCTGAGGAAAGTGCTTCCTCTTGGTAAAAAGATTTTCCATGCTGGGATTTACTGCGGAGAAAATGAAGTCATCCAGTTTACATCTACAGGTATATATATTTTGTTAATTTGTTACAATTAATGATAATACAGTCACATTTTGGACCTGCTAAATCATGTGACCTTTCAGAATTTGAAAGTCTTAAAATGAATAAATAAATGTACCGTAGGTCTGGGTAGTCTCAGTGGTTCCCAAAGTGAGGGTCGGAGGACAATGATGGGATCACATGGTGATTTCCAAAAAACGAATACATTTTGTAAACTATTACATTTACCATATTTTATCCAAAACATACAGAAGAAAAAATAGTAGTTACATTAAAAACAACATGCAAATAAAAAGCCATCAGCCTTTACATTTTTGTGACCTCTGGGGCGATTATGCAAGAATAAAAACACAGCACATGATTTTATGGCACTAGGTTAAACTTTCTGACACCTTTCAGGCACTCACATACATGAAATATAAATGCAGTTCACAAATGAATATTAGGGAATAGGGACTGTCTCCGAGTGGGGTTCTTCAAGATTAAATGATGAATAGATTTGGGCCTATTGGTATGTGTATGCCATTGCATTATATATTTATAACCACCTCAGAGGATATTGGGGGTCGCAAGTCACTGGCATTATTTTGGGGGTTGCTGGCTAAAAAGTTTGGGAACCCCTGGTCTAGGTGATCAAAATGGGATACATTTTTGATTTTGATTATTTTTTAAGATTTTTAAATGCTACCAAATGCATTTATGTGTTAGAAGACAATAAATTAATATTCTGTAATAAAAAATCTGGTAAATTAATTAATTCAGTTTTGGTTCTTGTTGAGCTAGAATAATAATTTTATTTTTCCTTTGTGTTTTTCAGCTGTTCCAACCCAAGCTTCATGTTCATCAAGTTTTCAGGTGTCATCTCAACTAAAGGGTCTTGTAGACAAAATAAGTCTAAAAAAATTCATCTCAGGCCAGGGTTTCCATGCTTTCCGTTTGAAGAACGGTCCCCCTACAAATATCTCTCAGAATATTTCTGAGGCAATGGATGATGAGCAAGACTATCATCTCATAAAAAATAACTGCCTGCATTTTGCACTGAGAGTACTGGGGGTAAGCCAATGAAAGATTTTAGTACTTTGCTAAAGAAGTATGTTATTGATCTCTGAAAAAGTATTTAATAAGACTCCTTTGCTCTGTTCAGGTTTCACCAAGGACCATGCAAGAAAGGTAATTCTACAGTTGCATCATTAAATATTTGACTTTAATTCTACACATTTTATATTCAGTCTTGTCAATTTTTGTAAATCATATTTTAATAAGAGAAAAAAATATATACAGTAAAAAATGCAAATCAAATAATTTCTGATCTTTATTGCAGCCCACCGCAGGATACAGGTAAGACCACTTCCTGTTTTAATCTGTGTTAGATGTTAAAATGCACTTAAACTTCAGTACTGGAATACAACATCTGAATGATTTCTGGGAATTTGTCTTTTGTGCTCTTTTAGGTGTGGACATCAGTATGGAAGATACTACTCCTTTCGCAAACTATCAGGAAAGAAATTGAAATGAAAATTAATTACATTTGTAATTGGTTTCAAATTGAGAAAATGGGATTATGTATAACTTTGCTTATATGGAGTGATTAAAAGGACATTTCTGGACTTTAGAGTCTTGGTGAACTGGGATTTCACTCTATTGGGATTTTGCTAAATGTTTTCCTTTATCCTTCTTTTTTAAAGGGCACCTAGGTTACCACTTTTTCCAGAGTTAATAATAGTCTTTTGTGTCTCCAGAATGTGTCTGTAAAGTTTTAGCTCAAAACAACCATCAGATTTTTTATTATAACTTTCATAAGTTTCTATTTTATAGCTCTGAGTGTCAGATGGCGTTTTTTGTGTACTGCACCTTTAAGGCTAGTCCTTCACGCCCACCGATTCCACGTGCCTGTCAGTGTGCCTCAATCTCCGCCCTCAGCTGTGTCAGACAACAGACAGACAGATATATACACTAGATATATACACCAGATATCGCATACTGACCCTGAGCATGCGTCAATAGCGCTGCCACATTTGTACAGTGCTCATATCACAAATGCCATTCAACCACACTAGTCAAGACCGTGTGCCAACGTGAAGATGATGAACTTTAGCGCTGTGTACGGGTGTACACAGTGCTAAATCTAACAGGAGGAAGGATAATACATTAACATGCACACAAACACACACTCTTTGTCAGCAATGCTTGTGCGGTCACTGATCCATTAATATAGAAAAGTGATGTAAAATGATAATTTTTGTAATAAAAAAAATATTTGTGTACTGACCACCAGAAAAACTCCCGATCAAAGATATATGTGTATCTCTCACAGTCCTCTATTGCAGCTTGGTCCCGCATTCATTTCAAAGGAGCGCTACCCTGTACTAAAATGGCGGCTCTATTGACGCATTCCTTCCAATAGACAACAACAGGGCAGGCGACATCTAATGTAAATATCTATGACAGACAGCCAAGAAGGAAGCAGATCTCACGTAACGTTTGTGAGAAATACTACAGTAAGAACTTTACCAATGATTATTTGATGTATTTGTTGTGGAGTTGCAACGATGAGTCACACAAAATGTTGTTACAAAGTTCACGCACACACACAGATAGATACACACACACACACAGCACGGACACACACACACAGACAGCGCGCGCATTTAGCTTTGCACTCTTTTTGCTCGCAAATGTGACAGGATACAGGTTAATATCCACTGCTGTATGGATATCTGTTATGTTAATGTACAAAATAAACCTAATATAACGTCTACTAACCAGGATTGAAGCGTCTTTTATAATTGTTCTGACACGCGGCTGTGTTGATGAAGTAAAGCTGAAGTAAATCGCTGTAATTCATTACACACATGCACTGTTTTAAAACATTTTAGACTAGCACGTCCTGTCTTGTGGATATGATTATACACATTACTACGGAGACATGTTAATACGCCAATCAATTCGGTGGGCGGGGGGACCGCACTCCTACGTCAAGTTGCGGTCAGTCTCAAAACCACTCTAATTGGTCCACCGTTTTTATGTTGCTAAATTCAAAAAAAGGACTGGGTGTGTTTATATCACCCCAATATGACGGTCTATACACTATACCTACACATATGTCTGTCTAAGCAGCTTGAAAAGTAGATTTTTAACCATAGGTGCTCTTTAATATTTATCATTTTTGACCTTGGACTAAAAACATTTATATGTTGGCTATTACCAAAAATACATTGTATGAATCAAAATGATTGATGATTTTTATGGCGAAAATTAAATAAAGATCATGTTCAATGAAGATTGTTTTTTTTAACATTTTCCACTGTTAATATATCTGAACTTTCTTTTATTAGTAATATGCTTTGCTAATCACTTAATTTAGACAAATTTAAAGGTGATTTTCGAGTACATTTTTTTCATTTATTTATTGTACATTTCATTTATTCAGTGTACATATTCATTCATTCATTCCTTCATTTATTAATTTTCTTTCGGCTCTGATTTATCAGGGGTCACCACAGTGGAATGAACCTCTAACTATTCCAGCATATATTTTACGCAACGAATGCCCTTCCAGCCACAACCCAGTACTGGGAGACACCCATACACTCACATTCACACATGCACACTACACTACAGCCAATTTTGCAGCTTAAAATCTAGGCCAAATATTTTCCAATTCCAACAAACCATACATCAATGAAAAGCTTATTTACTCAGATTTCTAAAAATTGACACTTATGGCTGGTTTTATGCTCCATGGTCATGCTTTTTTATTCAATTTAAAGAAAGCTAAAGTGAATGTGAGGATAATACACGGTACAGTACATGGTACTGAGGCCCAATCCCAATTTCCTCTTGGCCCTTGAAACAGAGTGTGAATGGGTAGGGATGGAAATATTCCTTTAAGAAATGGGACAGTAGTACTACACATGCACATGTCATCATTGTGAGAGCAGTGGAGCAAGTGTTTTTGGTTCATTCACTTGGAAGTTGAAATATTTTTCACCTTGTGCTGTTGACGGTGCACTCTGAATGCTTGCAGTTAAAGAAAACTGCACCCGATGGCATGCACTCCAGCACCAAGACCCTTGATACAGTGGTTGCCTACAACATAAAAGGTGCTGCACTTTACTAATGTCCGGAGCTGAAAAGCATGTTCGGTGTGATTTTTTTTTCTGCACTCAAAGTTGTTTTGTGCTGTATTTGAGTTAACGATCTTCATTTTTACTTTTCTCACATGTTGGTGTTACAACTGGTGGATTATGTTTTAAGAAGCATCTAACTGTACTGTGTATTTACACAGTGTTCATATTCATGGATGTAATAATAACCACAATAAACAACATTAATATTATACCAGATGTGATGTAAAAAAAAAACTAATTACCTGCCAACAAATTGGCCTATTCTGCCTTTAGGTATAACATTATCAGAATATAAAATTTGTTATGGAATAATTTGCAGAGATTATTATAAGTATAATATTCTATAGTATATATTATAATGTTTCTTTGAAGATCATGACTATTATACTGTATAATTTATTATTAGTATTATACTGGCTTGCATGGTTCGGGATCTGTAGAGCTGCGCAATCGATGGAATTGCTCTTCAGTGTTTGGACTCTCAGTAGTGATTATTAAACCACACTGACCTGAGCTAAACTGAACTTAAACACTGAAAACTGAACTGACACTGTTTCAATTCACTATAAACTTCCATGTGAAGCTGCTTTGACACAATCTACATTGTATAAGGGCTATACAAATAAAGATAAATTGAATTGAATTATTATACATTAACAATGTTATAACTGTTGCCCTTACACCAAATATTTAAACAAAGGAGAATCGGGACACCTGACCTCTTTAAGTGAATGCATGACCCATGGGGAATAAGTAGAAGGGTTAATAATCGGCATTGGGAAGTAAATGCACAGGATGCAAATCCTTCATGTTTTTGACAATATCACTGAAACCCACATAGCAAATTTTTTCTGGCCCAGCTCCAGGCCACACAATAACTTTTCCCTTGGCCCAAGTACAGCAAAGAATGACGGTCCTGAAGTGGCCCATAACTGGATTAAAGACAAGGGCCACACATGGGCCATAACTGGCCCGAATGTCAGCCAATTTATTACCCTTAACTGGCCATTTATCGGCCAATTATTACCAAAAACTGAGCCATAATCCAGCCTAATGTTACCTAAACAATGTGAACAATCGGTACACTGATCTGGGCCATACACCTCTCATCCACAACTGGCCCAAATGTAGTTTGCCGTCATGCATGCAGTGCCATCATTGCCATGCATGGCCCACATTTGGCTGACATTATGCATGCCAATGCCGGCAACAGGCCAGCAGTGCCATAATGAGGCCACATTTGGGCCAAGTCTGCTTGCTATGTGGAAACAAGGAAAAGCGGAATCAGCTGAACTAATGAAGCTGATTTCTGTTTCTCTGAGTCATTCTCGTTAACGGCACAGATGTCAGTTCCTCCTCCTGTCCAATCCATCATGAAATCATTCACCACCACCACCAGACCTTATCATAAAACACACACATTCACACGCAAGTCCACCCACAGAGACCCTCATTTGGTTTCACTTTTTCCAGGCAGGAATGACTGGCACGTTCACAGACACACCCGGCGAGACTCTTCAAGCCGCAGCTCGCAGGTCCTTTTATCTCAAGTGTGTGTGTTTTATATCTCCTCTTCACCGCATCAGTGCTATTCATTGCATCCAGACACGGTTAGATTGGATCCTACAAAACCCAATGCCCCAGGCTGCCATAGAAAGACCAAATACCAGCAGATTCCTTGTGCTTTAACCCTTTCAAGAGATCTGACTGAAGTTCCGCTTTGTAGTCAAGCCTTTTTTTTGCTTGTGCAGTTTGTAGGCCCCAAAGGGAAAGTGTTTCATTTCCAGGTCTGTATTATTCTCGAATGTTTCCAGAGGGCAGAATCAGAGAAAACGGGTGCAGAATTCGGGTGGGACGGATGGATTTCCATATATACACGACGGGGCCGCCTGGTTATTTCCGCAGCGCTCCTTATGGGAATCGTGCACGGAATTTTTATTCTTTTGTTTTGGCTGGAATTTCAAAGCACAAAACATGTGGTAGTCATTCCCGCATGGGCTCGGAAGTTCACTGTCCTAATAACGGGCAGTTAAGACAAACAAACCCCTAGAGTAATGAAAGAAAGCAGCCGTCCACTTAAAGCAGGGCCAGAATTCATTTCCCGGTCAGGAACAGAGAATTAGCGAAGCTGACAGCCATCAGTGCTGAGTCCGAACAGGATCTTAAATGATGAATTTAATGGAGAAATAATGAAATTATAATGATGTGATCCTTTTGAAGAAGGAAAAAAAGAGAATGTATTGTAATGTAATTGTTTACATCGTCGTCACATGACTTTAAAGTGCATTTGTAGGCTACTTATACTTTTTAGAAGCATTGATTGTGCTAAAAAGTTTTCCTGTATGGATTTTTTAAGTCTTATGATGAGCGCTGTGTCCAACCATGAGGTAAATCCCAACATTCCAACCTTTGATTTTGAGCAAAGAAGTACATGAAAATCAGTGATATTTTATATCATTGTTTAGTTTTTTAGGGGTGACACGGTGGCTCAGTGGTTAGCACTGTCACCTCACAGCAAGGTCACCGTTTCAAGTCCCGGCTGGGTCAGTTGGCATTTCTGTGTGGAGTTTGCACATTCTCCTTGTGTTGGCGTGGGTTTCCTTTGGGTGCTCCGGTTTCCCCCACAGTTCAAACACATGCAATATTTGAATTGAATAAACTAAATTGGCCGTAGTGTGTGTGTGTGAATGAGTGTGTATGGATGTTTCCCAGTACTGGGTTGCAGCTGGAAGTGCATCCGCTGTGTAACACGTACTGGATAAGTTGGCGGTTCATTCTGCTGTGGCGACCCCTGGTGAATGAATGGTGAATGAAAGGACTAAGCCGAAGGAAAATGGATGGATATGGTTTCTAGCATAAGCTTTCACATTTGACTGTGCTTCTTGGTAGTAAGCAGAGGTAATGATCTGCTTTGGTGCTCACTGCAGTTCTCTGATTGGTGGAATGTCTGTACAGCATCATGGGTAATGTAGTTTTTTTCTGCTTAAATTCAGAATTAAACGTGATTGTTTTAAAATTGTGCTGAATTAACGCAGACAGATGGGTTCAAAAGCATGAACAAATCGATGAACAGCCTCAGAGTTCACAACACAAAAATGTTTTTTGGTAAGCGAATGGAGGTTTTACTTCCAGAACTTTGTTGCACTCTATGCAATGCATGTGTATATATATACATATGTGTGTGTGTGGCATCCTATCATATGATAATTAAATTACAGTAATTAATGCTTATTTGTTTATTTAAAAAAAGGCATTTCTGCAACATCAACATACCAAACAAAATAATGTCTATAACAAACATCTTTTTATTAATAATCGCGATCTTGTTAGAATTATTTTTCAATGCTACTTTCTTTTTTTTAACGACTTCATAACTACGTCGGATGTGAAAAAAACATTATTATTCTAAAAAATAAAATAATAATTTTTAAAAACGCTGTCTTTTTGAGCACCTGTTGCTAACTCCTGCGCATGCGCATTGTAGTTATGCTTCGTTCCAGACTGTTTGAATCTTTAGTGACATGGAAAACACATCACAACTCGTCGAGTTATATGCGTAAAGTTCACCGAGTATCGATAAAAGACATAATACTGCAAAACTACGGTAAGAAAATATGTTTCTTTGTCTTTATAGATAGGCTTAGAAACATTAAACGCAACTAGATTAATCCGATTCGCGAGCAAACTAATCTTGTGAGCCGATGCTTTGTAATCATTCACACACCACACAAACGACTTATTTTATGAACAAATGACTCTTATGAATCAATTTGACACACCGCGCTATTTTTTTTATTTTATTTGGATGAATAAATGACTTTTACCAGTCTCTCAACGATGATTAAAAACATAGTGCAGAATTAATACGATGAATAAGATACGTTTAAAAAAACTACAAGTTTTGTCTCGGCCTGAATTGGTTAGTGAATCAACTGACTCCCAGTTACTCCTGAGGGAGATATTTTGCTCACCTTGCGTTATAAAGAGATACGAAAACATTTAATATTTAAACAATTTTAGTGTATTACTATGAGAAGAACACGAATAACTAACGTTTTATGTCAAAAATTGATATTACTGTTGATATTTAAGTAAAAATGGCGCATTATTTGAGGATTTGAGCTGGCCTATTATTCTATCATAATGAAATGTGTGAGTAAATCATATGTTACACAGAACATAAAGACGTATGTCAACAAAAAAACGTTTTTCTGAGAGGATATAGGGACAAATACACGATTTTGGCTCATCCAGGCCAAAGACAGTGAAACTGACATGCTTACATGCAATTGATTGCCCTGATGTTTTGAAGCCTGTCATTAACAGCTGTATATCCTGTTAATGCTTCCAGGTGAAGAGGTTTGTCCTGGATATCAGCTCTAAAAAAGAGAAAGAGACACTTACATACAGTACATATGAAAAATGCTTATTTCCGACACAACTGTCCAAACCCCTAAAGTGATTCTCTCTCTCTGCAGTGGTTTCCAACTCCATCATTAAAATTCCCAGAGTTGCTTCGAAGCAGTTGCTCTTCCACAGTGACCACTAGTTTCTCTAGCTGTGACGTCAAGGGAAGTGGGACAGAGGAATTCTGGGTAAAGGGAGAGGTGCCTGAACCACTGAGGTATTTACATGCTCACACGTTCATCTCTAGACTCACACACACACACACACATTAGAAACTATTCACAAAACAGAGCTCTGTGCTTGTGTTGGAAGAAATGAGTTTGGGTTTTGAAGACGGGGTTCTGGTCCAACTGTGATCCATTTTAGACCATCTAAATACAAAAGTTTGACATGTTCACGCAGTCTGATGTGCTCTTGGCAGACGCCGCTGGGACATACCGCAGAGTTGCTGAATTACACTGCTCTTTTCTCTTTGTTTTGACATTAAGGAAGTAGTTCATCCAAAAAATGGAAATCACAAAATCATTTACTGGCTCTCATGCTGCTACAGAGCACAAAAGGAGTTTTTGAGGATGTTTTCAGTGTGTTTTCAGATTTGTTTCTACTTTAAGGCTATTAACTGTGGAGTAAAATTAGTCTGTAAATAATGCTAAGTGTAAATACAACCCCAAATCAGAAAAAGTTGGGAGAGTATGGAAAACTCAAATAAAAAAAATTTTATTTCTAGGGCTGTGTATTGGCAAGGGCCTCACGATACGATTATCGCGATATATGGGTCACGATACAATATATCGCGATACAATAAATATTGTGATATATTTCAATAGTTTGTATGTGTGTCACATTGTATTGACAACTTGACAAAGTCGGCAGACAAATTAAAATTTCAATTTATTTTCCATCCTTTCCAATTCATTAAAACTGCACAGAGTGATTGAACAGAGAACTATTTATATTGCAAAGCTTACAAATGGCATTTATTTTTTTGTCTAATTCAGTACTCCCTGGTATAGCGTTTAGGGTTGGGCTATGTTGACCAATTTGGCATCGTACGATGTCTAATGTGAAACATGGCGATGGACCATGGCATCGTTGTCATAGGGGGAGGTGAACTAATTATTTATGAATAATTAATAAATTCATAACTAATTAATTTTTTGTAGCCTACCGTTTCAACTACCTGACCCGCATGGCCTTTGTTTTACTCATAACCAAATCATGAATAAATAAATAAATAAAAGATAAGTTACACACAAATTACCACCTGTCAATCACAATTTTTTTCCGCCGGACTCTGGCATGACTAGTCAGAGTGAACTGTGCCATTATGGCGTCTATTCACTTGCTTGGTAAAAAAAAAAAAAGGTACACAAACAGGAACCAAGCAACAGTATCTGAGGTTTTCACTAAAATTACTTAGTACAAGCGTGAAAGTGAAAAACTGAAGCAGTGTACTGACGCTGTGACACACTACCTGAGAGAATCAAAAGACTGAAGAGTCGTTAGATAGAGACAAGATTAACTAAATATCACGTTTAACAACTAACTTATAGTGAGACGCAATCCAGCGGTACATCCTTGATAAACTGTCCGTACCAATGACTGTATAAAATATGCAGTCCGTACACTGTTCTCTGGAGCATGACAGTGTGTGTGTTTGTGTGTGTGTGTGTTTGTGTGTGTGTGTGTGTGTGTGTGTGTGTGTGTGTGTGTGTGTGTGT